>OX328126.1:76025358-76403609 GCA_946811695.1 Gonocerus acuteangulatus | reverse complement strand
CAGTTTGTTGAATAAAATAAAATAAAATAGAAAGAAAAAATAAAAGAGAGAAAGTAGATGGTGATATTAAATAAAACCAAAATAAAATATTACTTATAGTTATATCTTTAAATATAAGTGTGGTGGTTTTAAGTTTGTTAGGAATATATGGATGTACGGGCTACCTCCATTAAGTAAATCCGGTAAGTTAAAAAGAATTGCCAAGTCGCTAAATATATCGTATGACTGAAAAACAAAACGAGCTTTAAATAATTATATTTAGAAACAAGTAAAAAACACAACGTTTGGGTTCTAATAACAACAAGGGAGGTTCTTCCTAAAACAATGACATGATCCAAGTTTCATGCACTTAGAAAATACTTTACCTTACCGTTGCACTTTACTTTATAGAAATGACCAAAAATGTTTAAATGCACTGTTATTAATTAATATAATTAATGCTGGAAATTGTTTTTTTTTTCATTACTGTAAAGGATATTATCATTTTAATTTTTATACTCCTAATCCTTCATTGTGTTAACATTTTTAGCGCACATATTTCAGCTTGTTTTTTTTTTTTTTTTTACATAATAAAAATAAATATTGAGTTTAAAAGCTCCAGTTCTAGAAATTAAAGCACAAGAAAGAATGTTTTAATATAAATATTGATTTTTTTGCGATTTCAATAAAAAAATATAACAATAATTTATTTTATTTGTTTACTAGCTTTTACCCGGCGTGCCACGCTACACCTACTTTCTGCGTCTAGAAAATCGAAAATAAATTAGATACCAAATATGTAATATTAAAATCTAATAACGCCTAACTGTAACTGTTCGGGTTCACAGTTTCAAACCGGTGACCTCGGAACTATCAGTCCTAGACGTTTATTTATTGACCTAGCCTATGCCACTCCCCGAATCAAGACCTACCTGTGCGCCAAGTTTGATCAAACTCGGTCAATCGGTTTGGATTTGTATAAGGAACAAACATACAGACAGACAGATGGTAGGCGTTTTTGATTTAGTCTACTACACTCCCCGGATCAAGATCTAATTGTTTGCCAAGTTTAGTCAAAATCGGTCAAACGGATTCGTATAAAGAACAAACAGATGATTTTTGTACATATAGATTGACTTCTGTATAAGGCTATTTTTTTTTTTTTTTTTTTTTTTTTTTTTTTTTTTTTTTTTTTTTTAGCGCGGTTCCTCCCTCCCCATAGGAAGGAACCCCGCTTATAAGGTTGATACAATGAAACAATCCGGAAGTGCCGATAGGAAAATTTCGCGTTTCAGAACCCCTAGAGAACGAAAATAACGGTGGTTCAAATTTGTATATATATATATATATATATATATATATATATATATATATATATATATATATATATATATATATTTGTCTGTTCGCTCATTTCTGGCTTCCCTGATGGTCCGATTTTGATGAAATTTGGTACAAAAATCTGTCGTCCAATTTGAAAGGTCAAGTTCGTTAACTAGCAAAATCCGCCCACTGGAAGATGGCGTTTGGGGCGAAATTCGCGCAAAAAAATCGTAACGCTTACGTTTTTGAGTTCATAAGCTTGTAAGTACTCTTTTTAGCGCGGTTCCTCCCTGCCCCACAGGGAGGAACCCCGCTTATAAGGTTGATACAATGAAACAATCCGGAAGTGCCGACAAGAAAATTTCGCGTTTCAGAACCCCTAGAGACCGAAAATAATGGTGGTTCAAATTTGTATATATATATATATATATATATATAAGTATATATTTATATATATATATATATATATATATATATATATATATATATATATATATATTTGTCTGTTCGCTCATTTTTGGCTTCCCTGATGGTCCGATTTTGATGAAATTTGGTACAAAAATCTGTCGTCCAATTTGAAAGGTCAAGTTCGTTAACCAGCAAAATCCGCCCACTGGAAGATGGCGTTTGGGGCGAAATTCGCGCAAAAAAAATCGTAACGCTTACGTTTTTGAGTTCATAAGCTTGTAAGGACTTTTTTTATATGCTTCTTGGGCTAGGAAAACGAATGAAACCATTTTCAAGGCGATAGCTTTAACCGTTTTCGAGAAAATTGGAAAAATAATTTTTGAATACCGTTTTTGGTTTGGGTACTTAGAATCACGGGATTCAGTTGAAACATTATCTGCATGTTCTTCTTTCATTAAAACTAATATGTTGAAAGTTTTGTTACGTTTGGAGTTAAGGAAGGGTTAGAATAAAATATTTTATTAACAGACATGAAAAGTTTTGGGAACTTTGTATACTTTCATTAATATCTCGAACACGGTTGGGAAATCGTGGTAAGTAGATAGAAACTATTTGAAAGCTTACTAAAGTTTCTACAAAAAAGATTCTAAAACTATTTTTGATTAGGTTATGTCAATCGGAGAAATAAGTGCTTAAATCTTCAAATACGTCTGTTTTTTTCTTTTGAACGGGTTTTTGTCGATCTATTTGTAATTTTTGTCTCTTTCCCTTGGTTTTTTATTGCTTTATATTTTTGTAATTTCTTATGTTGGGAAAATGTATTTGTATGTAAAACAGGATAGGAAAAATGAGACCAATTTTCTGTTGCTAGAAATAATGAAAATTTTGGGAACTTCGTATACGTCCATTAATATCTTGAAAACGATTGAAAATCTTGGGAAGCGAAAGGTTACCATTCGAAAGCTTACTAAATGGTCTACAAAAAAGGTTTTGAGGAAAGTTTTGAATAAGCGATGTCAATCGGATGAAATAAGTGCTTAAACTTTGAAGTAATTGATTTCGTTTATTTCATACGGTTCTTTTGGTCTGTTTTTATTCCTATTTTTTCATTTCTTATAGTTGGATAATGTATTTGACAATAAAACAGATTAATTAAAATAAGAAAAACAATTCATTGTTAGAAATATATCAGGCTGTACCGTATGAAATGTCAGTTTTGGATTTGCCGATTTCCTTCAAATGTCTTGAAACTGTCGAGGCTCCTAATCCGAGTTCTTTGGCATATTCCCTATTGTTTGCTATTGCTTATAGTAGTCAAATGTATTTGCCAATAACACAGGATACGGGCGCTAATGACCTAGAAGTAGATGCGCCGTAAAAAAAAAAAAAAAAAAAAAAAAAAAACAGGATACGTAAAATTAGAATATTTTATTTTTGCGGAATCTTGGGATTCTCAGATCCCGTATGAATATCTATTAGGCCCTCTTCGTATATTTTCATTAATATCTCAAAAAGGGTTAGGAAATCGTGGAAAAATGTTTTGAAGAAATGTTTGATGGGGTCGTCACATTAGGAGAAATAAGTGCTTAAAACTTAGTTAGTTAGTTTCGTTTATTTAAACGGATCTATGTGTGTGTTTCCCGCAGTTTTTTCACTGCTCGTCATTTTTGTAATTTCTTATAGTAGTCAAATGTATTTGTCAGTAAACAGGATACGTATAATTAGAAGCAATATTTTGTTTGTTAGAATTCGAAGATGCCGTACGAATATCTAGATATTACCTGTGGGTTAATATGTTTTTTGAGTTGAAGCTTTAAAGCCTCAACAGGAATATTTGTGTAATCACCCTTCACAGTTAATTTATTAGAATCATGAGTGACCGTTTTTGTGTTACAACTAACAATCTTTGAAAACGAAGTTTAACTATCCTTGTTATTGTTATTTTCGTTCTGTTTGGCCGAAATTTTCTATTCGTGGTGTAATTCTCCTTGAATTTTTTGACTAGATCAAGAACCTATTTTAAGCACTCTTAAATTCCTTAATTTAATTCAGGAAGTTTATCAAGCTTGACATAATCACTTTTGGGTTAATACGGGTGGTGTATACCGAGTCCTTTGTTTGTAAACACAAAGAGCTTTCTGAGTAACGGTAAAGGGCAGTAAAAGTATATGACGACTACCTGGACGTAGACCCTGCATACAGAGAATTGCAATACGAGACCTCATTCATTCTTTCACCAGCTACCGTGTAACACCTTAGATCTGTTTATATTGTTTTACTCAATGTGACCAAGTGTTGAAAGTGCCTAAAATTTTATATTTTTATTCCTTGTTATTTTTTAATTGCTTAGAGTTGGATAATGTATTTGAAAATAAAACAGGTTAAGAAAAATAAGAAATCAATTTAATGTTAGAGATATGGATTTCCAAGATTTAGCTTTTCAACTGCCTAGCGTCCTTCCTAGGGAGGGTTGTTTGTCTTTGATTTTGGTACTTAGAATTATGGGATACAGTTGAAACATTTTCTGCGTGTTCGAATTTCATCAACACTAATATGTTGAAATTTTTGTTACGTTTAGGGGAAAGGAAGAGTTAGAATAAAATATTTTATTAACAGACAAAAAAGTTTTGGTAACTTTGTATACTTTCGTTAGTATCTCGAAAACCGTTGACAATCTTGTGAAGCGGAAGATTACCATTCGAAAGCTTACTAAATGCTCTACAAAAAAGGTTCTGTACATGGACGTATATAAAAACAATTTCGGGGGGGGGGGCTGAGACCATTTCCAGGGTATGGAATACTAAATATTTAGAGCTTGGAATAGTTTTAGGCAACTAAAACGCTATTACACGTAAAATAAAATAGGTTTTATGAACTAAGTGATCTTATTTAATTTATTTTTAAGGGTTTTACGAGAAGTTTTCATCATTAATTCAAAATTTCGGGACGGGGCTGCAGCCCCCTCAGCCCCCCCCTCATATATGCCCATGCTTCTGTACCCTCTAGAAAGGCTTTATTAGGCATATTTTGTATTGATTTATAGAGCTTTGCTTTAGAATGAGAGCCGGATTGTGTAATTTCCGCATCTGTGTAAAAGTTAGTTACTGTCGGTGTCCCTGACGCCTTAATATCACTTTTATTCGAGATGTTCGAGAGGATTTTGACAATTTTCACGAGATATATAAAAAAAAATAAGTTTATTTCTTTTCTAAGCTTATCAAATGGCACTAGGGACATGAACGGAACCGCGCTAAGATGCTGCAGTTCCTGCGAGTCGGACTTTTATAGGCTACTTGGGCTAGGAAAACGAATGGAACTATTTTCAAGGTGATAGCTTTAACCGTTTTCGAGAAAAATGAAAACATAATTATTGAATGCCGTTTTTGGTTTGGGTACTTAGAGTCATGGGATTCAGTTGAAACATTTACTGCATGTTCTAATTTCATTAAAACTAATATGTTGAAGTTTTGGTTGCGTTTGGAGTTAAGGAAGGGTTAGAATAAAATATTTTATTAACAGACATAAAAAAGTTTTGGTAACTTTGTATACTTTCCTTAATATCTCAAAAAAGGTTGAGAATTTAGGAAACGAAAGAATACCATTAGAAAGCTTACTAAATTCTCTACAAAAAAGGTTCTAATGAAAGTTTTGATTAGGCGATGTCAATCGGAGAAATAAGTGCTTAAAACTTTAAAGTGATTGATTTCGCTTATTCGAACTGTTCTTTTTGTCTTTGATTTTGATACTTAAAATTATGGGATTCAGTTGAAACATTTTCTGCATGTTTGAATTTCATCAACAATAATATGTTAAAATTTTGGTTACGTTTGGAGCTAAGGAAGGATTAGAATAAAATATTTTATTAACAGACATGAAATGTTTTGGGAACTTCGTATACATTCCCTAATATCTCGAAGACGGTTAAGAATATTGGTAAACGGAGGGTTACCATGCGAAAGCTTACTAAATGTTCTACAAAAAAGATTCTGAAACAATTTTTGATTAGGCTATGTCAATCGGAGAAATAAGTGCTTAAACTTTGAAGTAATTAATTTCGTTTATTCGAACGGTTCTTTTTGTTTGTTTTTATTCCTTGTTATTTTTTAATTGCTTAAAGTTGGATAATGTATTTGACAATAAAAAAGATTAATTAAAATAAGAAAAACAATTCATTGTTAAAAATATATCAGGCTGTACCGTATGAAATGTCAGTTTTGGATTTGTCGATTTCCTTCAAATGTCTTTAAACTGTCGAGGCTCCTACTCCGAGTTCTTTGGCATATTCCCTAGTGTTTTTAATTGCTTATAGTTGTCAAATGTATTTGTCAATAAAACAGGATGCGTATAATTAGAATCAATATTTTGTTTGTTAGAATTCGAAGATGCCGTATGAATATCTAGATTACAGTACTGGAGTTGATTTTGTTCTTTAGAATTATTCTTGGTATTCCCTATTTTCATCTGTTACCCATAGTTTTTTATTGTTAGTAGGTTTTTCTTATTGATTATAGAATATAAATCTATTTGGCTATAAAACAGGATACGTAAAATTAGTGACAATATTTCGGAGATTTCTGAGCGAAATACTTTTAAGATTTTCTACCATTACGAACGGCTTTTTACTCTATCTTTATCCACTAGATAGGCTTTATTTTGCATATTATTCTATATAAGTTTTATTCAGCAGGGGATTCTGATGAAATGTCGTGTTTTTGCTGTGGATTTTAAATACGATGTATCTAAGATTGGATAACATTAGCGAGTCTACATAGTTAAGAACCGACGACGGAGGATTACTTCTTGCTATGATTTAGTCTACATATGTATATTAAGTCCTAAATCCAAAAAAAAAAAACTTCACAACGGTTAGATACTATGAGCGAATATGGCGGTTCAATGCCCGTAGAAACAAGGGGGGCGCAGGAAATTTACCTGCTACGAGTTAATCCTCAAGAGCTGTAAATATACCCCAGGTATCTGCCGACACAAATACAAAGCCTAGGCGGAGAGCACCCCAAAAACTCAGATCCAAACATAAGGTTATATACTAAATATTCATAAAGACTACTTAGTTGTAAACCGATTCATCAATTAGCAATCAATAGTTTTCAACAAAGGTTATATACTAAATATTGATAAAAAGTATTTAATTAGAAAAAAAAACAATATTCCACAAGACTTGTTTTTGGTCCATTTGTGTCTACTGCATAGACTTAATTAGGTATATTATTCTATTGTAGTTGGGCAACTAAACTTTGTTTTATTTTGTTAAATAAAGTTTTTGTTTCTTGACTTGTTATTCGTCAAGACTTTTATTTGTCCTTGTGTATTTACTAGATAGGTTTTATTCGGCATATTATTCTATATAGGCTATATTAGGCAGGGTATTCTACTCAATCTTGTGTACTTCTTCTTGATCCTTCTGTACATGGGCGTATATAAAAACAATTTCGGGGGGGGGGGGGGGCTGAGACCATTTCCAGGGTATGGAATACTAAATATTTAGAGCTTGGAATAGTTTTAGGCAACTAAAACGCTATTACACGTAAAATAAAATACTTTTATTCGAGATGTTCGAGGGGATTTTGACAATTTTCACGAGATATATAAAAAAAATAAGTTTATTTCTTTTCTAAGCTTATCAAATGGCACTAGGGACATGAACGGAACCGCGCTAAGATGCTGCAGTTCCTGCGAGACGGACTTTTTTGTATAAGGCTATACAAATTTCAACCATATTTATTGTGTACATTGATAAAAATAAAATTGAATATAATTTGAAGTTATGAAAGTGCACTTTATCTAAAAGTTACGATGTGTTATATATCATTCAGTGATGTTATTGTAAATTATTAGTGTATAATTTTTATTTTTACTTAACTTAAAGATTTCTGAGAATATTAAAATAATTTTTTTTGGGGGGGGGTTCAATAATAATTCATGAAATATAAAGATTTTTCGATATATTAAATTTCACTCCCTGAGGGACACAAGAGTAGGTGTGTTATTTATAGTTTATGCGTATGTTGCAACGTGAGTGTTTGTCTAGTTCAAGTTGTTGTGAATATTTGCTTTCGTCGCCGACTAGTTCGGATATGTTGTGTGGTTATTCATGATTGTGTCAAAGTAAAAAATTCTTTCACTATTTGCTCTGTATTGAGTTGTGTGTCGACACTGTATACACGTTGGTCTTTCTTTTCTTCTCTGTAAGTGTCTCACCGTGAATGGCCAAACCTCAAAATTCTTCTCTTCTTCTGTTTCATTTGCTTTAAAGCCATTCACAAATTATTTTTTATTTCTCTATTTTTGTTATTCGTAGTGATTCCTGCTACTTTTCTGTAATTAATGTTCAATCTTCGTTTTGCTAATATTTTAGTTCAGCGTTTCATAAAGTAGGATCTGCATGTCCATTACCGGGGGATCCGAGAGCGAAAGAATTATTTTCCCTCTGCTTAAAATTCTTCCAATAAAAATCTACTCTTTAAATGTGCAAAAATATTTATTAAAATATCCAGCGATACATTATTACAAATATTTATGATAAATGAGCTGCCCAATTAAATTGGGTCGCTAGGTACACAGCGAGCTTACCATCCATTCGGAAATAGGATTCATTTTCATTCTGAAGATGTTACTTACTTTCGATGGCTCTACGGTCCTTGAAGAACCTTGGCCTCCTCCACAATTCTCCGCCATTCGTCCCTGTCCAAAGCCGCTCTTCTCCACCTTCGGACGCCAAGCGTCTTGAGGTCCTCTTCTACATCTTCCAGCCACCGCAATCTGGGTCGCCCTCTTCCACGTCCTCCACCAGGGTGTCCTTCCAGAAGCTTCTTTGGGAACCGCCGTTCTTCCATCCTCAGTACATGCCCCAGCCACCTAATTCTTCCCCTCTTGATACAAGAGACAATATCCGGTGCTTTGTATAAATCACGGAGCTCCTGGTTACTTCTTTGCCTCCACTAATCTCCCACCTTCAAGGGGCCATAAATCCTTCTCAGGACTTTCCGCTCCCAAACATTGAGCATGTGTTCTGCCTTCCTGGTGAGGACCCATGTCTCACTTCCGTAGGTAACTACCGGTCTAATAATGCACTGACCTAAGTACTTTCCCGAGCGCCCAGCAACATCTACTTCTGAAGATGTTAGGAGTACGAAATAAGGATTAGAGAATAAACAAGATGAAGACGAAAGAAGGCTATTGTGATAAAATAAAAGGAATTTATATCAGGCTGTACCGTATGAAATATCAGTTTTGGACTTGCCGATTTCCTTCAAATGTCTTGAAACTGTCGTGGCTCCTACTCCGAGTTCTTTGGCATATTCCCTAGTGCTTTTTGAGGGACAAGCTTTAACCCTTTCTTTCAGGTGGTCATTGTCAAAATTCGTTTCTGGCCTTCCTCGTTGTCAAGGTCAAAATTTCCACTTCGAAACCTGGAAAAGCACCGGTAAACAGTTCGTTCATTCACCGTTCCCTCCCCGAACGCCGTGTTAATGTTCAAACACGCCTCAGCAGCGCTATGACCGAGCTTAAATTCATAACGAAAAATAATAAGGATTTCCGTTGAAGTTATAATTTAAGTTTTATTTTTTTCTCAGAGGATCGTTCTCACAACACAGTACGCAAGTTACTGATTAAATAATAGGAATAAAAGAGCTTTAATTCTATATGAATAACAATGATGTTTGTAAATAATTGAATAAAGAAGGGAAAGGATTAAATCCCAAAGTAAACAAAACTGACATTTCGTACGGTACAGCCTGATAGAACTGCAAATAAATTCTGAAATATATAAAGATACAGTGTGAATGTATGTTAAGCACTCAATGGCCATAGATGTGATTGGCGATTACACCCAATGTGTCTAATAATTTGGGGGGCCGCAAAACAGAATTTGGTTCAAGAGGGGGTCCCTGGCATACAGTAGAATCCCTCTTTTAGAGTAATTTTGTGTCATATTGATTTTGTCTTGTGCTCCGTCGTGTCCTGGGAGCCAATACATATTTACCATTTTATTCGTTCCATATATCAGTTCTGGGATTTCTATATTAATTGAAGTTTCTTTGTGTAGGTATATTTTGTTGTGCCTGTATGGAGTTATGTGGTTCTTTTCATATTATAATATTCTGTAGTTTTGGTATTTCTTGAGAAATTCAGCTGAATAAACACGTGCGGATGTACATCTGGTGCGACTGCAATATCCACTGGATCGATTCATTTACATGAAAGATATTGATTTTTTTGTATTAATGTAATAATAAATTACTAAAGAACAAGAAATCTAAAGAGCGTGAGAGACAACGCTTGAGAGCCAGGAGGAAGAGCGGCTGGCTTATCTATACTTTCACTGGTTTAGAGAGTCAAGGCCAGCACCTGGACTAGCACCTAGTTGTGTTGGCTAACCACAGAAACCCCACGCAGAGAGCTGGGCGTTATAATCTCCGGTTGGTGAGGTGAAAACTATCCAATCAACCAAGGAGAACTTATTCTTCATAGAAGAAAATTCTTGAAGCTCAAAATAACCCATAAAAAATAAGAAATTTATTGAGATGTAGAGCCCAAGATTTGTTTTCAAAGAAATTCAGTGGAGCACAAACAGAATAACATCATACTAAAATATTATACATAAAATTCGAAAATTTCCATATCGCAGAGAACAATACACATTGCTTGAATTTTACTGATTACAAAATGACTTCTAGATTTCTTTCTAGACTGATCCACTATCAAAGACTTTCTACAAGACATTATTCACATCAATAAAAATACATAACGCAGACAATTTAAACATATTCACCGACGGGTCCAAAACAAAATCTGGTACTGGATCTGCTGCAGTAATAGGTTCGCAAATATTTAAACAAAAGCTCCCAAACACTGCAAGCATTTATACGGCAGAATTGCAAGCAATCCTATTAGCTTTGTCAAACGTTGATACAATAAATTGCTCAAAGATCCAATTATTTTCAGACTCACTCAGTTCATTGCTCTCTTTTAACAATATGTACAGCACACATGCCATTGTCAAACAAATATACAATCAACTCTACAGACTACAGGAACAAAACATATCCATCACAATGATATGGCTACCCGGACATACAAATATCACAGAAAGTACGACAGTCGACATTCAAGCAAAATCGGCTACAAGAAAACAGAATATTGTCATAGAAAACGTAACTATACAAGACATGAAAAAAGAACTAGTTGATACTATACAAGAAACATGGCAAGAATACTGGACAAACATAAAAAACAACAAACTCAGAGAAATCAAAAATACTATATACGAATGGAGTTCTAGTAGCGGAAGAAACAGGCGAGAAGAGGTTATACTATGTAGACTACGTATAGGACACACTTTACTAACTCACTCTTATTTAATGGCAAATAAAGAACAACCCATTTGCAGACAGTGTAACGTTCCAATGACAGTAAAACACTTACTAACGGAATGCAGAATACGAGAACAACTAAAACTACCTTACAACTTACAGGAACTACTGACAGAGGGTAGCCTCTTCATCAACGATATATTAACAATTTTAAAACAACACAACCTACACACAAAAATTTGATTCCAGGAAAAAATTTAGATATTATTTCGGTGATATAATATTAATCTGATATCAATTAAATTTTTTTTTTTTTTGATTAATTAATGTTAGTAGTTTTAGTCATATGTATGTATATATAAGTCATATATATGTAAATAAATATTATGTAAATATAATATCTATATTGTAAATAGCAATTCTGTAAATAATGTTAGCTCCTATTTCTTATTCTTAACGCTTTTGTAATATTTAGTTCCATAAATTTCTAGTTTTGTATATTGTGTCTTGTAATTTAAAAAGAGCAAGTCACCTTCGTTGCGAAGCTCTTAAAATAAATTGAAAGATTTCTTTTAGCAAAAATGTTAACCTTCTAATTGATAAGGAAGGTTAACATTTTCCGGCTGAAGGCTAAGAGAAATCTAGAAGTCCTTTTATAATTAGTACAATTTCAGCTAGGCGTTATTAAAACATGAAATGAAAGTATTACTCGAAATCTATAAATAGTTATCCGTTTTACCAATGAAGGTGAAAATATATTTTTAATAAAAAAAACATATTATCAAAAGATGGTTACCAAATGTCTGGCGCCTCACCAACATACCTGAAAGAAAGAATAATAAATTAGATATATGTATTAGGTATAGAAGATAATAAAATAAAAAAAATGTTGTTCCGCATTTGAGCGAAAAACATTTTTCTTATACTCGGGGTGCAGAGAATGTGCAATATTCGACAAATATTTTGCGAATTAAATTTGATGTATCAATACATCGGCCTCTTCGTTTCTTATCTCATGTTGCAATAGGATTTGTGTATTTCGAGTTATCTGTGGACGGTGAAGCCATAGCTGGGTAATGCAGTCGGGTGCATTTAGGTCCATCTGTATAGGAGATATATTGCCTGCTCTTGCTTATGCTATAACAGCATGGGAATCCGGCTTAATAATGTTAGAAAGCTGGATAGTGTCCAAAAGTTAATGGCTAAAATAATTATTGATTATCTAACCTCAAAGCTTGTCGTGTCCTGGCAAATTGTCGGCCTCTTCGAAGGAACAAATGTTCGCAAATATTTCTTCCTATAGTCAGTTCAGTAAGATATATACAGACTTACATAAAAGTTGAAGAAATCCGCAAAATGAACATTATGCTGGAAGACGCATTGTGAGATTTGGCCCTGTAGGTTCTGATATAGGACGTAAACCACTTGATAGCAAGGATTCATGAATCATTTGTGGAAATGAGAGCTAATCATGATGAGATTGCAAGGACAACGTCAGCGGTGTGACAAGGAGTCGTCAGTGTCTCTGCAAGGAGTCGTCAGTGTCTCTGCAAAGACAACGTCAGCGGTGTGACAAGGAGTCGTCAGTGTCTCTGCAAGGATTCATGAATCATTTGTGGAAATGAGAGCTAATCATGATGAGATTGCAAGGACAACGTCAGCGGTGTGACAAGGAGTCGTCAGTGTCTCTGCAAGGATTCATGAATCATTTGTGGAAATGAGAGCTAATCATGATGAGATTGCAAGGACAACGTCAGCGGTGTGACAAGGAGTCGTCAGTGTCTCTGCAAGGATTCATGAATCATTTGTGGAAATGAGAGCTAATCATGATGAGATTGCAAGGACAACGTCAGCGGTGTGACAAGGAGTCGTCAGTGTCTCTGCAAGGATTCATGAATCATTTGTGGAAATGAGAGCTAATCATGATGAGATTGCAAGGACAACGTCAGCGGTGTGACAAGGAGTCGTCAGTGTCTCTGCAAGGAGGCCAGTTGTATGAACGTTTATAATTTTCGATGTATTTTTTTTTTCCCAACTTTTATATAAGACTTACTAAAACCATTAAATATCAATTTCATTAACAATAATGTTCATTTATTTCTGATAATATCACGAAAATATACAAAATATTACTTTTATTTATTTGATTTTTTTTGTCACTGTAGATTCCAATTGCATTATGAATTGGAGAGATAATCTCAATTTTGAGTATACTGTTAGATGATTAAAATTTACAACTTCTGTGAGATTCGGCAGCCTGAAGGATTTTTTTGGAAGAGTAGTGACTTTCGAAACGTTGTCGTTAACCAGAAGCTTTTATTAATTTTTACTTGTTGTATTAATATTGTAGTTTGAACGAGATACTTGTGAACATTGAATATGCATTAGCCTTAAAGCAAATTTAATGCTGATTTCAAAAATGTAATGAAACAATAAAAAGAAATTTGTAGCTGAGAAAATTAGATCTAAAATACAAAAAAAAAAAACACGTTTTTTTCTTAATAATAAAATATATCATATATAATACATTATATACATATTTAATTTACAATATAATATATATATATATACATATATATATAAGATATTCATATGCAATACATTATACAATATTTGTAAATATTAATCATTCTTCCTTGCAACAGTCACCAATGAGATATACATATGTATTTCATGATGGAAATTTAAGGTTTTTATGTAAAATTATGAAGATTCCTAGTAGTTTTTGAAAAATTCTTTAATGAGTAAAGTCTTCGGAGCTCCCTGAAATGAATAAATTTGCTCACGATGAGCTGAATCAGTCATTTCCGATAGCAACTCATTTTTATTTCCCCCTAAACGAACACCTATAATGAGAAAGGCCTTTTACTGGTGGCGCATTAGGTAAGGTAAAACCTGGTTAATATCGGGTTCAATAAACCTCTTCAGTAAATATTGACCGTAAAATCCTGACGCAGCCTCCTCCAACACCAATCTCGTCGAACCTTTTAGTCGGAAAGTAAAGACTTTTTTTTTTTTTTACTTCGAGAAAGCAATTTAGAACGTTTCACCGTCGTTCTTGAATTCTTTACTTATGACACCTCATTTTACTTTCTTGAACAAGTACAACTTTTTATTTTTTTTTTTTATCGATCAATATATTTAATAAAACGTCTGTTCTAAGATGAAATGTCAGGTTATTCGGTAAAGGACATTTCGTTATTCCTATTTGTTTTTTAAATTTTGTAAACCAAGCCATCAGCCGAATCATGGTTAGAAAATGGTGGTAGCCTGTAAATAACCTGTGCCAAAAATCTGTGATATTAACAAATACGGTAGAATTTAAATAGGGGCGATGTTAGGTCAGTAGTAGAGCTCACGAGTTGTGATCTGGAGGACCCGAGTTCAAAACCCGAGTGCGCACTAAAGATTTTTATCTCCTAGTGTCATCATTCGAGGGTTGGATTTGTGGTCCCAGATCGTCCCTAGGCGCACCCTTATTAATTAATTGGTTCCTGCGACAGGAATCAGATACCTTTACAGTATCTGCCCCTCAGGGTCCTTGTGGCCTGTTACGGGAATGATTTTTATTTTTTCCGGTGAAGAGTCCCCTAAACTTCAATATCACCATTTACTATGTGTACGGCTAGATGCTTCAATCGCAGCATAAGTATAGGTTTTGTTACTATAAAAAAAATATTTACGTTTAGAGCCATATAAACAATTTAGCTCCGGATTAAAAACAAAAATTGTAAAGTTTTCTTCCAACGTTTCACCACCCGAACGTTCCAGGTTCACCTCGTGTTATGATGTAATGTATTTCATACAACACTAAGTAGAAAAGAGAGTTCTATGTGACCAATAAAATCTCACGGGTAATTTTGATATCGAGCTGGAAAATTTGATTTACGCTAAATAGTGTATCCCCCCCAAAAGATTCGGAATCAAGTGTTTAAGGTTTTTGAAATAACAGGCTTTTTTTCAGTACGAAACTCAGTGAGCATTAAATAAATGTACTCGTTTCTACGAAAAAAACACAACCCCTAATTCTCGTCAGGCATTTTTTTCAGGAATAAACAACGTTTTACTTTCAGCAACATAACATTCATTCTTTTAGGTCTCCCGTGGTCTAGTGGCTAGCGCGCTGGATTCATAAGCGGGAGATGGTGGGTTCGATCCCCACCGGCGCCAGAAATTTTCTCATCTCAGGGCTCGCTGAGAAAATTCCTGGTTGCACCCTGGATGTCGGCGCTAATAGCTACGATTTGTTGATGCGCCATAAAAAAAAAAAAAAAAAAAAAAAAAAAAAAAAAAAAAAAAAAAATATAACATTCTTTTATAATAAAATTGGAAAATCATCAGCCATGGTTGGTGATGTTTTATATTTGGTATTATCAGTACAAATTCATGCGCAGACAGTAACGGATTATTTCTAAAGAAGAACTCAATTAAACTTCAAGCAAAAGCTATTAACCGAATTTTGTTTTCTTGTTTCTTTTTTGTATAATAATTGATAATGAATGTATTTTTCTGTGAGAATCTGTAATTTAGAAGTTCTTCTTATCGGATTTTCAATCTCCCTTGAGTGATTCTTAACTCTTTTTCTTCTTCAACTTTCCGGCTGATCTCGTGCTAAACGAACTGATTGATTCGATTAGAACTTTTGATTGTTCTTCGCTCAGATTCAGTTTTACCCTTCGAATTAGAAAGGCGTGAAGTGATAGGACGAAAGTTCGCAATATCGATTAGACAGATTATCCGCGCCAATAAACTTGGATGTGCAAATCTTTTGCAAGTTTGATTTATTAATTCGCAATAAAAAAAAAAAAAGTTCATAGGTACCTTTCCATTTGGTCCAATTGTTCCGTTTCAACAATAGGTTTTTCGTGAAGTATAGGGTCTGCAGCGTGGACAACAAGGACCTCCGGATTGCGCCATAAGACCTACGTCATAACACGTTTCATCCGTACGTACGGTTTGAGGAAAAGCGCTAAAAAGGCCTTCGAATTTGGCCTGGGTTGATCTGATGAATGTCACCTTAATCAGTTCGTCCTTACTCACCAAAAAAACGTAGGACGAATACGAAAAACGAAGAATACGGAGTAAAATCAAGAAGAAAATATTGCCAACAAGTGGATGAAATAACGTTGGGTTGAAAGAGCAGCTGTGTAACAGAAACATTATTGGAACACAAGATTTCTTCTAGCCTTTGTTTCTTCGTTTTGCTTCATATTTCCATTATGGAAAAAGAAGAAAATAAACATGAGAAGTGTAATGAAGAATCTTATTGCTTCAGCCTCTAGGGAAAACGGGAGTTTTTCTTATAGAAGACAATTTCTCTAGAGTTTCTATACATAAGTATTTTCTCCCCAAAAGAATTACTAGACAAAAACTTTTTTGCCTCGGGGATTTATCTTTTAAGAACAAAGAAAAAAATCAATAAATTACAGTGAATATATCTCAAAATTACAGTATAAGATTTCCTAAAAAAACAAAACAAAAAACGTAGATAGTAGATGTAACCGTTAGAAAAATAAATAGAAACAAAAAACGTAGGTAGTAGATGTAACCATTAGAAAAATAAATAGAAAAATGATTAATTAGAATGTATTTATTTTATTTTTTTTGTGTTTCGTATTTTGTACGATAAACACACTGAGTTAAGTCTTCTAAGAGATCAGGAATTGATAATGTATTATTATGTATCCAGGATGTATGGATTTAAATTAAATATATTAAAGGCTAAAAAATTATTATAGCTTTTACTTTAACTTTAAGGATTCATTAACGAATCTTCTAGGTCTTCATATGAGATGGTATAATCCTGTATTCCGTAGATATGTTAAGATACTGTCTGTGTACTGGCTACCTTCAGCGAGAAGTTCACACATGTTGTAAGGGATGTTTAAGTCGTTGCGTCTTATGCAGTCTGTAAGTATATGTTTTATTGTCAGTTCAGTATTACATATTTCACAATTAGAATGTAACAAATTCAAATTATATTCTAATGAAATAGGTATTCATCGACAAGCCTGGGATAAATTCCGCCATTCTATTAAATAATGTAATACAATGAACAAAGAAAGGAAAATTGTAAGATGAACGACCAATTAATACTGTATCACAAACTTACAGACTTCGAAGTCATAAAGAATTATATAAATACAGTCCGATATAACGAATATGAAATATTAACGGGCATCGTAGGATTTTCCTTGCCACAGCGAGTGTACTAAAAATTAAATTAAGGTTGACAAAATTTATGTTATTAAGAAAATGACATTCAAATTAAAGTAAAATATTTACTTTCTTTAATGCAAATTTATTGGAATTCTGATATTGGGGCCTGTGATTATCCGATAGTTTACTTTATAAATTGTTTAATAGTTTTCTTTACTTTTTTCCTATTTTAAACCTCTTCGAATTTGTTGGAACTTGTAACTGGTATGCAGAACTTCCATCGAGATTACTATTATTTTTTAACAATTGTAGGCAACATTTTTTGGGTCTATTTTGGAAGAGGGGTGCCCGTGTTATTATCAGTAATTGTGGTTATTTTAATTAAATAAAATAACACTATGTATACATCATGTATACATAAGGATACCGCAACATGTGCACATGTATAATACATGTTGCGGTATCCTTATGTATACATCATGTATACATAAGGTTACCGCAACATGTGCACATGTATAATACATGTTGCGGTAACCTTATGTATACATCATGTATACATAAGGTTACCGCAACATGTGCACATGTTTAATACAAGTTGCGGTAACCTTATGTATACATCATGTATACATAAGGTTACCGCAACATGTGCACATGTATAATACATGTTGCGGTAACCTTATATATACATCATGTATACATAAGGTTACCGCAACATGTGCACATGTATAATACATGTTGCGGTAACCTTATGTATACATCATGTATACATAAGGTTACCGCAACATGTGCACATGTATAATACATGTTGCGGTAACCTTATGTATACATCATGCATACATAAGGTTACCGCAACATGTGCACATGTATAATACATGTTGCGGTAACCTTATGTATACATCATGTATACATAAGGTTACCGCAACATGTGCACATGTATAATACATGTTGCGGTAACCTTATGTATACATCATGCATACATAAGGTTACCGCAACATGTGCACATGTATAATACATGTTGCGGTATCCTTATGTATACATCATGCATACATAAGGTTACCGCAACATGTGCACATGTATAATACATGTTGCGGTAACCTTATGTATACATCATGTATACATAAGGTTACCGCAACATGTGCACATGTATAATACATGTTGCGGTAACCTTATGTATACATCATGCATACATAAGGTTACCGCAACATGTGCACATGTATAATACATGTTGCGGTAACCTTATGTATACATCATGCATACATAAGGTTACCGCAACATGTGCACATGTATAATACATGTTGCGGTAACCTTACCAAATTTCCTAATTTTGTTTTAGTTTTATTTGTGATCTTGACTGAAACGAAATGAATGTATTAAAGTTAAGTGACCATATCAGGATTGAAGAAAATGGTCTTAGGTTTCTACAGAGCAAAACAATCATACCGTGTACAAACATTATGTAGTGCCCAGAGATTTAAATCATTTTTATCAATATGTTGGTGTTGTTTTTGTGGTAATTTGGAGGCCCGTTGGCCATGTGTGTTGAGGCGTGAGCACTTAACGCCCCCTCTCCTGCTAGAAAAGGGTGGTGACCTATAAATTACGTTAAACGACGTTAAAAATTGAATAATAAAATGCATTTTCTTTAATTCATAAAACAGTTACTAAATAAAATCACTGGCACCCCTTTTCCGAAATAGGCCCCATTCTTTTAAGCGGTTACATAGAAAAATCAGTAATGATGTTTTTATATTCCTCTAAAAATAAGAGTCGGTAGTTGGGCCTAATTTTAGTAAGTAGAAATAAATATACATACGTACACACATACACAAAATATATATATATATATATATATATATATATATATATATATATATACATAAATATATATATATATATATATATATATATATATATATATATATATATATATATGAAGTTCCTCCATTGTAATTCTTCTTTAACCAAGTATGCATTGGTTTCCATGTGAATTACAACATTCGTTCTTATCTTAAGTAACTCAAATAACTTTGTAATTTAATTATTCATGACAAGTATTTGAAAAATTATTGAACATGCCAATCTTTTGAAAATATCGTTATTATTTTTTTGAATGCCACTAGCCACAATTTGCTATTCTCCTTAGAGAACTTTTAAATAAATCCCAAACATATAGTAAATCGTTCTTCCTGTTTGTTTGATTTAAATTTTGTTTATTTTAACAGCATACACATCTGATTATATTTTGCTCTTTTATTTTATTTTTAAAGATTTCTTTTATTCGTTTCAAAATCAATTGAAATCTAATTTTACAATCTATGAAAGATTGTATAACTGATATGTTTATTTCATGGTCTGTACTAGAGCTAATCGTTATACAAGCGAAGCCCTTAAATGAGATATAATGTATCAAAAATGGAAATTATAAATAGTGAGGTTCCATTTTATACAAGAATCGTCATGTATATTTTAAGAGGATAATATTTATTCATAATAAAATTTCATCAAAGAACTCATGATTCCATATGAAAACGTTAGTCAAAATGAATAAACCAATTTACAGTTATGAGTTTTACTGGAAATACCTCTATAGCTCGTGTTAGGTGAACGAGTGAAAGGGTTTTGTTCCCTTTAACTCACAAGCCTTTTGCCCTTTTGCCATGCAGCGACCTTTGAAGTTACCCTGTTATTTCAGTCATTCACTTTGTGATCACACATCAAACACTTTCTACTATTCGACATGATGATTACTTTCGATATAAAGGCTAAAGCTATCGGTGAATACCTTTATATGTTGATAAATGCAGAGAGTGCATGTTTTTTTTTTTTATTTTATTTTGTTACCGCTTTCCGAAGGTGTTCCTATTTTCATATCAGTGCAAAGAAAGATGAATCAATCTGAAGTCATTCATTTTTTATGACGTTTTAGTTTCTCATTTTTCTCATGGAGAGAGTGAGAGAAAGAGAGAGAGAGAGAGAGAGAGAGAGAGAGAGAGAGAGAGAGAGAGAGAGAGAGAGAGAGAGAGAGAGAAATAAATGTAGTTGGATACTACCTGAATGCCCGTGCTTTGTCACGGCAGATAAACAGTTATTTTATTGCGTTAAATAACGTATCATCAAAATTAACGCTACTACATAATTTTTTGCAGTTTATTATAGCACGGTTCCCGTTGATATGTTATTCGTCAATAGATATAATGCTTCGTGACACTAGCGCTCCGGACCAGTGTCAACAAACAGATAACCCGTTATCTATAGGTTACCAGTAAGAAGAGTTTAACCAGTACAGGTTAAAATTAGTTGTAAAGAATAAATGTACGTTAAAATTTATGATTCCAAGATGTCATTTTGAAACACCAATTATATTTGCGAGCATTACCAAGAATTGTTCTGACTGGGGATACTGATGGGTGAGGAGGCTGGGTTCGGGATATTATTACCTCCGATGGACCATCACCAGGTAAAGCGTAAACTCTATGTGGGACAAAATCAAAGTTTATTTCTAGTAATTCAAGGTCTGCCATCAGAGTTGAAATGAACCGCAAATAAAAATTAATATTATGAAATAGATACAGTACGGTAACAGCTGACCTGAAAAATTCATACCCCTCTAAAAATTTGAATATAAAAAAAACATTTCTTTGCGAGTGTTTACATCCTAAAGAGAGTGTAAGATTTCAAATTTTTATGTCAAGTGGTTTGGGCTGGCGATGATAGGTGAGTGATTGATTGAGTGAGTGGTATTTGACAAATATATAGTTGATAGATGACATGGTCAATGATGTCAATGCTGCATAAAAAAAAGTTATTTAATTATTAGCACTTTTTAAAAGATTTCTAAAACAACTATATGACATGACTATAGATGGTGGTTGAATGTTGAAGCGCGAAGATCTTCTAAGTAGAACACACGGCGCAGCTCTAGTGGCCTTGGATAGAACAGGTAAGGACGCCATTTTGTATCGACTCCATGGCATTCCGATCTTCATAATACCAACTGTTGGCGGTCTTTTCATACCTCCATGGCATCAGGGATACGTAATGAGTGCCAATGACCAATGATATTGAATTAGGAAATAATATTAATTTATTTTTATTTCATAAAATATTTCATAAATAGGAGTTCCGGGAATTCTTACCCTATTTTAAGTGACTCATTGATGACATTAGATTATATTTTTATAAATTCAATGAGTTACTCAACCTTAAGTGACTCATTCGGGTTATTAGATTATTGTTTTATTAATGCAAAGTGATCCTCCAACTTAACAGAGATATAAGACATTGTACATCTTAAATACAAAGTTACCCAAACTTATGGGACGCATTCAAGTTATTATCTCATAAATACAAACCGTTCCGGAAAGAATTATTTCAACTTAAGAGACACATAAGACATTGTATCTGTTAAACAAAAAGTTACCCAAACTTATGGGACGCATTAAGGTTATTATTTCATAAATAAAAAGCGTTCCGGAAAGAATTATTTCAACTTAAGGGACACATAAGACATTGTATCTCTTAAATACAAAGTTACCCAAACTTATGGGACGCATTCAAGTTATTATTTCATAAATACAAACCGTTCCGGAAAGAATTATTTCAACTTAAGAGACACATAAGACATTGTATCTCTTAAACAAAAAGTTACCCAAACTTATGGGACGCATTAAGGTTATTATTTCATAAATAAAAAGCGTTCCGGAAAGAATTATTTCAACTTAAGAGACACATAAGACCTTGTATCTCTAAAAAACAAAGTTACCCAAACTTATTGGACGCTTTCAGGTTATTATTTCATAAATACAAACCGTTCCGGAAAGAATTATTTTAATTTAAGAGACACATAAGACATTGTTTTTCATAAATACCGAGTTATTTTAAGTTAAGAGATTGATTCAGCTTATTAGATTATTATTTTATAATTACAAGGTGTTTAGGAAAGAGTAACTCATAAATAATCTATCTTATGGGACACATTTAGGTTATTGGATTATAATTTTATAAATACAAGGGACTTTGGAAAGAGTTACTCTAACTTAATGGGAAAATGGGACATTCTAACTCATAAATACAAATTCGCTCTAACTTAATAGACTCATTCAGCTTATTAGATTATTATTTTATAATTTTAGGGTGTTTCGAAAGGAGTTAATCCAACTTAATAGACAATATTGGGTAAAGAATTTCATAAATTCGAAGTTACTCAAATTTCAGGGATTCGTTCACAGCTGATTATATAATATGAAAAAAAAAGTATAAGAAAAATACTATGTCTGTTTTAACAGCAGTATTCCAGAGAATTCGCTGAGTTTAAGGAGATCTTGCGGAATATACTTCTAGTCAAAGATGGGTTCATCGAAGTGAAAACGTTCGCTTCAAGTGGGGAAAATTCTTGTGGCAACGGGCTTCCTGAAAAAAAAAGTCCCGTTCTTGACCATGGATTCCTGAAAAGGATGATGACCATCGTAAAGTCCCATGTAAGGGACGTTTTCCAGTCCTGCATAGAAGCACAATAGTGGACAAACCTTTGAAGTGAAGGATAAGATTGCATTGTCCGCTTCGGTAAGAAGAAGCCCGCATAACCCACATATCATTCCATGTAGTAAAGATTTATGTTGTAATTTTTCTTTCAAAAAGCAGTTATTATTAACTAACTTGAAAAATATTGGTAAGGTGAATTTCGTTCCCGAGAAAAAGAATGAATTGTACAAACATTGCAAATTTTTATTTTGGACCAAACAAATAAAATTCGCCAAACATTTTATTCAAATATAAATTATTTTTTTCTCATTGGGCATCTCCACCTAGGCCAATTGCACCGTGAAATCTATAGGTCACCAGCCTTCCAGAACGTCCATGGTGTACCAAGGATTTATTTAGCGACTTGCCACACTATTCACCCTGCCACAGGGAAGAACCGTTATTTATTCTTACATCCAAATGTTTTCTATTTTTTTTTTCAAGGCGGACCGACATCTGGACCATTAGCGTCGACATCCATGGTGCAGCCGGGAATTTCCGGACGGTGAACGGACCTAAATGAGAAAAATCCCTGCTACAGGTTGGAGCCCCATCTTCCAAGTAAGAATCCAAGAAGGTAGCCACTAGACCATAGAGAGATCCATGTTTTTTTATTATTTCTCGAATTTATTCTAAGCCTAAAGGTCATTTAGGAGCTCCGAATTCCAAATGTACGCCAGTAGATCAAAACATGTGTATATCCGAAAAGTTTAATTCAAGCTCTGCACATTTTTTTCTTCTATTTTTCTCTCAAATCAATTTTATTATCACAAAAGCCAATTTAATGGGTAAAACCTCTGTGTATACATAGGGTGACACTTTTTATACACATGTATACATTAAGGTGGCTGCAGCGCGTCTATACTGACTTGAAAGGTCAAGTTTGTTAACCAGGTGAATCCGCCTACCAGAATACTTTATATTCATGCGAAGGAAATTTTAGAATATACAGTTTTGGCATTGTAGGCCAAAATGTACGCATTTTATATGTATGTAACTGTACGTAGGTAATAAAATAAAATCGTTTTTGAGAATAGTGAATACAACTAGTTTTCCTGAATGCGTTCCGGTTCGGGTACTAAGAAACGAGAGATTCAGTTGAAACTTTTTCTAGATGTTTGAAATTCATCCGTATATTTGCTTAAGTGACTCGAATACCGTTGAGAAATCGAGGTAAATGGACATAAACCATTCAAAAGCTTAATAAATGCCCTACAAAAACGAATCTGAAGTAATTTTTATTGGGACGGTCACATTCTGAGAAATCGGTGCTTAAAATTCGAACTATATATTCCGTTAACATATTTTAAATTTGAAACATTCCCGAGTGTTGAGAGTTATTATCTGAACAATATTTTGCATACGTCATCTCCTCTCGCCTTAGTTCCCCCAGAGGATAGTTTGAGAAGAGTGTTGTATGACAGAAAGCTAGTAAAGGTAACGGGGAACTACAACTACACCCGTGGAATACATGAGAACTTGGCGGATGTCTGGAATACTGAACAGCCAGCAGACTCACCAGTAACGCCTGGCATCTTGTTATCTATGGTTCGTTAGGTATACGGTCTTAACGCGACAAGAGTTAGATTTGTTTCAAAGTGGAATCTAAAAACGAATAAAATTCATGAATGCCATCTTATATCAATATAATAAAATGGAAAAATATCAGACCCTAGAGGATAAAATCGTTGCTTATTTATTAATTGTTGTTATTGATTTTCGATCATTCCGTCGACAAAATCTTCTTAATACTCTCATATTCATGGGCATATACAGGGTGTCCCGATTTTAAATGACAAAAGTTGAGGAGCGTGTATGGTACCGAAAAACTAAGACAAAAAGTCCTTTAGAGATTTGCTCGTTTTTGCTTCGTTTTGGAGAAAATCGCAAAACAAGAAACGAAACAAGTTCAAGTAAAAGACTCGTCGATTAAGGACTCTTCTATTTGCTAATCGCCGCGTCTAAACTCGCACCGCTTCTAAAGCAGTACCGTTGCAGATATCCTACACGAAAACTATATCAGCATCGAGAGATTGAATTTTTGTAATTGGTTTCTTGAAACTACTCACAATGACAATTTTTTTCCATGAAAATTTAAATAAGTATGTACAAAAATGAAAACTAGTCTTGTTTCTTGTTTTCCGATTTTCTCCAAAACGAAGCAAAAACGAGCAAATATCTAAAGGACTTTTTTGTCTTAGTTTTTCGGTCCCCTACACACTCCTGAAGTTTTGCCATTTAAAACCGGGACTCCCTGTTTTACGGGAGGGGTTGAAGGGGCTGCAGCCCCCCTCCCCGAAATTGCTAAAAATGTATCATAAAAATCTTAAAAATAAACTAAATAAGGAAAAAAATGTTTTTATTGGGGGTAATAGCTTTTTAATTGGCTACCTATTCCGAGTTCTAGATTGTTAGTATTCCATACCCCCAAATGCTCTCAGCCCCCCCCCCCGAATTCTCCCAGCACCTCCCGAAATTATTTTCTATATACGCACATACTCATATTAGAAAATAATAGGTTTTAATGTTTTTTTTTTTGTTTTTTTTTTACGGCGCATTGACATAATTCTTGGCCATTAGCGCCGAGATCCAGGAACTTTCTCAGCGCGCCATGGGATGAGAAAATGCCTGCCGCCGGTGGGGATCGAACCCACCATCTCCCGCTTATGAATCTAGCGCGCTAGCCACTGGACCACGGGAGACTCCGGTTTTAATGTTATGCGCAAGTGAATTATTGTAAAGTGTACTTGTTACATTTATTTATCTTCACAGAATTCAGTTGCCTACAACATTTATTTGTAGTTTTTCCCTTAACACCAAATGTTGAGACGTTACTAAGATTTGGAATCTGAAAAACGTGATTTTAGCAGCTTAAGATTATTTAGCTCCAGCGCCTTCAGAAAGCATAACCTGACTCATTTTGAGAGGAACATTTTGCTTAGAATGTAAGTAGCTTGAAGCAAAAGTTTTTATGCTTAGGGGTTTGCGTTAGCAGGGTTCCAGGTAAACATGTTATAAATTTTCTGAGGTGTTTGGATTAACAGCCCAACTTGGTTTGTATTAACATTTAAGCATGTTAATACAAAATGTATTAACATGCTTGAGAAGTTCCAAGATTTTATGACATTTTCATGAAATCTCGAAAACGTTTGGGAAAACGTGCCTATAAGGTGTTCTTCCACCCAAATGCTTACGAAATTAAAAAAAAATGGCCCTCGGGAAATTTTTGATAGGACAATTTCAGTCGGTCGGAATCAGTAATAATCTCATAATTTTTAAAATTCTTGTTTTATTTTATAAAATGGGCTTCAGTCTCTGTTTTCTTCATGTTCTTGTTATATGTCGTTTTTTCAACTGCGTTGTGTTATTTGTTGATAGGAATATTATGGAGAAATTAAAGATATGGTGCTATCATTTCCAACTTAAACGGAATGCTGCAAATAGATCTTTGGAACCATTTTTGAGGAAAAATCACGATTGACAGGGATCTAAATCTTCCACGGGTATACTTTAACCCACTCCTGGAAATTCCTACTAGATCAAAATCATTCGAGCATTTGTCAGAACGACAAAAACAGAGAAGTACCAAAGATTTCAGAAATTGTTCTGATGAGGAGTTCAATTTCGTTTTTTAAAAAAAATTCACATCTGAAAATTCTCGTTATGTTTTTGATTTTATGCAAAGCTATCCAAAATATATTGATCAAATTAAGAGCTGTTGAGATAATAACATTCATTTATATGTTAATTTATGTTGATACTATGTGCTTACAAATCACATTATCTATTTAGCAAGTGATGCATAATATGCATGTACACACTTAGAAGTCACCATACCCGTTTTATCACAATTGGTGAAATTCCTTAAAAATTATAGTTTAATAGAGTATTGGATTAGCTTTAAAATACCAGAAGCAATACTCTAGGACCAGTAGAAGCGGGGATTTTTAATATTCTTATTTCATTTTATAAAACGGGTTTCAGTCTCTGTTTTCTTCGTGTTCCTGTTATATGTTGTTTTTTTTCAAATGTGCTGTGTTGTTTGTCGATTAGAACAGATATTGTAATATCTAATTAAATTAACTCTTCCATTCCAATGATTCCAAATGATCCTATTCATAAAAAAGTTATGGAAACGCGCTAAGCTGACGCTCCTCCTGCGATACGTACTTTTCATTAATATCGACAGGTAATTCTACATAATTCCTGCCAGAGGTTGCCTGAAATAGCTTCCTTGTTTTGAAATAGACAGCTGATTGAAGATGAAGTGTTGACAGCCCTATTTAGAGAACGTTACCTTCTTCTCTGGGTCAGGCCTACTTTCCATTACTGAACTTTTTACTTTAGTTTTTATGTCACCATCTAGCTCTTGGCGGGCTTTTTTCAGGTCACTCCATCAGTTGTCAACTTTTAAAGGAATCGCTTTTGTGAGAAAGGAAATTGGATTTTGCTTTTAGTGTTTTGTTTATTGAAAAATGGAAAAAAATAAAGTAGTTTATAGACATTTTTGTTCCTGGAACATAATTTAAGCAAACGAGTAGAGACATTTTATCCAAGGAGCTTCTCAAAGATATTGAATAAAATGAGAATAAAAATTTTTTTTTAGTATTTTAAGGTTGTAAAATAGTTTTGAATATTATGTTTATTCATTAATAATCCTACCTCGTTGATACCGAAAATTACCCCCGTTAAAATTGATACCGTAAAAAGGCGTCACATTACTACAGCTTGGTGAAATTGGAACAAATCTATATATATGCTTATATATCTATATATATGCTTATATATCTATATATATGCTTATATATTTGTCTGAGTGCGGACACTTGGGCACTCTCTGAGCAAAGTTTGTCACCCTGGTATCAGTTAAATTCTAGCAGTAAACTTTATATTCTAGCTGTATATTTAATAATATCTAGCAGTATATTTAATAATATCTAGCAGTATATTTAATAATATCTAGCAGTATATTTAATAATATCTAGCAGTATATTTAATAGTATCTAGCAGTATATTTAATAATATCTAGCAGTATATTTAATAGTATCTAGCAGTATATTTAATAATATCTAGCAGTATATTTAATAATATCTAGCAGTATATTTAATAATATCTAGCAGTATATTTAATAATATCTAGCAGTATATTTAATAATATCTAGCAGTATATTTAATAATATCTAGCAGTATATTTAATAATATCTAGCAGTATATTTAATAATATCTAGCAGTATATTTAATAATATCTAGCAGTATATTTAATAATATCTAGCAGTATATTTAATAATATCTAGCAGTATATTTAATAATATCTAGCAGTATATTTAATAATATCTAGCAGTATATTTAATAATATCTAGCAGTATATTTAATAATATCTAGCAGTATATTTAATAATATCTAGCAGTATATTTAATAATATCTAGCAGTATATTTAATAATATCTAGCAGTATATTTAATAATATCTAGCAGTATATTTAATAATATCTAGCAGTATATTTAATAATATCTAGCAGTATATTTAATAATATCTAGCAGTATATTTAATAATATCTAGCAGTATATTTAATAATATCTAGCAGTATATTTAATAATATCTAGCAGTATATTTAATAATATCTAGCAGTATATTTAATAATATCTAGCAGTATATTTAATAATATCTAGCAGTATATTTAATAATATCTAGCAGTATATTTAATAATATCTAGCAGTATATTTAATAATATCTAGCAGTATATTTAATAATATCTAGCAGTATATTTAATAATATCTAGCAGTATATTTAATAATATCTAGCAGTATATTTAATAATATCTAGCAGTATATTTAATAATATCTAGCAGTATATTTAATAATATCTAGCAGTATATTTAATAATATCTAGCAGTATATTTAATAATATCTAGCAGTATATTTAATAATATCTAGCAGTATATTTAATAATATCTAGCAGTATATTTAATAATATCTAGCAGTATATTTAATAATATCTAGCAGTATATTTAATAATATCTAGCAGTATATTTAATAATATCTAGCAGTATATTTAATAATATCTAGCAGTATATTTAATAATATCTAGCAGTATATTTAATAATATCTAGCAGTATATTTAATAATATCTAGCAGTATATTTAATAATATCTAGCAGTATATTTAATAATATCTAGCAGTATATTTAATAATATCTAGCAGTATATTTAATAATATCTAGCAGTATATTTAATAATATCTAGCAGTATATTTAATAATATCTAGCAGTATATTTAATAATATCTAGCAGTATATTTAATAATATCTAGCAGTATATTTAATAATATCTAGCAGTATATTTAATAATATCTAGCAGTATATTTAATAATATCTAGCAGTATATTTAATAATATCTAGCAGTATATTTAATAATATCTAGCAGTATATTTAATAATATCTAGCAGTATATTTAATAATATCTAGCAGTATATTTAATAATATCTAGCAGTATATTTAATAATATCTAGCAGTATATTTAGTATGTTTGTACCAATTTCCCCACACTGTACTAATATGACCCCATTATATTTGTTTGTTTTTTTTGCCTAGAAACTTGGTAAATAGCATTCCCAAGGATTTAACAAGTACGGCAACTTGGGCCATCTCGTTAAAGCAAAATCTGCCCATCTGGAGGGGGGATTATTCCGGACTTAAATTACTAATATACTCATACTGGCTGTTCTTACTTGCGAATTGTAACGAAATTCGCTTGACTATATAAAGAGAAAGATTTATTTTAAAAATAAATTAAATTAGAAGTTGGTGTTTACTGTAAAAAAAAAGAACTTTGTAGAAAAGGTGTGAAAGAGAACTTCTCCATGTCTTCGTAATATTATGATTTAACTAATTTATGTATACTATATTGAGACACTTTTAATTGTAATTGCACGTAACCAAGGAACTTTTATAATTATTCTGTTTGATTTTAGCTTGAAAATGATCTTATGGATCGAAATGTAGCTGCATCGCTAATGAATTGCTGATTTGGAGACTGCACATTTGGTATATTCCTAACCTCATAAAATTTTAAATTTACACAATAGGAGGAATCGACGTAAATTTCTTGCCTAATGTTTGAAAAGGAGCTGTTTAGCGCATTTATATTTGTTAGTTTAATAACCCCAAGGAATATATTTAAATGTATTCCGCAAGGATACATAATTTAGTGGGGAGCATGCCTAGGTCTTGTATGAAGTCACGCGAAAGACTTGGGATCGTCCCTCTTGCGCCGAACCATAAGCCTTGAATCAAATATTTCTTTTGTCAGATAGTTTATGCAATATTTCCTGGTAGAATCGTTTAAAATTGGATGACAAGGCTATTTTTTCTTTGTGGACTTCTTTCGTCTGTAGGGGATCATTCGTCTCGTATCTCATAGTCATATCAATAATATCAGTCGTTTTGGATTTTAATGTCTTGACGAACCGCCATCATCGACACCATAAAACTTATCGGGACATTAAAAGTCTGATTTCTCGGAGGAGAGACATGATATAATGCTTTAAGCTGTTTATTTATCCTTGAGATAGAAACAAACAAAAAAGGATGTCACCGAACAAAAAATAAAATAAGATGGTTAACGCCGGTGGCCATAGCCACGTTGAATACACCGGTTCCCGTAGATCACCGAAGTTAAGCAATGTCGGGCGTGGTCAGTACCTGAATGGGTGACCGACTGCGTGCCGTTGGCATTATAGTAAAGGGCGGCAACCTGTAGACAGCCCGGCCTTAATAGCCCTAATGTTGATACACCGTTAAACACAAAAAAGAAGAAGAAAAAGAAGAAAATGGTTATCATTATCGTTGTCGAGTCATACTGATAAACTCAAATTGTAAATAATAATTTATACTTTTTGGTTTAATGTTATGAAATTAATTTTGTTTTATAAATTATATTTTTATTTGCTATTTACTTTAATGTTCACGAAGTTATATTCATGTAATTTCCAACACTTTATTTTTTCAAACTGTAATGATGAAATTGAAGGAGAAAATAGCCTAGTCGCGAAGCTCCTAAAATAAATAAATAAACTCAAATTATAGCTAAAAATATTTAAAAATGCACGAAAAGACATATCATCTTAAAAACTTCAAAATCCTGAATAACAATTTCCTTCAAAACGGCTCTATCAAAATATACATGTTAACGTTTTTGTATAATTTATGTTAAGACTCCCTGTGGTTGAGATGTTAAACAAAATATAAGAAAAGTCGAAATTTCTCGTTAGTGTTAATAAAATATTTTTCTCAATAGTTCCTCTTGTAGAAACGAAAACAAAAATGTATAAATGATAGTTTCAATAAGCATAGAAATGTGGATAATTCCGCCATTTCGGAGTTCCAAGGAAAAAACATTTCTGTTACCAATTCTCTCGACAACTATTGAATATGTCGTCTTGAAAGTGGTTACATTCAATTATCAACGATCACTAATCTCTAAGAAAGCACACTTTTTGGCGCACATTTTTCTCAGGCAACATTTTTTAGTTGGACGAGATGTAGTGTTTATTCCACTTGACCTTTTGCATAAGATGAGATGTTTTTGCGGTAAACTTCATCGAAATAGCACCATGTTTATAGATAGCAGAGCTCGTTTAGACAAATATATATACATGAACACCGAAGAGTTTGATCGGCCGGTTTTCCCGTGACCTAAGACAAACGCAACGTCGAATTTTAGCACTTTCCTGCAAAAGAAAGTAGCTACTGAGGTTGCACTCATAATGGATATTTTTTTCGAAATTGTTCAAATATTTATCGATCCTACCTTTTAGGCACCACTCGCGTTTTTCGCCAAGAAAATGCGTTCAACATTTCTAAGGATTGCGAAGATTTTATTATTCATCAAGACAAATAAACGAAAATGTGAAGTTTTTGTGATTTTATTAAGTAGTGTAGTACCACGCATACAGAAAACATTGGAAGGAAATTAATTACAAAATTAATAATTAAAACAGTTGATCTTTACAAAAATAAAAGGGCGGAATTATTCATGATTTAATTTTATTTATATGGGTTATTTATTTATCTTAGTTCCTCGCTACTAAGGCAATTTAACAACCGGATGGCCTAATAATTAAATGTACTAAAAAAAAAAAAAATATATATTCACATTATGAAATAATACAGGGAGAGGACATTGTATCTTGGTTGTCTTTGGTTTCTCTATGAGTTGTATTTTTATGTTGGTAATTTTAAGTAAATTATTTAGGAATTAACACTTCCGAAATTCTGAAGGAAGTGCTTAGTCATGCAGCTCCTACATGACGGACTTTATAGTTGGCTCCGACAAGTGTCATCGAGGTACATCTGGCTCCCCATTAACAGTGCGGCGGAAAAAAAACAGTGCAGGAAATGAAAAATTATTATTTCGCTTTATTCTTCAGGCGAAAAATAATAACCTGATGATCTGGACTGATCATAAATATTCAAAAGTAATATTTCGAGTAATCTGTTCACTTTTAGGCTGTTTGAGGAGTATATTATGTAAGACAGGTGTCATTTTGGGTAAGAGTGACAATAGAGATGGCGGATATTGTGTAATTTGCATATATGAAAGCTGCTAATAGGATGGGTAACGTGTTTTCTCCTTCATACGTCCTTCGCATTCTTTCTGCGCATCTAAAACTAGCAACAAACCACTTACAGGTAATATTTATTTATAGTTTCTCGTTTAAAGAAAACCATTTGACATATTTTAAAAATTGTTTATTTACAAGAAAGCTAATTATGTAGGTAGTTGAAATTTGCTTTTTAAAAATTAAATAATCTAAATGACCACTGTTTCGACTTTTGCACTCTTCTAAGCGACAAACGAAATTTTCGAATACTCGTTGGGGGAGAGACCGCGAGATCGCCGACATCTCTTGGCTGATTTTTTCTTTTAGTTGACGTAGTTTTTTTTTTTTTTTTTGGTTTATGGATGTAGACAAGACTCTTTAAATAACCCCATAAAAATAAGTCTGCTGGGGATAGATCTGGATTCCTGGAAATCAGGGTTTCAGGCGTTTTTACCACCGTCAGGGCACGTTGGATGTGTGACTTGTTGTTCTATCTTGCTGAAATTATGTTTTATGATTATAGCCATAAAATTCCAGGAGCATCGGTGCCAAGAACTCCCGTAACATTTTCGCATACTCAGCATAATTAAGAGTAACCGAACGTCCGCGCAAATCTTCGAAAATGTATGACCCATAATCCAAATACACTACGCCAACTAAAAGACAAAATCAGACAAGAGTTGTCGGCAATTTCAGGGTCTTTTTCCCGATGTGTGTGCGAAAATTTTGTTAGTCGCTTAGATGAGTGTAAAAGTCGATACGGTGGTCATTTAAATTATGTAATTTTTAAAACTTATTAGCCTTCTTGTAAATAAACAATTTTTAAAATATGTCAAAAGGTTTTTTTTTTATACAATTTTTTCAAATGTTAATTCATGGCCCATCCTGTATGTATATATATTTGAGTCGTCTGTTATCAAAACAAGACACATCATTGAAACCAATTTTTTTCAGAAAACACAAAAAACAGAATAAGTCTTATGTTTAATTTTATATATGTGTATAATTTTCTTAAAAGTTGTAAGTATCACAGAAGAATTTTTCTGAGGAATTTCAGAAGTCTATCTGTTATATTGTTTTTTGTTTTGGAATACCTAGATTTGAAGGGTTCATCATTATGTTGTGTGTGGAGCAACCCAATTAAGTTGGGCAACCGAACTTTTCCCAAATAAAGTTTTTCCCTCTCTATTTTAAAGGCGTTTTTATTTTTTATGGCTTACTTTCTTTTTTTATGTTTTAATCTGAAAAAAACATTTTTTGATTTATCAAGTTTCGAATAGTAACACGTTTTGATAATTATTATTAAAATGATATAGTAATTTTAACATCTGAGATCAAATCAAATTACTAAGTCAAAATTTACGTTTTCTGGAATTTTCAGTGCACTCATGAGGGTAACACTCCATATGCCCTAAACAGACTGAAATTAATTAACTATAGGCAACAAAACGAACGCAATACAACGCAGAGTAGCACAGGCAGAATGGAGGTAACTTCCAAGCTGATGCTGAGAACGATGTGCGAAGACCCGAATTTTATGTATCTTGTTTTGATACTCACTAACCGACTTGTATCATTTTGAAACTAACTTACCAATTCAGCATTAAAAACAGCGCGATCTATTGTATTTTAAAAAACCATTTTCTTTGTCGGTATATAGAGGACATTTTGAACATATAAAGTGAATTGTTATCTCAAAATCGTAAAAATAGTGATGTGTCTTTTTTTGATTCTAGACGCCCCATTTTTCTGTTCGCTTTCTAGTTGGCTCAGAAATGGATCAATTTTAATGATATTTGGTACGGAAATAATTTGTATTATTTGAAAACCGATTCCGTTCACCGGAAGATGGTATTTTGGTTAATACAAGAAATGTAATGTTTACGTTTTAGCGTTAATAGGTTTTTAGGTACACTTTTTGTAGGTTATTTGACGAAGAAAGACGACCCCCCCCCCCCCTTTTAAGGCGATATCTGTAACTTTGGCGTTTAGGCGCGGAGATTTTAACAGATGAGGGAACACGCTATGATGTATATATTAAGGAAAATAAGTCATTTTACTGTAATTTGTTGATCCCTCAGAAGCAGCCTCCGAAGGTTCGCATGACCAGATGAGATGACCGGTCTGGTCAGACTTCTTGTCAACTCCTAGACTATTAGCATTGCTAACGGAACAAGCTGACTACCGCTGGACTCGCCTAACGACTCTAGGACTATCCGTGCATAATTACTGGATGGTCATTCACAGACTTCTTATAACCATAATGATTTTTTTTGCCCTAGATCTTCTCTGAGAATCCTCCTCGGTGTAAAAAGTTTGCATTAGAAGTAATTTAAGTTTCATAAAAATGAATATTTTCCCTTAGCAATTTTAGTACCTTCTACATTACTTCTAATATGAAATTTTATTATTCAGCCGGGTCTCAGCTTTCTGTAAATATTTTACAATGTTCCCTCTCTGCCTAAATCATTATGATGCCAACTCAATGTCGCGAAACGGTTGTTCACTTGTAAATATGTGAATATTCACTCTCTATAGAACACAATAATGTCCAGCTTTGAATGAGATTAAGAAAATAAATACTTTGTCTTAAAGGAATAAACAAGTTCGTTGCATAGCGACATCCATCTTCCAGAACACTGTTTTCTGTGTAGTTTTCGTAAATTAACACTTTCCTCTTAAGGTGACAGGTACACTTTAAGTAGGTTTTATTTTCACGAGGAAAATCAAATTAATCCACATTCATTATGATACATTTTTTTTGTCAGAAAAGTGTTAAACTCGATTTATTTATTCGAATCATCGTCACTGTTCAACATCAGACATCTTTAACCCACAATAATCGAAATTAGGATATAAATAGTTTGCTTACGTTTGGAATAGGGGGCAAATAAAATGTATAATTATCAAACAAAAATTGCGTTGGAATTTGGCATAAATAACTATAAATATAAATAATTTGCATCATGGTAAGTGGGAAGTGTTAATTTGAAAGCCTAATACATTTTCTATAAAAATGTTTTAAGTTTATTTTCGAAAGGTTTTTTTTAAGTTTATTGCCTCAGTCGAAGAAAACGATTTTGGATTTTTTGTTTCATTGAAGAGAAAATTTGAGAATTTATTCTGAACTAGGTCACACTGTACAAATATTTATATTATAATATTATATATATATATATATATATATATATATATATATATATATATATATATATTTGTGTTAGTTTAGTTTTTTATCTTTTATTTTAATTTGTTTTGAATGATTAATTAATTAATGCTTACATGCATTCAGGCTGATGGCCACTGTCCAAGCCTTTGTAAATTGTCCTGTTATTATTTTGATAAACATTTTTGTATAGGTATGTCATAAATTTACATTCATTCATTCATATTCTAAGCATTCCGAATGATACCACAGAAAGACATTATATGGCTACAAGCTATGATTACACCGTTCCTGTAAGCCTGAAGTTATACTGAATGTGTTGTTTATTAGTGTGTGTAAACTTTACTCCTGAATAACATCGATTTTGTGTGTTCTGCGGCAAAAACTACAATATTCCTAATCAGTTATATTCTACAGTTTCTGAAGTTCACCAGTATCTAGTTTTACGAATACTTTCTACGTTTAGATAGTATTTCATTCGTCGGGAATGAAACTTTTTCCTGGCGTCATAGTTAAATCGAAAAAATGGTGCTGATTTCAGCTCTTGGTGAAACGCCTCTGATATTCCCCAACCAATTCTTATTTTGCATGATATATTATAGAGAAAGTTCATGATAAACATGAGAACTTTCCCTAGAATATTCCATTCAACTTATTCTGAAGCAACCACTCGTTTTTCATATTGTGACAGTAGTTTATGTGGGCTCTTTTCATACAAAACTATACAGTACACGATTTTGCAGGGAGATTATTTGGTTGAGTTTTTCGTCCTAAAGCATCTCTGATATTCTGAATAGAAGTAATTTTTTTTTTAAAGAACCATCTTTTGCCAGAAGCCCATTTAAAGAAGTTTGACGCACAGTTGTTTACAAATATGTTAGGTTCCATGTAAATCCTTAAAACGTTTGATAGTTTTAGAGAGGGATTTACCTGAGATTAACGTTACCTTTTATAATTCATAAACACATTTCGTCCATCAACGTACTTTCTCGGTGTTTTGTTAAGAAGAAATCCAGATCAATGGCCGTCCCAGACGATGAGCATATGTCAAGAAGGTCAAATGCCTTCAACATTTGCTACTTATCGCATCACCACGGCTCATTTCGTGAACAGCTCTAGGGAAAGCACAAGATAAGAGCTGCTTCGTGTTCTAGATCTGGTCTCTTTGTCAACGGTTGAGGATCAAATAGACGAGAAGTTATTTTATGCCGTCTCAGGATTGGCCATACCCGAATACCTCATACCTACAAGGGTACAGACTTATTTGTACCTACTGCAATTAACACTTATCTATAAAGATATTCTGACATACTGCACAATCAGAATGAACTGTATAATTACCACACAATTACTGAATTACTTTGCTATAGCAGCCAATACATTGATGAACTAATAAAATATCGTATAAATGCACATTTATGCAAGAGTATTTAAAAAATTTCCGACTCTCAGGTCTTTATTTGTCCTAGTGCGATTTTAATACTAAGAATAGAAAATATTCGAAACAGCTAATATTTATTTTGATATTTTGAGAACGGAAAAAAACTTAAAGTAACGGAGAATACTCACTTGGCATTGTCGAATTCAACTCAGAAAACTCTATTAAAAACATTTACAAATTGTTGCTCATTTCACGTAGCTTGTTTGCTGATAAATTCATTATATTGCCATTAACAACTACAAAAATAAAAAGGAATAAAACCTGAAGGAAACGGAAAAAAGAACCGTTCAAATATAATATTATCTTTGGTTGTTGGGGTGATAAAAGATTACTTACTCAAACAAAAGTAAACGAATGAGATATTTTTTAATTCACTTTCGAACATAGTAGAAGAAAACGGTAGACAAACCGGGTTCATCACTAAATGGCGATAAATTGAAATAAATAAATATTTTAGCGTGTAAATGTTTTCCTCGTCAGATATACCACTTACAAAGCGTTACTATTAACCGTTTTGAAAAGTTTAAGATATTAGATTTATGCTTTTAAGTGCTTAAAAACGACGAACGGACTTTGTGGCCGTGTAAACACACACACACACACACATATATATATATATATATATATATATATATATATATATATATATTACTTCTGCTGAAAAGTGACGCAATATATATTTTTTTCCACTATTTCTTATGTCTTTTTATGGCAGGGTGTCCATAAAGTAGTACACCATTCCTTCTGTTCAACTACAATATTTGCTACATTTTGCCCGACATGTTTCATGCTTGTGTCACACCTCTTCAAGGGCTTTCCTTATTTGGATGTACTCTCGTCACGAGCACTATCTTTTGCCTGACATATTACACCTGACTCAAAACAGTGCACATGAAGAGAGGACATCCCAATAAGGAAAGCCCCCTGAAGAGGAGTGACACAAGCACGAAACATGTCGGGCATAAGATAGAAAATAAAGTATTTGAACAGAGCGAATGGGTAGTATGCCATTCGTTCTATTTATGGACCCCCTGCCATAAAAATATATAAGAAAAAGTTAATATATATATATATATATATATATATATATATATATATATATATATATATATATATATATATATATAATTTATTTCAGGCATTGGTGATCAGATAGCGGTAGTTGGATTCATATATTTAAATGAAACACCTAAATAGATACAATATTAAAATATTCGTTGAAATAAAATGTGCTTCCACTGAACATTTTGATATTTATTATTTCTTCTCCCGATCCTAGATGTTGAACGTTGCGTGCCTCTGAAATTCTTCTTAAAATATTCGGATTTACCCTTGGAGAGTGAATGACCTCTTCTTGGACATTCACTTTCCGAGGAGGCTAACACCTTTCTTCCAGCATAGGCAAATCGATGGGTATCATCCTATCAACCTCTTTGTAGCTCGCATAGATTTCTGCACATTTACAGGGTGTATAGCAAGAAAACGACAATACTCAGGGAGATAAAACTAGAACAAAAATATAGTTAAACCCCGCCAACCGCATTTTTCAATCTGTTTTAGCTCCAGAGATATGCTGTTCTAAAGGTTATTTAGAATAAAAAGTCCGATTCGCAGGAACTGCGTCATCTTAGCGCGGTTCCGTTCTTATCTCTAGTGCTTATGAAGGCATAGAATAGAAACAGTTATTACTTTGTTTAGATCAATAGCGAAACAGCTATCCAAATGAAATCTCAAACAAACCAGTCTTGAAAGGTCTTGATTTACAATCTTACCTGTATGGGTCAGCTATACCATAAGTCGGGCAGAAAGGCCTCCGCTCAGAGGCATTTGGAAAGCCTTGGGATCTCTCTCTTTGAACGCTACATTTCTAACAATAAATTGATCTTCTTATTTTACTTAATCTGTTTTATTGTCAAATACATTATCTGACTATAAGCAATTTAAAAATAACAAGGAATAAAACAGACAAAAAGAACAGTTCGAATAAGCGAAATCAATTACTTTAAAGTTTTAAGCACTTATTTCTCCGATTGACATCACCTAATCAAAACTTTTATCAGAAACATTTTTGTAGAGCATTTAGTGAGCTTTCTAATGGTCATCTTCCGTTTCCCAAGATTCTCAACCTTTTTCGAGATATTAAGGAAAGTATACAAAGTTACCAAAACTTTTTATGTATGTTAATAAAATATTTTATTCTAACCCTTCCTTAACTCCAAACGTAACATAACATTCAACATATTAGTTTTAATGAAATTAGAACATGCAGATAATGTTTCAACTGAATCCCGTGATTCTAAGTACCCAAACCAAAAACGGAATTCAAAAACTATTTTTCCAATTTTCTCGACCACGGTTAAAGCTATCGCCTTGAAAATGGTTTCATTCGTTTTTCTAGCCCAAGAAGCCTATAAAAAGAGTACTTACGAGCTTATGAACTCAAAAACGTAAGCGTTACGATTTTTTTCTGCGCGAATTTCGCCCCAAACGCCATCTTCCAGTGGGCGGATTTTGCTGGTTAACGAACTTGACCTTTCAAATTGGACGACGGATTTTTGTACCAAATTTCATCAAAATCGGACCATCAGGGAAGCCAGAAATGCGCAAACAGACATATATATATATATATATATATATATATATATATATATATATATATATATACAAATTTGAACCACCGTTATTTTCGGTCTCTAGGGGTTCTGAAACGCGAAATTTTCTAGTCGGCACTTCCGGATTGTTTCATTGTATCAACCCTATAAGCGGGGTTCCTCCCTGTGGGGGAGGGAGGAACCGCGCTAAAACGTGTTTTTAGTTCCAAAGTTCCGATTGTCTATGCTTTTAAAAATTATTTTTCAACAGTACCTTACTTATTTTATATCAGGAATACATTTGCTTTGAGGCTATAGCACTTTCAATGCTCACTTGAATAAAATAAATGTTCAAAGGGTTAATAATATTAAAAAGTCTAGATAGCAACAGAATTCACTGCTCTTCCAAAAAATATTCTGGAATCTGCCGACCTCACAAAAAGGTGTAGAATTTAATTACTTTCCCAACAGTATACCCAAAACTGGGATTATCTCTAATTTTCTTAATGTAATTGGAAATGTATGGGGAAAAGACAACTGATAAATAAAATATTGTGATGTTTATTTGTGTGATCTTATCGGAAATAAATGAAAATTATTCTTGATGAAATTGATATTTAATGATTACAGTAAGCCGTGCACAATCGTACATCGGATAATAAACTGGGAGCCGATGCACCATAGAAACAAATTAAAAAAAAAAGAGTTTATAAATATAATTTTTCAGCAAAAATAGCAAAACAGATTGAACAAAAATATTGTGAATATTTTCAATAGAGACATATTCTTCTTCTTTTTCGTTAAAAAAAAAAAAAAAAAATTCGAAAGTCAGAATTTTTACATTAATAGTCTACTGTTAATACTAATATTAAATAAATTTAATAATGTCTTATTTACTTTCACTCATAAGTGAAAATGTAATATAAAAAGCAATGTATGTTTCGCAGAACTTATTTTCCATTGAAGATATGATTGGGTACGTTGACTTCAAACCGGTTCTTCTCGAGCAACTTTCACCGACCAAATTCCCGCGAAAACGTTATGAAAGCCTGTTCAAACACAATTCTTGGTTGTAGGCACTCAAATAATTCGTGATTGCTTTCTGGAGAAATTGAATCGAAGGTGTTTCTGCAACAACTCATCTCTAATTGAAGACACAATTTCCCATTTTTCACAAAAAAATGGTTAAATTGTATATTTACAAACAATTATCTTGCTGGCAATGCTCTAGGAAACTCATTTTTAATACTCGCTGACTAATGGAAACAATTTTCAGGCAATGGAGCTGAAAATTTTTGGTATACCGAAAAAAAAATACAATTTTAGTAATAAAATGTGTACGTTTTTGTTTAGTTAGAAAAAGAAGAAATATTTTAAAAAAATTGTTAGCCGTTGAGAAATCATGGTTCATAGAAGGTAACCACTCCATAGCCTGGTCGCAGGGACGAAACTTCTAGATTGGGTAGCCTAGTTTTTTTTTTTTTTTTGTTTTCTGATGAAGGAGAAATATTAAGATTTGCTAACGACCGAGCTTTCCTAATCGTGCCAGAAATAAGTATTATACGAAAACATGCTAAAATGATCCCTAGTGATTTTTTTGTCTTCTTATGAGTAGTATTTATATTGTGTTTAATTTATTCATTCAAACTTCACATTGTATATTTCTGATAGAGCTAATTTGCCATGAATATTGTGTGAGGACTCCAACGAGGAAGCCTATTGCTGTAGGTTCGATTCCCATTAAGAATAAAGCGAGTTTTCATTCGAAAGAGAAAGGCTTGAAATTCCGTTTGGCCGCCATAAAAAAAAGTTATTTTGTATATATTATATAATTTGTTTTTTTTTTTCTGTTAGCTCATAGAATTACATAGATTACACATGAGAGCAATTACTAAATATAACCACCACGCGCGGGTTTAGAAGAAGCTTCCATGTGAACGTTCTCAGAGATTGGTAAATGGGCACTGGTCATGTAACCTCTTTTCCCATCACATAATTCTGCCGGACGGATCGTAGGAAATGTTTACTTGAGATCCTTTTGGGGCCCCGGCTTGAATCAGCATAGATGGGGTCGTTGAAAGAGGTTAGATTTCAGTATGTAGGCCAATCGGCACCATTTGGACATATTCACTGATAATGAAGCATCAGAACGATACCAAAGGGAAATATTACCAGTTAGATCCCATCAAACATATCGATGAAATTAATATAGAAATAGCTATTGAAAAATTATAAAAATAAATAAATAAAATAAAAATATAAGGGGAAATAAATACCTAAATACTTATAAAACAAAAATATAAAATCCAGACATAAATGCTAATTAAGGAAAGCAGCCAACCACGAGGTTTTGTCGCCCTGAGTATTTCAAACAAACCAAATTAAAATAATCGAAGTAATACAAATGATTGACTAATACCAGCACCACTAGCTCGACACTTTCAGTGCCCCATCAGGAGCTAAAATTAAAAATTGTTCACTTGGGTTATTCGGGCCACGTCATGACTGGTTACTGTGGTAGAACTGGACGCAATATATAATTTTTACTGATTTGCGTATTTTATTTGTTGACTTTCCGCATGATAATTAAATAGATAGAAATTGCTATTTAAAAAAAAAAAACTTCCCCTTCGGGTGTTTGTGTGTAATTTTTAACCTGAAATAAATTTCATATCTCGAAAAATATCAAAACTAAATAACTTTATGCAACGTATTGAAATTATAAAATTAGTATCTAAAACGTAGATTGCCTCATAAATATTTATGTCCATTCTCTTTCTGGTACATAAAAACTTTCATTGTCTCCTCGAGGTTAAATTCCAAGCATGAGACATGCAAGGCCATATCTAACTGCATGTATTTATGAACTCTTTGTACGAATTATATAACATTTACTGATATATAGAGGATAGTGAGACAAGAAATATAAAGAATATATAAATAAAAATATTATTAAATTTGAAAATAGAAGATTTTTTTTTTTACTTTATAATATCGATCACATTTGTCTCAATACCTAGTCAGTAATTTGATCCATTGTTAGGGACAGTATTTTTTTTCCCCCCTCTTACGGCGCATCAACATCTCGGCCATTAGCGCCGACAGTATTATTATAAGTAAAGATGGAATGGTTGGGATTCGGCTAAAGAAACCTAAATACGATTTTTGTTAAAAAAAATCTATATTTAGGACGTTTCGGCTACTCAATGGTAGCCTTCGTCAGCAGTGAAAAAGCCGGGAGGCATTTCTCTGCCTCCCGGTATTGAGGTTTCTTAGCCGAATCCCAACCATTCCGTCTTTGCTTATCACCTCGACGGCTAACTATCTAATCTTCATGAGTGTTATTATATTTTGATAATTATAATAAAATGTTTAAAAAAATGGTTTAAAAAATGTCATTAGATGTACATTACACCTTTATTAATTTATTGGCACTACGAATCCGCAATAAAGCGATTTGGTCTTTTTGTTATGCTTTTTGCGTTCGTAGACCATTGCTCCCTTTAAGTCTATAATGAAATTTAGATTATTCACATGAATCTGATGAAAATATAGGGAATATAACTACAAATACAGTGACAGTATCTATGGGTGGTGCTAGAAAGCATATATTTACACATAATTACACCATTTTATATAAATCAAAGAAAAATTAATAATTAGTTTTAGATTCTGGAAATGATTATTCATGTTAATATTTTAGTGTACATAGTCTTTTGTTTTTAAATGTTTGCATCATTTATTTATATAATTATAGAGTTCAGCAGCTTATGCGAAAAGTCTTTAAACACACTCAATGTTAATGTTGAAACAATTATATAAATACATATAACAAAAAAAAAACTAAGAACTAACAACTGTAACAAAGAAATATATATAAAGAAAAGAATAGAAAAGAAATTTAACAAAATAAAAGAAAATAAATTATATATATAATCAAAGGGATGGCATTTAATTAGTTACATTTTGGAGAATAACAGGGTGTAAATTTTGCATTATACAGTCAAAAGGTAGGAAATATAGAGACAATAGTGTGTGCATCAGAGTGCATATTTGCTATCTTTAGTCAGTATATCTTGAATGTCGTGTGGTCCCGTTGTCTGCAGTCCTTCATTATGTGTTTCATTGTTAATGTCTCATTACAAATTCTGAAGATCGTATTGTCTTGTTATGTCATTACTTAAGAATGAGTTAGAAATGAATGGCCTATTCTTTGCCTGGTTATCATGACTTCTTCCCTCCCTGTGAATCGGTTACTCGAAGGCCATGATCAATAAACATCCAGTAGGCAGGTAGAAATCGATGTGTTTGGTCTAGCAACGGCTTGCCGGTGAGCGGGGTTACGTCACACACAAAAAAAAAATTGCTTCAAAACAAGGTACGCGGGAACGCCGGGAGTAGAGGCTCGCCTGCTTTTGCAACCTTGGACAGGCGGAAACCACGCTAGAGTGCGCAGGCTAACGGCTGTCTCCGTATATTATATATACTTAGGCTGGGAGTATAGCAGGCTGCTTACTGCTTTAGTGGGTACTAATCCAAAGATATACTAGCCATGTTTACCGAGAAACGCATATAGCAACTAAAATATCTTAGCAAGTCATGGAATTGTTGGGATTCGACTAAGAGAATACGTTAGATCTTCATAAAAATCTAAAATAATTCCAATTGTTTGTCATGCTCTGCTTCAGCAATAAAGGCCTAGGTGAGGGAAAAAATCCACAGTAACTTAAATGACCATGGAGAATGAAATCATCTCTTTATAGAATGTTTTATATTCATCTCTTTATAAAATATTTTAGGTTTAGATAAATTTCGTTTTTAATTTCTGAAATAATTTTTATGTGAATGAATAATGAATAAAATAAATATATTTTTCCTTCAATGCAATGTACATTGCACTAAGAATTAATCAATATTTACAAAAAAGCTTGGGCAAGGCCCATCAGCTGGAGTCTATTTAAGAAACAATAGCATCCTACATTATATCCAAATCTAATATGATATGAAAAAATATATACAAAAATATAAATAAATCAAAACATAAAGCACACTAATAATGAAATTGTTCCATTAAAAATTGTGTTTATATACAAATGGCCTTGAGATATTTGCAGAGCACTTCCAAGTTCCTCCCATCGAGTTCTTTCACCAGCTCTTCCTTACTGAAAGATGTTTTGCTATAATATTTGAGCCGAAACTCCTTCAGAACTGGAAATACTGTAAGGAAATGGAAGGTGTCTTCTTCTTCTTTCAACTTGCACATGGAGCAGCGGGACCTCTCACCTGTTCGCCAAGGCTTTTATTAAAGTGGAACATCTCTACCCTTGGTCTTATTATCAGCCTTAGAGATCTCTGCTATCTAATAATTATTAGATGCTATCTCCCTACACTATCTCCCTAGTGTGCCGTATGGTCATGAATCAGATACCTCTATAGTATCTGCCCCTCAGGGCCCTCGTGGCCTGTTACGGACTGATTTTTTTTTATTAGTTAGGATTAGTTTTTTTCTCTATATTTATTTGGGCGAATAACTGCAAGGTTATTACGCCGTAGGGTCTACTTTTATCATTTTCGTATTTTTGTTTTTGCTTACTGATCTTAAAGGCTATTTTTTAAGCTTAGTCCAAAGCCATAATAATAAAAATAAAAGAAGCCTCAGATAACACATAATGTATTTTAAGACAGTACATATGGAGAACCGGTGGCCGTGAATGTTAAAGAGTGAGCACTTAACACTCCAAAAGGTTCGATTCCTACTAGGGGTGGTGGTTTCTCTTTGGGAAAACGAAAATGCATCAGCCCTAAACTTTTTAGAAAAGGGCGGTGACCTATAAATAACCCGTCCTAATATTCTGAGTTACTTATAATGGGCGATATAATGTAAATAAATACAAACAGTACCCATGACCAGGCTAATGATGGTCCATATTGACACATCCTTATTTAATAGAAAAATTACAACTATGAAAGTAAAACATGAATATTTCTTCAAACGGCATTTCTTAAAAATCAGTTTTACTGCCCGGATTTCGCTAACGAAAGGAGTATACATCGGGATTTTTACCATTTTTTTCTGGTGATTCTTTCAAGATTATTTCTCCAATTCTTTTTTTTTTAGAGCGTGGATTAAAGAAAAAATAAAATCGTTAACCAATAATTTATATTTCGTCAAATAAATTCAAAAATGTGCATACATTTTCAAGTAAACTAGCAGACTTAAAATCAGCATCCCAAGAAACCATTACTATGTGGTAAATAACATTGGAAAGAAAAAGTAATTTTTTCCTGTACGAAAGAGACTAAAAATTTGTAAGCGAAAAATTTACGTGACGTTTTGAAATTCAACATCTCGCCTTGAGATAATCCGATGTTTATGTCTTTGGGTTCTTTGAGAATAAGAGAGCTTCCTTTTTCTCACCATATTAATAACTATTGTATTATCTCACATGGTACTTGTAAAAAATGGTTCTCAAAATAAAAATCAAATTTAACTTGTTTGCATTTAAAATGGATTCGAACGAAACATGCTAAGAGAAAAAAAAACATAGTAAATTTTAAGTCACTTTTAAAACTCAGTATTAAATTACATTATATGCTGTGCAACTCAAGATGATTTGCCCATCAAGCTCTGTGATCTCAGAAGTTAGAGATTTAAAGCTAACGTTTTACTTACTTATAATACACAACACTATAGGTACTTGCTTAGTATACTCCTTTACTGCATGTCGTACAATTGAGGCAATGCGGATACGAAGAGCGAACTCAACATCCAGTAAATTTGTTTTTCTTGCCATCCGAATCTAGACGGTTCAAAGAATCTACGGATATGTTTTTCAAGTTGAGTTCGCCGTTCTTACCCTCCCAAAATACACAGAGAATGAAAACAAGCTGGCTGGAAACTGCCATAGGAAGGTGGATACGAAAGGCGAACTCAACACTCCACTACCAGTCCGCTGGATGATGATATAAATAAAATGTTTTTTTCGTAAAAAAATAAGTTCATACTAATTATTATATAATTTGTTTATTAATATAAATAATTAAACAAACAATGAGACAGCCCACAACGAAAAAATGTTTTGAATATACTCGTACTCTAGTTGAGTTTGCCCTTATGGAAAAAATAAATAAATAAAAAAAATAATCAAACGCATTTTCCTGAAAACTACCGTTCGTTAGATACAAACGAGCTGCCGGCTCGTGTTGAAAGGGGACAGGAGCTTTTACACACTAGATTATGCAGAAAAATTGGGAAAACGAAATGCAATAGAAGCTAATGACCATAGCAGTAGATGCACCCAAAAATAAAAATAAAAAAATTTCCCGCCTAAAAAAAACCTCACCCTTCAAATCCGCAACGCGTCAATTATTCAGGAATTCCATATACTATATTATCGTTGATTTCCAACTATTAGGTGTCCTAAAAATTAGCCGTCCTCAAAGAATTGTTTGCTATTGCTGTTGTACTTCAATACTCTAAGGTAATTTTTACAGCCCAGTTTAAATAATTATTCTTTAAAGAACACAATTAACATACAAGGAAACTTAATTGACCTGTGTTAAACTGTAAATTACCATAAGCTTTGGATGTTTTTAAAGTTCTAATTACCAGCAGAACTATTAGTTTCGTCTAATGAGTACAAACTCAGAATATGATTCTGTGTTTGAATATTTGTGAGTCTAAACCTTGCCACCTTGCCTCCCGTATAATGTTTACGAGAGCTCATCATATAATAATCTTCATTCTGTTGCTTTACTCATATATGTTCTCATATATTTGAAACGTCCTTCTTTTTTATTTATCTTTATTTATACACACACACACACACACACACAGATATATATATAAGATAAACATTTTACGGCAGACTCCAGAGTGACAAGAGTACTTCCTAGAAAGTGCCCCTGAAGAGGTGCGAAAATATGCACGAAACATGTCGGGCCTAATAAATAATGTAGTGTGAAGAAAGGATGACTGCTTTAACGACCCGAAGCCTCCTAAGATCCCAGGTTATATATATGTATATATATATATATATATATACATATATATGTGTATATATATATATATATATATATATACACATACACACAAACACAAAACATTGGAATCACCGCTAATTTTGTTATCTATGGGTTGTGGAAGGTGAAATGCTCTAGTCGGCAATCCCGGATTGTGCCGTCGCGTCGACGTCATATGCGGGTTTCCTCCCTAAACGCTATAAAAAAAAAAGTGCTTTGAAGAGGAAAATCTGGTAGGGTGAAGGATGAAGAAAATGGCAATTAGTGAGTTAATCAGGCGAAACAACGGCGGAATTCTGCATTAGAGACGCCATTTAATTCAATTCCTCTCTTGAAGAGGGGCGCCATAATGAGGTGTAACATTAAATATCAAAGGAAATGGAAAAAACCCCTGATTTTTATGTCCTCAACCAAAAATGAAAAATTATAAAGGTTATAGGATTTCTATTAATGGCAAAACCAACAAGAAAGCTTTTTTCTATCTGAACACTTTGTACATAATCAACTAAATAACCTATTTTTTTTTTAGTTATACTTGCCAATTACATTCATTAAGAACAGAGATATTTTGGTGTGAATAATGTCAATCGGTACAGTTTCCTAATAAACCTGGCAGAATATCCCTAATAAACCAAATAAACTAAAACATGTCTGAAAAAAATCCTGTCTACCAAGGATAAATCGAACACTGTCCATTTGTTATGTCCCTACCAGTTTCGAAATACATGCATATTGAGCTGATGAGATTGGTTATTATCGGAATAACATTTATGAACGACGTAAGACGTCTTGCGTGGTATGATCTAATTATATTTACGCAATTTAGGCGATTTATTCATCAATGAATGTATTATTTTTTACTAATTCATATCAGCGACTTAAAAAAATATTATATTATAACAAATCAGATCAAATGAGACCCGTAACAGACCACAAGGGCCATACTATAGAGGTATCTGATTCATGATCAAACGCCACTCTTAGGAGATTTGCCCCTTTGCAGGTACCCATAATTAAATTATTTAAAAGCTGGGTGGGCCTAAGGGTGGTTAGGGAGGCCGAATCCAACATATGAACGAAGACACTAGAAGATAAAAATCTTTAGTGCTTACACGGGATTTTAACTCAGGTCCTTCAGAATATTAGTCCAGTGATCTACCACTGAGCTAACCTCGCCCCCACAACAAGTCAATGTTGAAATAAATAGTAGAACACATTTTAATCCAATAAATTAATGACTTCCAAATAAAAAAAGGAAGAAAAAAATAAGAAACATATGTAATACATTCGACCAATATATGGCCGCCTTTAAACGGAAAGGAACCAAGTGCCATCTGTTCATTCTTTAGAGAATTGGGTTTAAAATTGTTTGTGGGTCTAAAATTCCTTTATTACCTGAAATTTTTCATTCATTTTCTCTCATTAAAATAAACTGTTGTAATGGTAATGGGGTTTTATTTTTATAGTTATTGATAAAAATGGTGCTTTATTCCTTTCTGTTTATTACAGCATACTGGATACACCATTTCTCTTCTTTTTTTTGTTTGGTATTTTTTCTAGCTTTAATGACAACAATATATTTTAACCAGTTTTTTATTACTATATAAATTCTCTAATCCTCTACAAGATAGCACCAAAAACTCAATTTCGTTAAAAATGGCGCTTGGTACCTTTCCGTTTAAAGGCGTCCATATAATAAATTTTAGCGGTGGTAATTTGTAAGTAAGTATAATCAATGAAGGGTTGAAGACATTTTATTCAACGATAGATTTTATTTACTTGATTTTTGTTTTGTTTTTATTTTTAGTTATTATCAGAGAGAATAAATATTTTTTAGGACTATCGACAGTATTATTCGAATAACTTTATACTGTTTTTATTTCATATAAACTCTTTTACTTACATTTCAACATTTCTAGCAATTGTGGAGATTAAGTGCTCCAACAATTCAAAAACGAAAAAAAATCTACCTTAAAATCATTACCTAATCATCGAAAAAATAGAGAAGTTAACAAGTTAAGAGAACTTATAATAATACACTACATTTACCTGTTAATACTACGTACATACTAAAGTTGCATTCAAACATATATCATATATGTTACATATAACAGTACCTGTTACTGTTAATAACTGTATAATGCAGATAATGGAATACCACATAACTCACTTAAAGAGGCTTACTGGCGCAAAAAGTGCGGTTTGGGATTCTGTTCAGTTTATCTTATTAATCGATAAAAAAAATTAGAAGTTATAAAACTCATTTTCTTTTAAGAAGATTAAAGCCTAAAAATAAGTGCCCTTTCGGATATTCGGTCTTATTTGACCCTTTAAAGGCATGTCACAAACAGACAAAAATAAAATCTGAAATAGAAATAAGAGGAAAGGGATCTGGGAAATAAGAAAATAACCAGAGACAGAGATTAGAATTAAACGGAATAAAAAGGATCTTTGAACTGGGGCAAGAAGGGCAATAAACAAAAAGAAAAAGGAAAAAAAGTCTTCTTTGGCCCACCTAATACTTCTGGAAGGGCAGAGACAGATCCATTATACAAAGGGTCACTTGGAGGAAAAAATATATTAAATACATTCTAAATTCTTGGTATCTTTAGAAGTAATAAGCCTACAATGGAATTGCCAAATATTTTGTTTTATCAAATTTAAAAGGTATGTCGAATCAAGACAAATTCTAGAAAAGAAATCAAGAAATCTTCCAACTAGGTACCGAAAATAACCATATAAATTATACCTATATTTCTTTAAGAATATATATATATGAGTAGGTGAGATGCAAAACTCGTTCGTTCCACAGGAAAATATTTTTGAGGAAGCTCAAAAAACTCAAGTCTTGTAGAGTAGCCAGATTTTTTTTTTTTTTGCCTTCGAAAGGTACATCTTTGTGTCAACAGATTTATGTTATATGTCAAAATATATTGAAATAGCATTGAAATATCTTTTATAATCTAATGCTATCTCAAGTTTTCAAAAAATGGAGCGAACGAGTTTTGCATCTCACCTCTTCATATATATATATATATATATATATATATATATATATATATATATATATATATATATATGTCTGTTCGCGGATTTCTGGCCTCCCTAATGGTCCGATTTTGATGAAATTTGGTACAAAAATCTGTCGCCCGATTTGAAGTTCGTTAACCAGCAAAATCCGCCCATATATATATATATATATATATATATATATATATATATATATATATATATATATATATATGCGCGTACGGAAGGAGTGCCCCATCTATGGAGGACACAATAGAAATATCTTGACAACCGTTTGACGCAACTGCAAAGGACCAAAGTCTCATCAAGGGATCTTATTAAAAACGTCATTCTAAACGCTTCTTCGGATTGTACACGTTTCTTCTCAAGTTGTGGCATTGAAATTTATTAATGTTCTCACCGCCATTTTCCGGTAATATAATAGGCGAAAAATAGTTGGCCCAGTGGCTGTGAGTACTTCGTGGTTGAGCTCGTAGGTTGGAGTCCCACTAGAGATGGTGGCAATTCTTTGAAAATAATAAAATGCCTTAGCCCTATACTGGTGGTAACCTGTACACGCAGCGTCCTAAATTGGCGTTAAAATTTAAAAAATAAAATAAATAATGGAGACGGGAAAAACATAAAACAGTTATGTTGCTTCATTTTTTGAGTAATATTCAACAATGCATTTAAAAGGTGTGGGATGAAGAGGAAACACCGAACTTTGAAGGAGCAGTTAAAAATGTTTTTGGGATGTCACTTCTTTGCATAAAGGTGTGATATTATCAGTACCTATACCCGATATATTTTAACAGGCCCCAAATGTACGAGACACCCATCAATTTTATAATTCCATGCATTGGCGTATTATAGCTAAAAATCTCATAATTCACAATTGAAGGTATACTAATTGATAAAATGTTCATACTTTGACTCCCCCAAAAAATCACTTCCGATTGAAGGAGTTCTCGATATTCTTTTCTTAATCCTTGAAAGGTAATCCGCTTCACGTTTCTTTCGGTTTTATCCACAAATAATTTCCCCTTACTCCCATATGTGTTGGTACCCAAAGACGAATTATGTTCTTGCTCCTTATGCTGGAAGTATTTGTGTTTCCATTGCATTATAATAATTGAAACAATATTAGCATTGGTTAGTAAGGAAAAAGGCCCAAATCTCGCCTGGGTCCTTGTTTTTCTGGCTGTGCCGGTGTCGGATTTTCTATTCGAGATTCACAGCTGCGGAAGGGAACGGGAGGGAGATACTATTAGATAAACCACCTAACAACCACAGACAAAAACAGACAGGTAAAGAGGTGCCGTCCTTGACCTTAGCCTTATCCGCAAAAAAATACCTTACTACCTTCGTCTAAAATTTCTTCTTCAATCAATCATTATCACAGTGTTTTTCACGCCGACAAAACATAATCTAACAAATTATAAAATGTTTAATATCCAAATCTACTAGAGTAACGCACATAGGTGGTTACAATTTTAAATTAGATTAAATTACACAAGAAAAAAGATTCTAGTTTAAGAGGTAATAATACTTCATTACTTTTTTTATTTTTTATTTTATATTTTGGGTTTAAATGCTTGAATACTTCAAGTTTTAACTGTAGCATCCTGATCATATTTGCCAGCAAAGGACGAAGAATTTTTTCGGTTCATTGGATTTGATGACCGATTTACGACGGAGTATTAATAGAAATGAAGAATTGTTCGAAATTTTTGAAAAAAAAAAAATAATATTTCTTAAAATTCCTACGTACATTACTTGCTTTTAGCTTCTTCTTTTAAATATTTTTTTAGAAATTAGATATTTTTTTTTTTAGAAATAATAACTTGGTGCTAATGACCACCCACAGTAGTAGATGCACCAAAATAAAAAAAAAAAAAAAAAAAAAATAACTTGTTCTCTTAGATTAAAAATTGCCGACTGCAGACTATCGCCCGTGAAACAATAAGGTTTCCGTTCTTCAGACGCAGTGTCGCCAATTTGTTTACAAAGAATCAACATTTATTTATTTATTTTTTTGTTTTGGATACATTAACATCTAATATATAAATTAATGACATACATAATTGAAAAATACTGATTTATTTTTTGTTCGTAAATTTAAAAAACTGATTTTGATCACTGAAGGTAATATAACCCCTTTAAGCCACATCGCTTGGATTCTGTTCCTCTCACATCGTTCCGGTATCTCACTCCAGCGGAGTTTTGGGGAAGCAATCAGGACAACGATAGAGAGATATGCCGGAAAGATTTGAGAAGAAGAAAAAATAATTCCGTTCTACTGAAATCATTTATCAGTGATACTCTAGAGTACCGTCATTAACTAGAAAGACAATTTATTATCGAGATAAGGACGAGATAATGTTTTCCACTTTTCTCGAAAACGGTTAAAGATATCGCCTTGAAAATGGTTTGATTCGATTTCCTATGTTAAGCAACCTCTAAAGCGAGTACCTTCAAGCATATGAACTCGAAAACGTAAGCGCTACGATTTGTTTCGTCCAATTTTTCCACCGAAAACCATGTTCCGGCGGGCGTATTCAGCTGGTTTACGAACTTGACCTTTCAAAGCAGACGGCAGACTTTCGTGCAAAATTCCGCCATAATCCGACCATTTTTGAGTCAGTGAGAGAGCGAACAGACAATTAATGCAGTTTAGCGCGTTTCCTCCTTCTCTCCATATGGGGGGTCAACCACTTATGAGGTTGACCTCGTGACACAATCCGGAAGTGCCGTCTATATATATATATATACTTAATAGTAATAATTTGTTTATCGCGAAGTTCTCTAGGATGACTCACTAGTAAAAAAAAAAAAAAAAAAAAAAAAAAAAAAAAAAAAAAAAAAAAAAAAAAAATTGTCAAATGACACCTACGTGCTTCTGATCGGCTTACTAATGCATTTTTATCTTATCTCGGTAATAAAATGTCTTGCAAGATAAGGATGGTATTCTAGAGTATCACTCATACGAGATTTTAGTAGAACAGAACTATCAATTTACATGCATTGATAATAGTTGCAATCTATGAAGATTGTGTATAATTGTGGAATAATTAAGTAAATGACGTAAGAACTGAAAGGAGTTTAATATTTTAAAATATCTTTTTTTTTTGTGGGTGGGGGAGGGGATAAATGAACTTATGTTCAGTTCATATTTCTATTTGTTAAAGTGTTTTTCTTTTCCTCTGGAGGCCTGGTGGTCGTGAGTGCTAAGGCTTATGCACTGCATGCCTAAGGTCGTTGGTTCGATTCCCACTAGAGGTGGTGGCTTTTCTTTAGAAAAAAGAAAAGGCATCCACCCTATCCTGGCTAGAAATGGGAGGTAACCAATAGATAACCCGTCCTAAAATTATTTGTCAATAATAAATGGACGTTAAAAATTTAAATAAATACATTTTTTTCTTAGTTTGTGCTTAGAACACTATTGGCCGTTAAAAAAATTACTAACTTAACAACTAATACATGAGAGCTTGAGGTTTCAGGTTGTTTCTAGGCATACTGTGTCTTTCGTGGGTACCTTTCGAAACGTAAGGGACATTGGTTTTCAAACATTAGCTATCAAACATAGCTTGTATGGTTAAGTCTGTTATATTAAAAATTATGCTGTTATCATATGAGTCTTATTGCCCTCGTGAATTTAACAACCCCGAGCTAACTTCAGCACAAGTTAGATAAAACTGCCATATGATCATTTTCCGTGACTCTTTGTGATTATAGCATTTTTCACGAAAACATTTGCTCCGCTCATTCTGCACGTATCGAAAAGAAATACACAACCTAAAGAGTTCGGTTAACAAGTACACTTTTTTGAGGTGTTTATAATTATCTATTCGAGGTGATAAGATGTCTGGTGATAAGAAGAAGAATGATATTTTCGTAAGAATCTATATTTAGAACGTTTCGGCTCTTAGGTAGTCTTCTTCAGCAAAAAACAAAACAAAAATAGTGCATAACTTTTTCAACAGTTCTTCACACGAGAAAAATAGTTTTCCATAGACATTTATTAAGCATAAGCACAAATTATCAAAACAACAAGGTGAAATGGCCTAAGTACAGATAAACATAGACATAATAATATTTTATTGTATTTATCATTAAAAATATTATTATCTCTCTGTTTATCCTTAAGTCTTTCATTTTACTTTGTTGCTTTAATCATTTTTTCTTATTCTTAAGTATATTCTATTAAAAGCTATTGTTTATTTGTTTTTCTATAATATTTCATTGCATATTAGGTGCACAAAATTTGCTTTATGACCAATATATATGTGTCGAAATAATATATTGTTGAATAGTTTATATTAAAAGAGCTCAGTGCCCAAGGTGAGTACTAACTCACAAATAGAAAAAAAACCTAAGAAACTAGGAGATAAAGTTAAGAAGAATCTGAAAAAGATTAGTATTGGTAATTGAAACAATTAAAATTCATTTCTGTTCTAATTGTGGGTTAGTCGCCTTTGGCACTGAGCCCTTCAATTCTTCTCTTAGTTAATTCTATATATATATGTATTTAACTGAAGAAGAATTCTAAAGATCCTGCGGATACGTCATGAATATGGATGTTTACGAAAATCTGATTTTTCCTCCTAGCCAAGTCCCAACTATTCCTTCACTTATTATTTTTTTAGAATTTATTCACAGTTGCTTGTGAGCTGCTTGTGAGTTGCTTGTTTTTCCCCTGTCTTATACGAGACCATTTTTTATAACTATTAGGACACTTAAACGTTTGCAATATGAGTTTCCATTTTAGCCGGTATCGCAGTTATGTTATAACATTAACGTAGATCAAGGGATTCACAGGTGGCAGAGAACAGAGAAGAGCAAAGATGGCTGGCGGATTCAAGGTTAGGATGTCACGATGTAAAGTAATTTTACGCTTTATTTATTTTATTTTTCTTTAGGCGAGAGACATTGTTTAACCTTTGCATTTGGAGAGATAACATTGTTGCAGCCTTCAGGGCCTTTTATCAGGCAACTGTATGAACTTGATTACCCTTGTAATGAAAAACGCTAACAAGCATTTGGTGGTTATGATTTCAGGAATAATTTATTCTTTGAGACAATTGTTCATTTATATAGTTTATAGAATAAAAAAATAAAAAATATCAAGCATTATTGAATTGTCCAAGTCTCTTGAAAATTTCAATCCATAAAATCTGAATACCAGATTTCAGAAACGTTTTTTAGGGGCATGTTTTTTTATTATATATGAACATAATTTCATGATCCCTGAAAATAAGCAGCAGGTGGCAGAGCAAGACGAACAGATGGAAGGAAGTGCTTTAGGACGTAAGTATACTACGTTATCAATGTACAAGTACAGATGTCATATATTGTCAAACAGAATGAAGTATTTTCATGCACAGATAAAATTTAATTGTTTTGAAACGCTAGGATTGCAAATTCCTTAGATGAGGCGAACGATGAATAGAAGTACATACATATGTTCCAAAGTAATGCGGCAGAAGTTGAACAACAGGTGTCTCAGAGGAACCTCAACAAACGTATGTCGTCTTCAAGCGACCTTGGATGAAGATATTTCGATATTGCTTAGATAAGGCGAACGAGGAATAGAAGTACATACATATGTTCCAAAGTAATGCGGCAGAAGTTGAACAACAGGTGTCTCAGAGGAACCTCAACAAACGTATGTCGTCTTCAAGCGACCTTGGATGAAGATATTTCGATATTGCTTAGATAAGGCGAACGAGGAATAGAAGTACATACATATGTTCCAAAGTAATGCGGCAGAAGTTGAACAACAGGTGTCTCAGAGGAACCTCAACAAACGTATGTCGTCTTCAAGCGACCTTGGATGAAGATATTTCGATGTTTATAATTTGAAATACACATTAATTACACATCCGGATGTCACTTTTCTTATAATGTTCTAAAATGTGTACGCTTGCTAAAGCTCAGGAAACATCCTGTTATATTTTGTGCATCATAAATCTGTGCACGAATAAGACCCATCATCACAGGTTTCACTTAAATTGTCAGTAATTTTACTTTTTTCTGTTACAGAATGTCTCACGTCATCAGGTGGAATTCCCAACGCATTCATTTTTCCGAATCTGATTCCAGGAAAAATGATTTGTTGAATACGCCCTAATAACTGACTGCATTTGAAAGATTCAATTTGTTATCGTCCAAAATTAATAATATTAACCCCCAAATTATCGATTAAAAAGTTTTAATCAGGTAAATTGTAACTTGCGTTCACCTTTCATTAATGTTATAGTACTTAACAAAGAAAATTCAATTAAAACGGAAAGATAAAACGTCGAATATATATGACGTTTCTAATATCATAATTTTCCATTCTTGGATATTAAAGAATATAAACTTTGCTAGTACAATAAATCATTGTTGACATCTGCTGGGCGAGAAAAGGTGACAAAAGTTTGGAGGAAGAAGACCGAGCGGCGTTGGAGGGAAAGGGTCGGGTGTTGAAGTCACCGAAGCCTCCCACACATGGCGGACATTAAGCAATACCAACTAGTGACGTATGTGCACCAAGACTCACCTTCAGAACTCCTGTAGTACCCCCATAGTGGCAGTCCTAGAGCTGCTGCAGACAGACCGAAACACAATAGCCCTAAGCCGGCGACCGCTGTGGTATAGTGAGCCCGCGACTTTCCCTCGTCCGCCATCCTAGATCCAACATGGTGAGGAGTCAGGCACCGACTGGCCCCCCTACCTGTTTCTCTTAGGGTGGGGAGTCGTGTCAGCCGGTCCCCTCTCTCTCTCACGGCAACGGGCTAATTATACAGGCCCGCGGGCCACGGTTAGGCCCCTCGGCCACGGTACTTGTATCGACTTGCTCTGCGCTATTGGGGTCGATTGCTCCTCAAGGGCGAGGTTTCGGTGTCATATACGCCTACCTCGTTGGTCGCGGATGAGTCAGGAAGACGTTTATCCATTGCCTGGGCCTCTGGCGGCGTAGAAACACTCTCTACATTGCAGCTCTTTAAATTGAATGACTCCTGAAAAGTTTGCATCTACCTGAATAAAACAACTTTTTTCTAGGAGTTTTATGAAAGTGATAATAACTTATTAGCTCCAGCCTTTTCAGTTCTCTTAGATGCCCCTTCTCCCTGGACATATTAGTTTCCTTCGGGGTCTTTGAGCACCACGTCCAGTGGGACGTGCTAGGGTCTCGTGGGCGTTTCATTTCCCTTCAACTATTAGCTTCCTTTATGTTCTTGAGCCCCTGGACGTATTAGGTTCCCTTGTGGGTTCCAGGTCCCTGGACGTAATAGTTTCCCAAACTTTCCTGATATCTGAACTTAATATAATATAATTAATGTCCTGCAATTTTTTGAGCCTCCGAGAAGTATTAGGTTTCCATAAACGTTTCAAATCCCCTGACTTGTTAGTTTCAATTAGGTTTTTGAACTTCCTGTACCAATTAGCATCCTTTAGGCTCTTGAACTCCATGGACGTATTAGGTTCTTTTAAGCATTTCAGGTCCCTGGACCTATTACCATCCTTTATGTTCTTGAGCCCCTGGACCTACTAGGTTCCCTTAAACTACTCTACAACTCCCTGGACGCACTAGATCCCTGGACACTGAAGGCTACGGAATGGAGTTCGCTAAATTTATGAAGGAGAAGAGAAAGACAACGTAGGCGCTGGAGTGATGACCTTAAGTCCTTAGCTGGTCCGAATTGGATGAATGTCACAAGGAGTGAAGGAAATGTGGTAAGAAATAGCGAACTCCACTTCCTAGTAGGTTTGGTCTCCAGTAATTTAGACCAGTACCCCCCATCAAGGGTTGCCTGCATGAGGCAACATACACTTGTATATATTTTATTTGAGATGCTCTTACGAAGAGTATTTTTTATTTGTTGTTATTGTCATGCAATAAAAGCTTTATTTATTTATTATTTATTTACATAAGTAAAACTGCAATCGTCCTTGTAAATTGTAACAACCTCTGAAAGTGAGCTAGTCCATCAAGTTGATATCATTAATCGCCCTCTAAAGAAATAAAGAGGTGCTAAAGGGTTTTCAGCAGGCCTCTAAGATTAATGGAGTACTAAAGGACAGCTCCAACTACTCCCTGATCACTTATCGATTCCAACACTTCCTCTCCAGTAGATAAATTTGTTCTGACAGTAATTTAATGCTCATTTAGATTTGAGTGTTCTCCTTCCAGAATTGTTGGAGAATTTATTTGTTTCTCATTTACCCTTTAGCCTTGTTTATCGCCTTTTCATTTAATAAAAGAAATTATATGAAATTTCACTGATGTATATGTATTTATGGGAAGTTTAGCTAGTGTGCTGCTGAGTATCTTTGTTATAATAACGGCAGTTGACGTGCTGTTTAGGTTTCTTCCTAACGTGTGAGTAAATTTTGTGAGGGCCTCCCTGTGGTTCAGTTGCTAATACTTTGGAATCTCATGGGGGGACCTACGTTTAGTAATATTATCTGGTGTGCTGCAGAGGGCCTTCGTTTAGTAACACTATCTGGTGTGCTGCAGAGGGCCTTCGTTTAGTAACACTATCTGGTGTGCTGCAGAGGGCCTTCGTTTAGAAACACTATCTGGTGTTCAGCTGAGGGCCCTCGTTTAGTAATACTATCTGGTGTGCTGCAGAGGGCCTCCGTTTAGTAACACTATCTGGTGTGCTGCAGAGGGCCTTCGTTTAGTAACACTATCTGGTGTGCTGCAGAGGGCCTTCGTTTAGTAACACTATCTGGTGTGCTGCAGAGGGCCTTCGTTTAGTAACACTACCTGGTGTGCTGCAGAGGGCCTTCGTTTAGTAACACTATCTGGTGTGCTGCAGAGGGCCTTCGTTTAGAAACACTATCTGGTGTTCTGCTGAGGGCCTTCGTTTAGTAATACTATCTGGTGTGCTGCAGAGGGCCTTCGTTTAGTAACACTATCTGGTGTGCTGCAGAGGGCCTTCGTTTAGTAACACTACCTTGTGTGCTGCAGAGGGCCTTCGTTTAGTAACACTATCTGGTGTGCTGCAGAGGGCCTTCGTTTAGTAACACTATCTGGTGTGCTGCAGTGGGCCTTCGTTTAGTAACACTATCTGGTGTGCTGGAGAGGGCCTTCGTTTAGTAACACTATCTGGTGTGCTGTTGAGGGGCGTTCGTTTAGTAAGACAAGCTACAGTGCTGCATAAGCGACTTCGTTTAGCAAGACTAGCAGGTATGCTACTGAGAAACCTTCGTTCAGTAAGACTGTATGGTGTGCAGCTGAGAACTTTCGTTTAGTAAGACTGTCTGGTGTGCTGCTGAGAACTTTCGTTTAGTAAGACTATCTGGTGTGCTTCTGAGGGCCTTCGTTTAGAAACACTATCTGGTGTTCTGCTGAGGGCCTTCGTTTAGTAATACTATCTGGTGTGCTGCAGAGGGCCTTCGTTTAGTAACACTATCTGGTTTGCTGCAGAGGGCCTTCGTTTAGTAACACTACCTGGTGTGCTGCAGAGGGCCTTCGTTTAGTAACACTATCTGGTGTGCTGCAGAGGGCCTTCGTTTAGTAACACTATCTGGTGTGCTGCAGAGGGCCTTCGTTTAGTAACACTATCTGGTGTGCTGTTGAGGGGCGTTCGTTCAGTAAGACAAGCTACAGTGCTGCATAAGCGACTTCGTTTAGCAAGACTAGCAGGTATGCTACTGAGAAACCTTCGTTCAGTAAGACTGTATGGTGTGCAGCTGAGAACTTTCGTTTAGTAAGACTGTCTGGTGTGCTGCTGAGAACTTTCGTTTAGTAAGACTATCTGGTGTGCTTCTGAGAACTTTCGTTTAGTAAGACTGTCTGGTGTGCTGCTGAGAACTTTCGTTTAGTAAGACTATCTGGTGTGCTTCTGAGGGCCTTCGTTTAGAAACACTATCTAGTGTTCTGCTGAGGGCCTTCGTTTAGTAATACTATCTGGTGTGCTGCAGAGGGCCTTCGTTTAGTAACACTATCTGGTGTGCTGCAGAGGGCCTTCGTTTAGTAACACTACCTGGTGTGCTGCAGAGGGCCTTCGTTTAGTAACACTATCTGGTGTGCTGCAGAGGGCCTTCGTTTAGTAACACTATCTGGTGTGCTGCAGAGGGCCTTCGTTTAGTAACACTATCTGGTGTGCTGCAGAGGGCCTTCGTTTAGTAACACTATCTGGTGTGCTGCAGAGGGCCTTCGTTTAGTAACACTATCTGGTGTGCTGTTGAGGGGCGTTCGTTTAGTAAGACAAGCTACAGTGCTGCATAAGCGACTTCGTTTAGCAAGACTAGCAGGTATGCTACTGAGAAACCTTCGTTCAGTAAGACTGTATGGTGTGCAGCTGAGAACTTTCGTTTAGTAAGACTGTCTGGTGTGCTGCTGAGAACTTTCGTTTAGTAAGACTATCTGGTGTGCTTCTGAGGGCCTTCGTTTAGAAACACTATCTGGTGTTCTGCTGAGGGCCTTCGTTTAGTAATACTATCTGTTGTGCTGCAGAGGGCCTTCGTTTAGTAACACTATCTGGTTTGCTGCAGAGGGCCTTCGTTTAGTAACACTACCTGGTGTGCTGCAGAGGGCCTTCGTTTAGTAACACTATCTGGTGTGCTGCAGAGGGCCTTCGTTTAGTAACACTATCTGGTGTGCTGCAGAGGGCCTTCGTTTAGTAACACTATCTGGTGTGCTGCAGAGGGCCTTCGTTTAGTAACACTATCTGGTGTGCTGCAGAGGGCCTTCGTTTAGTAACACTATCTGGTGTGCTGTTGAGGGGCGTTCGTTCAGTAAGACAAGCTACAGTGCTGCATAAGCGACTTCGTTTAGCAAGACTAGCAGGTATGCTACTGAGAAACCTTCGTTCAGTAAGACTGTATGGTGTGCAGCTGAGAACTTTCGTTTAGTAAGACTGTCTGGTGTGCTGCTGAGAACTTTCGTTTAGTAAGACTATCTGGTGTGCTTCTGAGAACTTTCGTTTAGTAAGACTGTCTGGTGTGCTGCTGAGAACTTTCGTTTAGTAAGACTATCTGGTGTGCTTCTGAGGGCCTTCGTTTAGAAACACTATCTAGTGTTCTGCTGAGGGCCTTCGTTTAGTAATACTATCTGGTGTGCTGCAGAGGGCCTTCGTTTAGTAACACTATCTGGTGTGCTGCAGAGGGCCTTCGTTTAGTAACACTACCTGGTGTGCTGCAGAGGGCCTTCGTTTAGTAACACTATCTGGTGTGCTGCAGAGGGCCTTCGTTTAGTAACACTATCTGGTGTGCTGCAGAGGGCCTTCGTTTAGTAACACTATCTGGTGTGCTGCAGAGGGCCTTCGTTTAGTAACACTATCTGGTGTTCTGCTGAGGGCCTTCGTTTAGTAATACTATCTGGTGTGCTGCAGAGGGCCTTCGTTTAGTAACACTATCTGGTGTGCTGCAGAGGGCCTTCGTTTAGTAACACTACCTGGTGTGCTGCAGAGGGCCTTCGTTTAGTAACACTATCTGGTGTGCTGCAGAGGGCCTTCGTTTAGTAACACTATCTGGTGTGCTGCAGAGGGCCTTCGTTTAGTAACACTATCTGGTGTGCTGCAGAGGGCCTTCGTTTAGTAACACTATCTGGTGTGCTGCAGAGGGCCTTCGTTTAGTAACACTATCTGGTGTGCTGTTGAGGGGCGTTCGTTTAGTAAGACAAGCTACAGTGCTGCATAAGCGACTTCGTTTAGCAAGACTAGCAGGTATGCTACTGAGAAACCTTCGTTCAGTAAGACTGTATGGTGTGCAGCTGAGAACTTTCGTTTAGTAAGACTGTCTGGTGTGCTGCTGAGAACTTTCGTTTAGTAAGACTATCTGGTGTGCTTCTGAGGGCCTTCGTTTAGAAACACTATCTGGTGTTCTGCTGAGGGCCTTCGTTTAGTAATACTATCTGTTGTGCTGCAGAGGGCCTTCGTTTAGTAACACTATCTGGTTTGCTGCAGAGGGCCTTCGTTTAGTAACACTACCTGGTGTGCTGCAGAGGGCCTTCGTTTAGTAACACTATCTGGTGTGCTGCAGAGGGCCTTCGTTTAGTAACACTATCTGGTGTGCTGCAGAGGGCCTTCGTTTAGTAACACTATCTGGTGTGCTGCAGAGGGCCTTCGTTTAGTAACACTATCTGGTGTGCTGCAGAGGGCCTTCGTTTAGTAACACTATCTGGTGTGCTGTTGAGGGGCGTTCGTTCAGTAAGACAAGCTACAGTGCTGCATAAGCGACTTCGTTTAGCAAGACTAGCAGGTATGCTACTGAGAAACCTTCGTTCAGTAAGACTGTATGGTGTGCAGCTGAGAACTTTCGTTTAGTAAGACTGTCTGGTGTGCTGCTGAGAACTTTCGTTTAGTAAGACTATCTGGTGTGCTTCTGAGAACTTTCGTTTAGTAAGACTGTCTGGTGTGCTGCTGAGAACTTTCGTTTAGTAAGACTATCTGGTGTGCTTCTGAGGGCCTTCGTTTAGAAACACTATCTAGTGTTCTGCTGAGGGCCTTCGTTTAGTAACACTACCTGGTGTGCTGCAGAGGGCCTTCGTTTAGTAACACTATCTGGTGTGCTGCAGAGGGCCTTCGTTTAGTAACACTATCTGGTGTGCTGCAGAGGGCCTTCGTTTAGTAACACTATCTGGTGTGCTGCAGAGGGCCTTCGTTTAGTAACACTATCTGGTGTGCTGCAGAGGGCCTTCGTTTAGTAACACTATCTGGTGTGCTGTTGAGGGGCGTTCGTTCAGTAAGACAAGCTACAGTGCTGCATAAGCGACTTCGTTTAGCAAGACTAGCAGGTATGCTACTGAGAAACCTTCGTTCAGTAAGACTGTATGGTGTGCAGCTGAGAACTTTCGTTTAGTAAGACTGTCTGGTGTGCTGCTGAGAACTTTCGTTTAGTAAGACTATCTGGTGTGCTTCTGAGAACTTTCGTTTAGTAAGACTGTCTGGTGTGCTGCTGAGAACTTTCGTTTAGTAAGACTATCTGGTGTGCTTCTGAGGGCCTTCGTTTAGAAACACTATCTAGTGTTCTGCTGAGGGCCTTCGTTTAGTAATACTATCTGGTGTGCTGCAGAGGGCCTTCGTTTAGTAACACTATCTGGTGTGCTGCAGAGGGCCTTCGTTTAGTAACACTACCTGGTGTGCTGCAGAGGGCCTTCGTTTAGTAACACTATCTGGTGTGCTGCAGAGGGCCTTCGTTTAGTAACACTATCTGGTGTGCTGCAGAGGGCCTTCGTTTAGTAACACTATCTGGTGTGCTGCAGAGGGCCTTCGTTTAGTAACACTATCTGGTGTTCTGCTGAGGGCCTTCGTTTAGTAATACTATCTGGTGTGCTGCAGAGGGCCTTCGTTTAGTAACACTATCTGGTGTGCTGCAGAGGGCCTTCGTTTAGTAACACTATCTGGTGTTCAGCTGAGGGCCCTCGTTTAGTAATACTATCTGGTGTGCTGCAGAGGGCCTCCGTTTAGTAACACTATCTGGTGTGCTGCAGAGGGCCTTCGTTTAGTAACACTATCTGGTGTGCTGCAGAGGGCCTTCGTTTAGTAACACTATCTGGTGTGCTGCAGAGGGCCTTCGTTTAGTAACACTACCTGGTGTGCTGCAGAGGGCCTTCGTTTAGTAACACTATCTGGTGTGCTGCAGAGGGCCTTCGTTTAGAAACACTATCTGGTGTTCTGCTGAGGGCCTTCGTTTAGTAATACTATCTGGTGTGCTGCAGAGGGCCTTCGTTTAGTAACACTATCTGGTGTGCTGCAGAGGGCCTTCGTTTAGTAACACTACCTTGTGTGCTGCAGAGGGCCTTCGTTTAGTAACACTATCTGGTGTGCTGCAGAGGGCCTTCGTTTAGTAACACTATCTGGTGTGCTGCAGTGGGCCTTCGTTTAGTAACACTATCTGGTGTGCTGCAGAGGGCCTTCGTTTAGTAACACTATCTGGTGTGCTGTTGAGGGGCGTTCGTTTAGTAAGACAAGCTACAGTGCTGCATAAGCGACTTCGTTTAGCAAGACTAGCAGGTATGCTACTGAGAAACCTTCGTTCAGTAAGACTGTATGGTGTGCAGCTGAGAACTTTCGTTTAGTAAGACTGTCTGGTGTGCTGCTGAGAACTTTCGTTTAGTAAGACTATCTGGTGTGCTTCTGAGGGCCTTCGTTTAGAAACACTATCTGGTGTTCTGCTGAGGGCCTTCGTTTAGTAATACTATCTGGTGTGCTGCAGAGGGCCTTCGTTTAGTAACACTATCTGGTTTGCTGCAGAGGGCCTTCGTTTAGTAACACTACCTGGTGTGCTGCAGAGGGCCTTCGTTTAGTAACACTATCTGGTGTGCTGCAGAGGGCCTTCGTTTAGTAACACTATCTGGTGTGCTGCAGAGGGCCTTCGTTTAGTAACACTATCTGGTGTGCTGTTGAGGGGCGTTCGTTCAGTAAGACAAGCTACAGTGCTGCATAAGCGACTTCGTTTAGCAAGACTAGCAGGTATGCTACTGAGAAACCTTCGTTCAGTAAGACTGTATGGTGTGCAGCTGAGAACTTTCGTTTAGTAAGACTGTCTGGTGTGCTGCTGAGAACTTTCGTTTAGTAAGACTATCTGGTGTGCTTCTGAGAACTTTCGTTTAGTAAGACTGTCTGGTGTGCTGCTGAGAACTTTCGTTTAGTAAGACTATCTGGTGTGCTTCTGAGGGCCTTCGTTTAGAAACACTATCTAGTGTTCTGCTGAGGGCCTTCGTTTAGTAATACTATCTGGTGTGCTGCAGAGGGCCTTCGTTTAGTAACACTATCTGGTGTGCTGCAGAGGGCCTTCGTTTAGTAACACTACCTGGTGTGCTGCAGAGGGCCTTCGTTTAGTAACACTATCTGGTGTGCTGCAGAGGGCCTTCGTTTAGTAACACTATCTGGTGTGCTGCAGAGGGCCTTCGTTTAGTAACACTATCTGGTGTGCTGCAGAGGGCCTTCGTTTAGTAACACTATCTGGTGTGCTGCAGAGGGCCTTCGTTTAGTAACACTATCTGGTGTGCTGTTGAGGGGCGTTCGTTTAGTAAGACAAGCTACAGTGCTGCATAAGCGACTTCGTTTAGCAAGACTAGCAGGTATGCTACTGAGAAACCTTCGTTCAGTAAGACTGTATGGTGTGCAGCTGAGAACTTTCGTTTAGTAAGACTGTCTGGTGTGCTGCTGAGAACTTTCGTTTAGTAAGACTATCTGGTGTGCTTCTGAGGGCCTTCGTTTAGAAACACTATCTGGTGTTCTGCTGAGGGCCTTCGTTTAGTAATACTATCTGTTGTGCTGCAGAGGGCCTTCGTTTAGTAACACTATCTGGTTTGCTGCAGAGGGCCTTCGTTTAGTAACACTACCTGGTGTGCTGCAGAGGGCCTTCGTTTAGTAACACTATCTGGTGTGCTGCAGAGGGCCTTCGTTTAGTAACACTATCTGGTGTGCTGCAGAGGGCCTTCGTTTAGTAACACTATCTGGTGTGCTGCAGAGGGCCTTCGTTTAGTAACACTATCTGGTGTGCTGCAGAGGGCCTTCGTTTAGTAACACTATCTGGTGTGCTGTTGAGGGGCGTTCGTTCAGTAAGACAAGCTACAGTGCTGCATAAGCGACTTCGTTTAGCAAGACTAGCAGGTATGCTACTGAGAAACCTTCGTTCAGTAAGACTGTATGGTGTGCAGCTGAGAACTTTCGTTTAGTAAGACTGTCTGGTGTGCTGCTGAGAACTTTCGTTTAGTAAGACTATCTGGTGTGCTTCTGAGAACTTTCGTTTAGTAAGACTGTCTGGTGTGCTGCTGAGAACTTTCGTTTAGTAAGACTATCTGGTGTGCTTCTGAGGGCCTTCGTTTAGAAACACTATCTAGTGTTCTGCTGAGGGCCTTCGTTTAGTAATACTATCTGGTGTGCTGCAGAGGGCCTTCGTTTAGTAACACTATCTGGTGTGCTGCAGAGGGCCTTCGTTTAGTAACACTACCTGGTGTGCTGCAGAGGGCCTTCGTTTAGTAACACTATCTGGTGTGCTGCAGAGGGCCTTCGTTTAGTAACACTATCTGGTGTGCTGCAGAGGGCCTTCGTTTAGTAACACTATCTGGTGTGCTGCAGAGGGCCTTCGTTTAGTAACACTATCTGGTGTTCTGCTGAGGGCCTTCGTTTAGTAATACTATCTGGTGTGCTGCAGAGGGCCTTCGTTTAGTAACACTATCTGGTGTGCTGCAGAGGGCCTTCGTTTAGTAACACTACCTGGTGTGCTGCAGAGGGCCTTCGTTTAGTAACACTATCTGGTGTGCTGCAGAGGGCCTTCGTTTAGTAACACTATCTGGTGTGCTGCAGAGGGCCTTCGTTTAGTAACACTATCTGGTGTGCTGCAGAGGGCCTTCGTTTAGTAACACTATCTGGTGTGCTGCAGAGGGCCTTCGTTTAGTAACACTATCTGGTGTGCTGTTGAGGGGCGTTCGTTTAGTAAGACAAGCTACAGTGCTGCATAAGCGACTTCGTTTAGCAAGACTAGCAGGTATGCTACTGAGAAACCTTCGTTCAGTAAGACTGTATGGTGTGCAGCTGAGAACTTTCGTTTAGTAAGACTGTCTGGTGTGCTGCTGAGAACTTTCGTTTAGTAAGACTATCTGGTGTGCTTCTGAGGGCCTTCGTTTAGAAACACTATCTGGTGTTCTGCTGAGGGCCTTCGTTTAGTAATACTATCTGTTGTGCTGCAGAGGGCCTTCGTTTAGTAACATTATCTGGTTTGCTGCAGAGGGCCTTCGTTTAGTAACACTACCTGGTGTGCTGCAGAGGGCCTTCGTTTAGTAACACTATCTGGTGTGCTGCAGAGGGCCTTCGTTTAGTAACACTATCTGGTGTGCTGCAGAGGGCCTTCGTTTAGTAACACTATCTGGTGTGCTGCAGAGGGCCTTCGTTTAGTAACACTATCTGGTGTGCTGCAGAGGGCCTTCGTTTAGTAACACTATCTGGTGTGCTGTTGAGGGGCGTTCGTTCAGTAAGACAAGCTACAGTGCTGCATAAGCGACTTCGTTTAGCAAGACTAGCAGGTATGCTACTGAGAAACCTTCGTTCAGTAAGACTGTATGGTGTGCAGCTGAGAACTTTCGTTTAGTAAGACTGTCTGGTGTGCTGCTGAGAACTTTCGTTTAGTAAGACTATCTGGTGTGTTTCTGAGAACTTTCGTTTAGTAAGACTGTCTGGTGTGCTGCTGAGAACTTTCGTTTAGTAAGACTATCTGGTGTGCTTCTGAGGGCCTTCGTTTAGAAACACTATCTAGTGTTCTGCTGAGGGCCTTCGTTTAGTAATACTATCTGGTGTGCTGCAGAGGGCCTTCGTTTAGTAACACTATCTGGTGTGCTGCAGAGGGCCTTCGTTTAGTAACACTACCTGGTGTGCTGCAGAGGGCCTTCGTTTAGTAACACTATCTGGTGTGCTGCAGAGGGCCTTCGTTTAGTAACACTATCTGGTGTGCTGCAGAGGGCCTTCGTTTAGTAACACTATCTGGTGTGCTGCAGAGGGCCTTCGTTTAGTAACACTATCTGGTGTGCTGCAGAGGGCCTTCGTTTAGTAACACTATCTGGTGTGCTGTTGAGGGGCGTTCGTTCAGTAAGACAAGCTACAGTGCTGCATAAGCGACTTCGTTTAGCAAGACTAGCAGGTATGCTACTGAGAAACCTGCGTTCAGTAAGACTGTATGGTGTGCAGCTGAGAACTTTTGTTTAGTAAGACTGTCTGGTGTGCTGCTGAGAACTTTCGTTTAGTAAGACTATCTGGTGTGCTTCTGAGAACTTTCGTTTAGTAAGACTGTCTGGTGTGCTGCTGCGGAGCCGTCGTCTAGAAAGACTATCTGGTGAGGACCTCCGTATGGTAAGACTATCAGCTAAAAATAGACTAACCGAAAATACTTTACACTCCATTGCACTAAGAGATTGATATTCTTTTATTATTGTAATAATTAGTGATAGAGATATAATTTTAAATATATTAGTTAAAATAACAAAGTACAATAAATTTAAAAAAATGTATTTTAGGCGTTTTGTTATTTTTATAGGCCGACATCGTTCTTAGCAGTCTATTCCTGTTTTAGTCATAGAGCACATCCCCACACAGTTACAATAAGTGTTTTTATATTTTACTACTAAATAATTACTAGAGATAACTGATATGCCAAAATAACGTTTGCCGGGTCAGCTAGAATATATATATATATATATATATATATATATATATATATATATATATATATGCACGAATATATGTTAATATATTATTAGTATTTTAAGTACAATATAGGACTAAAGAACCAATTAGCCAATCTACGATTAATTTCATTATTTCGAGAGTTACATTAACTAACATTAGGAGATAAAACAAAAGCCATTTATTAAATATTTCTATCGTGAGTCCTATCTGATTGAAAAGATTGATATTGATTAAGCAGTGATGCATACTAATTTACCAATCCTGTTCAATCAATAAGCTATTATCACGGATTGCTGTTTGGTCTCCGATAGACGCCACCTACGTCATTTACTCAAGTTATGATTAAGTTCTGTGTAATTACCTCACAACGTGTGTCAGTCACAGTATCCGTGTAGTCAGCAGGGTTTAGACTCCAAAACATATGAAGTCCCTAAATATTCAGTATAATTTTATACCCACAACTTCACTTGACGTCAAATCAATTTCTCCTTATTAATAAAACTATTATTTTCAAGTATCGAGCAATTTTTTCCATTGTGCAACCTGAATTTTAAAAAAACTATTTATTTAACATTAAAAAATAGGATGAAAAAATCTGAAAAATGCCGATTTTCTTGTCGAACTAACGTTAAATAAAATCATAATTTTACTAAAATTATTTTTTTTTTTGATTATTTATTTATTCTTGAGCTCTCGCAACAAAGGCGACTCACCCAATATAGCCATAACATATATACAATGAGAATATTGAAATTATAACATCTATTGCAACATCATATACTTATCACAGTACATATACTTATTATAATATACTTATTCACACAAATTATTAGCTCAATATAAAATAAAATAAGTAATTAACTCAATACAAAAGTTGGAATATAACTTAAGGAAAAAAAAAAAAAAAAAACATGCAATTTTATTTCAGTATGTGGTTATTCTCTGGAAATTATTTTAATTCGTTTAAGATGTTGGAGTATTGTGTTAATAAATGTACTACCTTCAGTTAGTAAGTGATGTGGGATGAGTAAGTTCTCTAGTTTCCTGCAGTCTGTCAGTATGTGTTTTATAGTCAACTGATCATTACACTCTGGGCATATTGGCCTTTCTTTCCTCTCCATTAAGTAGGAGTGCGTAAGAAGGGAATGTCCAATCCTGAGAAGTGTTTGGACAACTTGTTCTCTTCTTGAAAGGTAAAATTAATTTGCCTCCCGTCGGGCGCAACTGTGCCGAAACCACGCACCAGGTACATTTGCAAATTCTGACCGCCAGCCATCCCCTCACTCCAGTGGCGTCGTTTTTTAAAGACTAGCAACCTCATTGAGACTTATCTTGTAATTTTTTCAGATACAAATTATTTTATTAGTCTTAAACAATTATATTTGGAAGTTTATTATCTGTTTTTGTTGGATTTGCAATTTTGATAGCTACTTTTTTTTTAAGGAAATGTATTACTGGCCCGAGATGTGTACGTCAATTGCAAATTACAAATACATGGTGTTCATTGAATGCACTTATTGAAGCTAACTTGATTTTCACGTGTTTGGATAGTTTTTGAAGGATTGTGAATTGGTGAAACCAGTAGAACTAGGCGTGGCAGTTATGACGTGGTCCGGATAGTGGAAGGTTAGCTCGCTCACTGAGCATTTACATATTAAAAAAATTTAGCTTCTGATGAGGCACTAAAGGCGTGAAACATGTTAACAATTAATAAATTCTTTTTATTAATTTGCATATTTTTATATCTTGACCTTCCGCCTGATAAATTAATAAAAGGATTTTATAGGATCACTAGTCAATAATTAATAGTTATATACATTTTTCCGGAATATGACCCAATATATAATTAAATTAATCGTTAATATATATTAATTATAATCGTGTATTCAACGCTCCTCTTCAGGGGTTTTCCTTAAGTTTCCAGGCCTGGTTAGAGCTAGAGTCGGTCTTGGACCAAAATCTAACTCTCGAACAACGACACTGCGCGCCATAATTTCGAACTGAGAACCTGCACAGCATCGGCCGAGTTCTCTAGCACTGAGCTAACCTGAAACATATATACATGTATATCTTTATATATATATATATATATATATATATATATATATATATATATATATATATTGTATGAAGGAGAGGGCTGTTTGAATAAAATTGAACAACTGTTTGTTTTTTTTCTGCATTTATTACTACCTTTTTAAAAATAAGCAACTTAAGTTTCTAGTTTATGTATATTAATCATTATAATAAAGTACAATCTGACAAATAAAGTTACTTCCTATATAAGGATGAGGTTATTAACCATTTTTATGGTAAATAAATAAATTATAATAATACTAATATATATATATATATATATATATATATATTGTTTTGATTAAATTTGTTTTATTCTAACAGTACATTCTTTGGCATATTTAAGTATATACGGGCACCAATGACCCTAGTGGTTGAAGTGTCTTGGAAAAAAAAAAAAAAAAAAAAAAAAAAAAATGATTGAGGTGTATAACGCCTACTAAGAGGCATCGGCAAACCCGCATGACATTGCTGCAACTCATGAATATTCATCCTACCAATATCCCTGGCATAATAAAGGAACAGTGTTGCCATCTAGTGGGTCTCGTGAAAATTAGAATTAGGGTATCCGGAAAATTAGAACATTCCTAAAACTCATGCTAGGTAATGTTTATCTCAGAGTTTTTCCTTTCAGCCATGTCGTTTAATTTGAAATTTAAATTCCAATTTCTAAGCAAATCTTAGTTTGGACGAATAATGAAAAATGTTCAACTCAGTTTGCCGTGTTGGAGTATCCTATTTGTCCAGGGCGCACCTTGTTTTGAGCAAGATGTAGAGATAGTACAAGCTATTTTTTGCGAAATATGTTCGGAACAAATGAAATAACAATCATAGATGTACACGTAAATCGACAAATTCCCGGAATATTAACTTCTTTTTTTTTAATTTAAAAAAAAAAAGTTTTTTTTTTTTTTAAATGATCGCTTTTTGTTTATTTATTTCGATTATACCTCCAAAAAAATTCATGCTAGAGACCTTCTTAATAAATCAAATGATTTAAAACGAAATTTCCAATAAAGTTCCATTATTAACAACGGCGATGATTCGCGGCTTTGGAAAATAGCATTCCTTATGAACAAAATGGACTTTTTTTGGGCAGATTGAAATTTATTTAGCCATATCATATTCTAGGAATAAAATGTTGACTATAGAATAAAACAACCCTCCAAAGATCGTTTAATATTAATAGTAAATAGTTTAATAGTTTTTGCATATTAATTTTGAAATCGAGGTTTGATTAAATTTATTTTTTCATTGATTCAATGTTCATTCATATCTGATTTGAATTTGGTATAAATTAATTGTTTGACTTATATCGTGTAAAATATTTGTATTTATATCTTCTGTTACCACAGAAACTTATACAGATCATAAAATATTTGTATAGTCATAAAGTATGAAATAAAACAATACATTCTTCTAGAATCCAATCCCTTCAAATATTTCCCAAGGGTGGTTTGATATTATTTCTACCCTCGTTGCGGCCATGACACCGTCTGAGTTTGTCTGAGTTTATTTGCTATCTTCTGGTCTCTTCTTTTTCGTCACAGCCTTTTCTTGTAGGTTTTCCCTGAAGGTCCTTGTATGTCCACTAGGTGTATTTTAGTCTAGTAAGTTTATCGGGGGAAACCCTTGTTTAAACGGAATACAGACACTGTTTAACTCTCTACGTTTATTTTCCCTAGCCACAATTTGCAAGTACAACACTTCTATAAAAGAAAGCCTCAGAATTTAACTGTTGTAAACTACTATTTGATTTATTTCTATCTAAACATGTATTAAAAATTAGAACATTTTTTTCTACCTACTCAGGAAATGGTATATTTAATTCATAGCTGTATAATACACTGGTTGCTATTCACCGTCAGTTACTTAATTTTCACATTTTTAGTAGTTAGTGAAGTTAACCCACATTATCAACCCTGTAATAATGGGCAGGAAGGATCCCAAATAACAGTCCGCTAAGTTATAATATCTAATGGAGTCGATGCTTCAGATTGACTAAAATGTTATTATCATATGAAGCTCAAAGTATAAGCCCCTACTAGCATTTCGTTCCTATCATAATAAATTAAAATTTGGGGGTGTACGAAAAAACACCTCAATACAAAATTTGTAGCCCCTGACTACTAACAAATTCTCAATTCAATATGGCTTTTAAATAGTAAGATGATGATTATCATAAATTTCCGAATAAATCACAGTCAATTCTGAATTGTATAAACAGAAATGGTTCGAATCAAAGATATGACATATATATTTATATATATATGATGTAGTGATGTTATGACAGGAGGTAGCCACGTGTTATTGCTGACGTTTGGGATTACGGCGGAAGGGGACAGGAGATCCGGAATAAAATCTTGTCAAGGTTTGGGGATTTTACTGTGTTGAGCATGACATCAATTCGGAATAAATATTCAGCCCTCAGCCCCTCGGAAATATAAAACTCTGATTCCTGTACACTCCATCGCAAATCAGCTATCAATGATTCATTATTCATTTGCAATTTTCTCAATCATAGTAACCCGATGATTCAGGCTTTCAAGCATTCAAGAAACGCCATTGTTCTACAATTATAAAACTGGCATAAGAACTCTTTACCAGCAAGGCTACAATTATTCGGAAGAACATGTACATAGCAAAAATAGAAACTATTAGAGACCCTATCAATATCTCCAGGATAAATTTGTACGTTAAATGTACAAATAAATAAAGGATTTAAGGTCTGAGGAATAGATCACACCAATTTATCCTTGAAATAAGACTGACTTTAGAATGTTTTCCTTTTTTGGGGGGAAAAAAGGATAATTTTTAAAAAAAGACAATGTAGTGTAATATTATTTTTTTTTCAATAATAAAATAATAATATAATCGGGGGTATCAAAATGTCTCGCGGACCGGGTCAAATCTTAAGCGGGCCGGTTGTTGCCCACATATCCTTTAAAACGTCGAATGTAAGGTAGGTGGTCAAATAAAACCTATATATATATATATATATATATATATATATATATATATAAATATATATATATATATATATATATATATATATATATTTTCGGCCTTCAGGCCATTTTCAATTTCTGGAAATAAAATAATGTAAGTGTACAAAAAACTTAATTTAACCCTCTTAATAAATATTTTATAATAATTTAACCCTATTTCCAATTTTATTCTATTGTTTACCTAAATTCCAGCAGCCTCTTTTTTAAAAAACGTTTTTAGTACCGGCCTTGTCATCCTGGCAATTACAATTATTAAAACCATTCTTCAAATTTTCTAGGCACCTTCCAAATCCCAAACACCACCATTTTTTTTTTTATCCCCCACATTATCAAGACGCTTTCATGATCTAATACGACTTCATGATCATGAAAGAGTCTTGATAATGTGGGGGATAAAAAAAGAAAATGGTGGTGTTTGGGATTTGGAAGGTTCCTACAAAACTTGAAGAATGGTTTTAAGAATTGTAATTGCCAGGATGACAAGGCCGGTACTGAAAAAGTTTTTAAAGAAGAATTAATCCAAACATCGATGGATTAGTTTCCAAAATTCAAACTCAAGTTTCTCATTGATTTCGTATCGCTATTTAACTTTCGTAGTTTGTAATAATTCTATATTTCACGATTTTATTGTAATGTTTTACCTATTTGTTCTGTTCCATTTTGTTATTTTAATAAATTGTATTATAATAACATTGTCGTATTATTTAAAGTCTGAGATCTATCGTTAAAAATTATGTACACTACTTTAAAATCCGATGCTATTTTACGCTGCTATATACGCTGCCCGCGAACGTATTTCCACACTTACGTTTGGCCTATAACATGTCGTAGGTTGTCCATACCTGTTTTAAAGTAACTGTTGAAGGGAGATGTAAGATAGATGGTCAAATGCAAAATTCGAATCTTATACTTCATCAAGAATACAGTGATGAAATATGTTTTCATTTATCAAAGAAAATAAGTCTTTAATCCCAAAAAAATTGACAAATTCTATCGAAATGAAAGGCAAAAATGATATGTGGGAGTAATTCGCGTTCCCCAGCACAGCCTGGTCCATGTCGACAGTACCATTCGTATTCAGCTTATGGCTAATGTGAGCTGAATATCTGATGCACAGAACATTGATCTTGAATTATGGTGGCCTAGGCGGAGCAATAACCCAAACACATGCAGAATTATTGGTTCTTTGCTGTTCGAGTTGGCATCATTTTAATTTCTCAACATTTTTGAATACTTATTACCACGATTTCAGAGATCCTGCCCATTTGGCATTCCTTTATATTAAAAATGGAGAAGTACACTATTCAATGTAAATTAAGTAAAATCAACTTTAATAAAATTAATAAGATCAAAGACTTCTTCTTCTTAATATATTTAAATAGAATTCAGATTTCAGTAAATAAATGAAATAAAATTACTAGATAAGTTAATAAGACTAAATTACAATCAGCTTTTACCAAAAAAAAAAAAAAAAAAAAATACTTTATATGTAACAATTTGTGTGAATGTCAGGGACTTAAAATAAGATAATTATACATAAAAGATATAGTAAAAGAAAAGGATAACAAATATAATATTTGGCTGATATATTTCAAAATGTTTCTAAATCCCATAATTGTGACTTCCTTAATAATAATACAATATAAAAAAGGATTAACCACAACGCACAGAATATTTAAGATACAGGAAAAACAGTGTTGGAAAATCATGCAATAAAATACAACTGAACTTTTTATTCCAATGTAATGTAATATAAGCATGGCAGCCAAAATAATTAAGGAAAGGAAGCTAAAATAATTAAGTTAATGAAAATACATCTATGATTAAAAATTTAAAAACAAACAACTGAAATAAAACACCGAATTAAATTAAGTAAATAAAATTACTGAAATAAAACTCTTGAAAACCTTTTTTTTTTTATAACAAAGAAAATAAAGATTTTTTAATTAATAACCAAGAGATTGGGATTAGGATTAGGATCAGGATTTAGTGGCGATTAATATTTCATCATGTTTTTACGCCAAGAGGTTGTATTTAATTCATTAGAACTATATTTAATAAATTCTAGACGCATAACCTATCCATTTCTGATCAGCTGATTTATCTCAGCCATATTGGATTCGACCCTAGAGTATTGGGTTCTCCCGCGCAAGCTGAGGCTGTCAGACTTCTTAATTAGGATTTTAACATATTCCCCTGACGAAGCGCCAAAAAAGGTGTGAAACTTGTTATAAGTATTGATACTTATCACTATTGTTGTGCCTCAACAATTGTTCGCTACTACTGAGAGTGAAAATAAGCTTCCCTAAAACTTGAATTGAAAAAATAAAAAATAAATACCAGCGTACAAAAGCACTGCTCTTTGGCTTTTGCCATGTATTCTTTCTGTGGCTGAGTGGAATGTTTTTCTTTTGAATAGACTACAGAAATGTTTGAAACAAAACAAAAAAAAATGAGCCCTTTGAGAATTATGTAACAAAAGATTTGAAAATTAGGTATGTTCGAATAAAGATCATCTTGAATTATGACTTCTCTGTCTTTAAAACAAATTATATTCATAATGTATCATTTATTAAAAATTTCTATTCTAATATTTCCAAGTAATAACGGATATAAGAAGTTTTTCTTCAACCCATATTATCTTCATATTAAGGAAATGGAAATACACTGTTACCAGTCTGTGTTACATGTTTCATTTTATGTTATCCAATAATTAATTTCCTTTGCTTACTTGGTTTATTGAAAGCATCAAGGTTTTCTCAAGGATTATCAAGGTAATTACTTTGAGGAGGGTTAATTAAAATTGCGAGAATTTTCATCTTGCGAACTTTCTCTAGAATCAGGGGCAATTTAGGTCACGTTTTACAAGCACGAGTTTGTCCTTTCACAAACCTTTCTCTATTGCATTCACTAGTTCCTTTGGAGTTCTTTGATAGAAAAGGATCGTGAGAAGTTGAGTAATTAAAAAAATAATTATTAAATATACCTCAAATTATATCTACTACGCCTGTACGCGCCGGCGATCAAAGATATAATCCTTGGCACGTGGGTGTAAAATATCCGTGTGTATAAACCCTCTGACTCAATGCCAGTGTATAAAGTGTCTCACAGACACGCAGCAACTCTAACGTTATTTTCAAGACAAATCAGGAGTTAATTAACACATTTTTTGCCAAATCAAAATATTATTGGTTAAAATAAAGTAATTAGACTTACTCCCAAGTATTCTATAGAGAGCAAAAACAAGAAACAATGATTCATGCAGAAAAAACTTCGAATCTGATAACATTACAATTCAGAGAACGCTATTAGTCTTCGGTGTTCTGACTTTTGGTAACGAAATAACAAGGAACTACGACTCTATAAATCAGACTTATGAACTAAAAGGAACAATATCAAAAATGAAGAAAACATTTCAAGTACAATGTCGTTTCACAAAATTCACTTTTCGAAATCCAGGCTGTTCGTGCAGACTTTTCGGGAACATCCGAGGCAGATTGGGTTTTAGAATAGGTTAGATTTATAAACAATTCTGAGCAAATAGTGCTTCATTAACGGAATCACGCTGCTCATCATCAGATACGTACGCCATCAAAGTCCGTATTTGTCTAGGGGAGGAAAAATATCCTCATCCCGATTCATAGATCGACCAGCCATGACTCCATAAAATTCACAAGTGTATTAAGTGTCTGAGGGACATGGAGCTTTGCACAACTGACAGTCTATTAAGTGTCTGAGGGACATGGAGCATTGCTCAACTGACAGTGTATTAAGTGTCTGAGGGTCATGGAGTTTTGCTCAGCTGACAGTGTATAAAGTGTCTGAGGGACATGGAGCTTTGTTCAACTGACAGTGTATTAAGTGTCTGAGGGACATGGAGCTTTGTTCAACTGACAGTGTATTAAGTGTCTGAGGGACATGGAGCTTTGCTCAACTGACAGTGTATTAAGTGTCTGAGGGACATGGAGCTTTGTTCAACTGACAGTGTATTAAGTGTCTGAGGGACATGGAGCATTGTTCAACTGACAGTGTATTAAGTGTCTCGAGGGACATGGAGCTTTGTTCAACTGACAGTGTATTAAGTGTCTGAGGGACATGGAGCTTTGTTCAACTGACAGTGTATTAAGTGTCCGAGGGACATGGAGCTTTGTTCAACTGACAGTGTATTAAGTGTCTCGAGGGACATGGAGCTTTGCTCAACTGACAGTGTATTAAGTGTCTGAGGGACATGGAGCTTTGTTCAACTGACAGTGTATTAAGTGTCTCGAGGGACATGGAGCTTTGCTCAACTGACAGTGTATTAAGTGTCTGAGGGACATGGAGCTTTGTACAACTGACAGTGTATTAAGTGTCTGAGGGACATGGAGCTTTGTTCAACTGACAGTGTATTAAGTGTCTGAGGGACATGGAGCTTTGTTCAACTGACAGTGTATTAAGTGTCTCGAGGGACATGGAGCTTTGCTCAACTGACAGTGTATTAAGTGTCTGAGGGACATGGAGCTTTGTTCAACTGACAGTGTATTAAGTGTCTGAGGGACATGGAGCTTTGTTCAACTGACAGTGTATTAAGTGTCTGAGGGACATGGAGCTTTGTTCAACTGACAGTGTATTAAGTGTCTCGAGGGACATGGAGCTTTGCTCAACTGACAGTGTATTAAGTGTCTGAGGGACATGGAGCATTGCTCAACTGGCAGTGTATTAAGTGTCTCGAGGGACATGGAGCTTTGCTCAACTGACAGTGTATTAAGTGTCTGAGGGACATGGAGCTTTGCTCAACTGACAGTGTATTAAGTGTCCGAGGGACACGGTGGGTTTCACAAAATCGCCGCACAATAACGCCGCCAGCTGCTGCCGACACTGGGCCCTGAGAAGTATAGCTCCAGAAATGTAGAAAGGGGAGCCTTCGGTAGCAAGCGTAAGAAATTTGAGATGTTCGCGAAGCGGTGTAGTAATAAAGGCTCTTAGACGAAACCGTAAATGCGTGGCAGCCAGCGATATAACTATGAATGCTCAGTCTCTAACCGTAATGAGATCTTAACATGAGGTCATAAAGGATGTGGTAGTGCTGAGCTATAGGAAGAACAGATGCGAAATTTGAGGTACTACATCGGCATCTGGAGACGAACACCAATTTTCTGTTCTTGTAAACTAAGATGTATAAATTTTGGTTTTGTTTGAAGTTGATGAACAATGAGAAAAACAAATGTTAATATACATAAACAATAATGAGATTTTCTTATAATTTTTTAAATCCAACAATATACCTTTGACAATATGCTACGTAAGAAAAGTCGATAAAATTTTCATCTATAATGGTCTGTCTAATACTAGTCCAATTTTAAAGAAATGTTGGTCAACATTTTTTTTTTTCCTGAAATGAAAAGTCAAGTTCGTTAATCAGTAAATTCTAACTATTAAATCATAGTTTACTGGGCGACGCACAGTGGTGCTAGAGTAGAGAAAATTCGATTTTCGAAAGCGCTAATTTCGATTATCTAGTTATGATCACTATATTAGCTACAGGATCTAGGAACAGGATGGTCCCGCCCCTTCGAGGGTATTCCCATTTATTTAGGTAAAACAGGGAGAAAATATTTATCATTTCTTCCCCCTGCTCTACGATGGCCAACTAAGCCACTCATCAGTTAAATTGTGCACAAAAAAAATAGAGCTCTTTACAACGCTAAAAGTTAGGAATTTTGAATAAGCATTAAAAACAACTGTGATTACAAAAAAAGCTCCAACTTTCTCCGACATGTGTTAGATCACTTTTCAAACTTGACGGGGTTAAAGTAAATTTCAGAACAAACATTATCAGCCCTTATCTGCCTTCCTTTCAAAGAAAGGAAAGGATTAGAGTACACCATTGTTTGTTTCACTATCTAGTTTAACCAATTGGCTCAGATAATACATGTCCCCATGTTAAAACACTTTTAATTCGAGTCCATTTTAGGTGCGAACGTTGTTTAGTCTTGAGTTAAAATTAAATACCGCGATTTGTGTGAGGGCTAGTTGGGTGGTACAAACTTCGACCCATTCCTTCAACAAAATCACCCTGAATTAATTTAAACACTCAAAATACTTGTTGCAACTTGTCTTGATGTGTACAACCAATTCCGAAAATCTCAACAACAAAAAATTAACATCCCAATATGCTTTCATTTTCTCACTAGTTCTTTAATTTTCTTCAGAATTGAACTCGATGTATTTTTTTTTTGTTCAGAGTCGAATGAGACCGGCCCCAGGTTTCTATATTAATTCTTTTTCGAGATATCTATATATATTTGTGTGTGTGTGTGTTTGTGTGCGTGTAAATATGTTGTATTATGACATATAGAATGTGGAAGGCACATTTTCGAAATTCCCTCAGCACATAAAGAAGTAATTGACCATTCGATCTAATTAAGGGAGCTATTTTCCTTTAGATTGTTGAACGAATAACAGTTCATTGACAAGTTGGTTCTGCTTAAGTGCTTTTCCCGGAGGGACTTAGCTAAAGTCAACAAGCTCGCACCTCTCTCCTAAATGGAGCTCCTCCTTTTAATCAACTCCATCGAAGCGGAGTCGGAGAAATTCTCGAAGAAATATCTCTCTTTAAATTACATTCCTTACCCTAGAGGGCTTCTCTTGAATCTCAGTTGTGTCTTCTTGATGTGGAAAACTAAATAAAAATTCATTCAAGGAATGTCTGTTATTTCTGGTTGTTTATCATACACTGTAGAGAAAGAATATCAAATATTTATTCTGTAAAATTGCATTTTATTCTTCTGATGTTTAATTTTTTTGTACAACTTGAATTTTTCTTACATCCTACTCTCATTTAAAAAAAAGTCCGACTCGCAGGAACTGCGTCATCTTAGCGCGGTTCTGTATATCTTGAAGAAGTGGAGTAGATTAGGCATCACAAATAACAGGAAACTGACAATAGCCAACTTACACAGAAGCGGATAATTCTTAATCCTCATTCTTGAGGAAGGCTGAATAAGACAATACAATTATGTAACACTTTTTAAGTTTTAAGCGCTCATATCTCTGATTGACGTTGTCCAATCGAATAATGCTTCAGAGCCTTTTTTGTAGAGAATTTAGTAAGCATTCGAATGGTTGCCTTCCACTTACCACGCTTTCCCAACCGTTATTGAGATATTTACGAAAAATGTATGAAGATCCGAAAACGTTTCATGTTTATTAATAAATTTTTTTTCGCATACTTCTTTAACTCCAAATATAACCAAAATTTAAACATCCCAGTTGGAATTAATTTCCAAGATGTAGAAAAAATTTCAATTGAATCCCGAGATTTTAAATACCCACAATAAAATAATGACATGCGAAAACATTGATTCCACTTTTCTCAAAAATGGTTACAGATATCGCCTTAAAATGGTTTCATTCGTTTTCCTACGTTAAGAAACCTATAAAAGAAGTACCTGGAAGAATATGAACTCAAAAACGTAAGCGTTACGATTTTTTTTGCGCGAATTTCGCCCCAAACACCATCTTCCTTTAAGCGGATTCTGCTGGCTAACGAACTTGACCTTTCAAATAAGAAGACAGATTTTTGTACCAAATTTCATCAAAATCGGACCATTTTTGAGCCGTCAGGAGCGCGATCAGACAAGCATATATATATATATATATATATATATATATATATATATATATATATATATATATATATGTGTATATATATATATATATATATATATATATATATATATATATATATATGTATATAAATTTGAACCATCTATATTTTCGTGATCTATGGGGTCTGAAACAAGAAAGTTTCTGGTCGGCACGTCCGGATCGCGCCGTGAGGTCAACCTCATAAGCGGGTTCTCCCTATGGAGATAGGGAGGAACCGCGCTAAAAAAATATGACGGATTTTTTTTTATAATATTTCTTTTTTTTTTTAATATTTTATATTTATTTATATCATTGTTTTATGGCACACAGTTTTTGTCGACGCATAGTAGGGCCAAACGACATATTGCGTTTCAAAAAACGCTACAGCATCTAAACTAATAAACTCTAAAACAACTTCGTCTAGACAGATTTTTGTTTTTTGTTTCCCTTTATTAAATTACGTGTAAATCCTTATATAAGTAGTATTCGAAATGAATAGAAGCACATTCTAACTCTGATAGATGAGGGTGCACAAAATTTATTTAAGAAATAATTTCGTAAATAGTTTATATTAAAATTAATTACAGTGATAATATTTCAGCATCTTATTTAACTGATTGCATTTATTATTTATACTATATACTATTTCAATTAATCTCATTTTTGAATTAAGTTAATTTTTTTTAAAGATAATACTTTGTGAATTTAACTTATTTACGCGTAATTTAATGAACATGGGAAAACGAAAATCTAACTAGACGAAGTTGTTCTAATTTTGTAATTGCTTTTATTTTATTTAAAAAAAAAAAATTAGTTGGGAATTTTCTCAACGAACCGTAAGATAAGAAAATTCCTACTGCAGGTGGGAGTCGAACCCCTATTTCCACACGCACGAGAATCCAAGGCGTTACCCACTAGACCACGGGAATACCGATTTCCCGGTAACTAGATTTCCCGGGGATTTTAATAAATTTTATTTTATTTATTTATTTTTATTTTTATTTTGGACTGAGCCTTATTTTGAAAGTCATAAAACTGTAAGGAGACCATATCCAAAGATGCAGGACTCTAAAAAGCCAATAAATAAATTTTATGTATTATGAAATTTATTTTAATTAGTCTGTTTAATTATTTTACAACTTTGACATTAGTAGATTATATAAAATGTATTTAAATGTTAAATACTCTCCTAGATACCTAGAACGTTTGTGGTCGATACTTTTTTTTTTTTTTTTTTTTTTTTTTTAAATCCGTTCATTAAATTGAATATACTTATTGCTTGAAACATTAAGACCCGAAGAGATTAGAGCTGCTGGGATTTGAATTTTCTTGTCAAATTAATCCGTGGAAATGCTGTATTATTGATTAATTAGCTCGAAAAAACTCTTCTTTGATTCACAAATGAGTACATTACGAAAATGTCTTAATCTTAATTCCTTTAATAAGATTCTAAACCTGAGGGAGTAGTGAGTAGGAGTTTACTTTCTATTTATGAAGTGTAAATCTCATGACAGTAATAAAGAAAGAAGATAAATTAGAGAGTCCAAGTGCCGCTTTAATGGCGCAGAATTATTCCCTTCCAATCCCCAAATGGAAGGGCGTTTTTGATTGAGGGATTAATTGATTGAATTTTTCCAAGGTTGAAATTCTAATACGTATGGGTAGATTGATGGGATATCACACGAGCTTAGAAGTGATGAAGTTAAATTTATGATGGGGTGTTAAAATTGGCAATTATAGCATGCCTTACACCTTATTATAGGATCACCACGATGTCGCAATCCACAAATGCTGACGCGAAATGTCGATACTCATAATACATCAGTCACGAAAAAACAGGTACTTCAAATATGTACATGTGTGTGAGTTTGTTTATATATGTATATATATATATATATATATATATATATATATATACATCGGGATAATATATATATATATATATACATACATGCTATAAGTCATCAAGTTCTTTATTATGGAGCAACCAATTTAAAATTAAGGCCTACAATCTTAAGTTTTTGTGTGTTCCCTTGTCTGACCTTTTAAAGGCTTCTCTAGTCTTAAACGAGACATAATCAGTTTTTTATAGTGTTTCACGTATCGTTTTGTACCTTGAATTGGTAATACGCAAAAGAGCCTGAGGCGGCCGCGTTGGGTTGGGAAAATGTTTCTCAAATTTTCGCACATGCGGAAATGAACTTTTCCGTCCTTCTGAACAAGCTATAGAAGAAACTTTAGCAACAGATTGTTGAAATAATAGTACATTTCCCCCAACAGAAATTTAAATAAAACGAATGAACTGATTTCTGCATGTGTAGTTTTGTTCCAATGAGAGAAGAATAGTCTTCATAATGTGTGTACCTGAGAGAAATACATTATTATTTGTTTGAGTCGATTTGCGGATAAAAGGTAAGATGAAAGACCCGAGAAGAATTTATGCTGTGATCTGATATTCATAGGAAATCCCCCAATAATATTCTCATCACGGATCGAGGGAAACGGAACGCAGTACGTTTCAGTTTGTGGGATCGCACAAATATCGTATTCATACATAATTCATGGATGACATTCATCCATACCTATTCCATGCAAGGGAAAGATACGGTCTTGGAGTCACTTATTGTGGCTTATTAGCTCTACCTGATATAGAGCCGGTGTATCTACCTCTCTACCCATGTTTGGAATCCAAGAATCATAACCTATCAATTGGTGTTTTCGCGCAGGAGGGAACGTGAAAAAAATAACCCAGACTTGCAGGAGGAGGTCTTCATCCTAAGTGTCATTTGTAAAGTCTAGTTAATATTTCTTGAAATGTTGAAACGCCTGTACCAATTAAATAACCAGAATAACTGTTGGATTTAACAATCCTCAATGCACAGGAAACCTTCAGTAGCAAACTCCAAACAAAAGTACCTCAAACCACAACCTCAATTTCCGCTTTATTAAAATCAACAAATTATACAAACACGTTTCTCATTTACATACCTTGTTTTACTAAAAAAAATAATATTAATAATAAATGCAGTACTCTAAGCAAACTGAGACAAAAAAAAAATCATTAAATTAGGCGTAGCCGACAAAGTCAACGTTTAAGCGCCGATTTCTTCGATTCTTCTGATATCTATATAAAATTGCCTAAGTAGCCTTTTCTTCTCACACGATTTCCTAAACGTTTTTTGAGATATTTAACATACAATTACAGATACGAAGGATGAACTTCATATTTTTCATGTTGAGTTCGCCGTTCTTTCCCTCTCGAAATACACTGATAATAAAAGAAACTGGCGGGAAACTGCCATAGGAAGGAGGATACGAAAGGTGAACTCAACACTCCACTACCGATCCACTGGATGATCGTATAAATAAAATGCTTTTTTCGTTGAAAGTAGAGCTCACACTAATTCTTGGTCAATTATTATATAATTTGAACAATGAGACATCCGACAAAAAATTTAAAAAAAAGTTTAGAATATACTCTAGTAGAGTTCGCTCCTATGTAAAAAATATTCTAACGCATTTTTCTCAAAACTACCCTTTGTATCCGCTACGCCTCAAATACTTATCGTAAATGTCTATTGACCCTCTTTTTTTCTATTACTTCCTCAACTTCAAATGATAAATTTTAACTTTCCCGAAAACGGTTATAAACATGAGTATGATAATTTTTTTTATTCGATTCTCCGCGTCATATTACTTATTAAGACAAAACATGGAAGCCTAAAATCACAAAAAATTTAGTCACAAAAATATTGCTGAAAAAAAACAGTGGTCCGTGAGATATATGTATGCATTTGTCGTTGTGACTTTCCATTGTCGAAACAGATCATAAATGTTTGTATCTTTGTCAGCGCTTTAAGCGCCCATAAACAAAGATTAATGCTTAGTTATAATTTCTTTATCCGAACAGTTTAACAGTTTAAACATAGTAGTTTACAAAAATTTGAAATTTTTCACATATTTGAAATTTATGTACTTTCACGTCCCTACTGGGGTTTTGAACCACCAAAATCAAAATTTCAACTTTAACTGTGAATAATATTAGCTTTATTTAATATACCATTTAAATATTCATAAAATATAGCAAGCAATACAATCCAAAAATTCGCATTAGGCGAATTTCCATAAAGATAAATCATCGCCCTAAAATCACCGGCTGTGACATAATTAATTTCCTTAAATTCCGTCACTCAGCGATCTAGACCTTCTGTATTATTTACGGGCGGGTGACTTTTTCGGTTGTGTTAAATAATTAATCCGAAGAGATTTCTCGAAGTCAGTGTTTATTTCGTGTAAATTATAAATTGCGTAATTAGACTTGCAGAATTATTCGGTGGGAAGAACTTTGTTTTGAAGTCAATTAATTAACTTTCAATTGTTACTCCACTTACTTTCAACGCCTTAGAACGCTTTAAGGAATAATTTCAATACTTTTATAGATTTGTTTGTATTTTACACATGGGAGAACATTGTGCGGCCTAGTGGCGAACAGAACAATGTTAACCAACAGGTTGGAAGACCAAGTTCGTCCCTTACAGCAGACATATGACATCTCAGGTACTTAGTTGATTAACAAAGTATTTATTTTGTTAGCTCAAAGTGATACACTGCCGATAAGCTACACGAAATTACCATTAAGTTGGGTTCAGGCTAAAGTTAAAATGAATAATATTTCAACATGGAACAATAGGTGGAGAATAAGCACAAAATCCCCTAGTTGCCATTAAATGAAAAAAATCATAATATTCTTGAAATTCGAAATTACAAAAATACTCAATTTCTGACAGAGCACGGACACACAAAAAACTAGGCACTTAAAACGATTTAAAATAACTGATGACGATAAATGTACAATAGACGGATAGATACAAACTTTTACCCATATACTCTATGGTTGTAAGACATAAGACAGACAAAGACTAAGACTATTGAAAAACATAATATTACAAGGAGGAAGCTGGCCGGAGTCGGAAAGAAAGTTGTTCGAAGATCATAAGGAGGAACTTGTCAACTTTGTTTTATCCATAAATTTTGATGATCTAACAAACAACTAGAACATGAAGAATAAGAAGAAGATTGACTCCACTTCATCATCATCAAAATAAATTATTTTGCTTATTTATCTTGTACTTTACTCTCATTGATTATAAATTATTAATGATTATTTTATTCTTGTATACTACATCTATTTATGTTATTATGTATATATATATATTATTATATCAATATTATAAATATTAACAATGTATACTCACTTGAACTATGTAAAGACATGCGTGGAGTATATCATAAGATATGGGGCACGCTTTAACTAATAAACGGCTCAACCATAGGGTTACTATGGTTGAGAAAAAAAAAAAAAAAAAAAAAAAAAAAAAAAAAAAAAAAAAAAAAAAGTATTTATTTTATTATTATTCTCAAAATAATTACCAATAATTGAATTTTTAAATAGAAACAATTTTTTTTAATTTTAAATCACCTAGTTTTATTGTTTATTTCTCCTGTTGGCTCCTTGCGTTACAAAAATCCAACCAAGTGCCTAACAAGGTACTGTACTAGCTGTTCTATCAGCCGCCAACCTTTAAAAGGTTTTCTACAGTAAAATGTCGCCCAAATGCTTGAAACACTGAGTCAGTAAATAGGAAAACTGGCCAGGTGTCGGAAATGCTGCTTTCGATTTCTTCAATATTAAGAACTTATATTTCAAAGCATTCTGTAAAATAATTACTTTGATCATGCTAGTTGGCCTATTTTATAAAAATTTAAACGTTTTTAAAAACAAGTTCTTGCTAGTGGATATTTGATGTCTGGGTGGAAATCGTCCGGTTTAATTCTGGGCATATTTAATGATGGCTTCATTTGTGGTAATCAGATTTCTATCTTTTTTCTTTAAGAATCAGGAATTTTATTTTTATTTATTTATTTGAGCATTGCATGAAGGGCGATGTGCTCTTACATTTATTAACAACTGCTACTAAAACATAGGTGGTGACAATGTAGTTAGATGTCTTTGGAAATCATACTAAAAATAGGTTAATGAATGAGATGGTTTTAATATGAAAATGAGAGCTTTAAAATAACCGGTTAAAATGAAAGCCTAATATACTAATTTCTGAAATTAAAATGTTACTTTTCAACTAAATGCAATTAAAGTTTTATACATTTATATATACCCATTTATACGTTCATAAAAAGATATATAGAAATACATATATACATACTATATTAGCTTCGCATCGTCAGAGGAAGCTTGGTAGAGTGTATGTAGCCAATTATATCATAATTTAGCATCGTATATTAGTAATACACTTTGGAGCTGGAATAGAAAGGACTTAATTATCAGGCAACGAACAATATTCGTACTAGTGAGTTCGGGATAGTTTTTACCAGATGAAACAGCTTTCTACAGAAAATAGTTTCTGCTTGCTCTAATCTTTCTAATTACCTCAAGCCCCCTAAGGGTGCTTCATAAAGCAATCTATTTCTAGTTGTAGCATATTACGTTGAAAAAAGAGCGTTCAGCTAATCCTCCTACTCTTTGAGTGAAGCAAAAAGGCCTTAAACTGAAAATGATTCCGGTAACCGATTCAATATGCGCACAGTGAAAAGGTACTTACTTAATAATCCCATCTCAAAGGAGTTCTCCAATAAGCCCGCGGACCCGTACAAAGAGAGGAATGAATAGAACAGTGAGAAAAGAGAGAGTCAAAGAGAGAGAAAAGAGATAGAAAACATTGAGGTAATCCTTTCATCCGAGATACGTCAGGTCAGCAGTCCGCTTTTTTATTTGACTAAACCATTCTCTATGGACACCTACTGTTCTTATAGTCTCTTTTCTCAACACATTTCATACTTCTAAGGAATTTAGTCTGTCATTTTTCTTTCCAAGAGAAATAGGATATTCAAAAATGGAAAGTAATAGGACTTCTGTTTGGAGCTCGAGGAACAATAACGCAATAGTCTTATTTCGGATCAGCAAAAATATCCTGAAAGACACCATTAGTATGGTGAATTACCACCTTTATGGCTGAAACATAAGAAAGTGGAACTACATAAGAATTATTGGTAATAACATATGTATGTTAATTAAATAAAATAGACCACTGAGGCGGTAACCAAGCACACCAATAATTCCCTAAAAAAAAAAAAAAAATTTTTTTTTTTTACGGCGCATCTACATCTTGGCCATTAGCGCCGGGCTATCTATAGGTTGCCACCCTTTTATAATGCCAAAAGCACGTGGTCGGTCACCCATTCATGTACTGACCACGCCCGACGTTGCTGAACTTCGGTGATCTACGGGAACCGGTGTATTCAACGTGGCTATGGGCATTGGCAAAAATTATTATTATTATTGGTTTTATCAGAATGCTGTTGCCCAATGGTCAGGTACCACTCAGATTGGTCTACTACTACAAAAATTCCCTTTGCCCTTGCCTGGTAAATAATACCCTGGAAAAAAAAGAGATGGAAAAAGGACACATATGATCGAACATATGCTAGGCGAATCTATATATATAAAAATCACGTGCCTGTCTGTTTTTCTGTTTGTTTGTTCCTTGTTTGCTTGTATACAAATCTACACCGTTTGACCGATTTTGACCAAACTTGGCACACAGGTAGGTCTTGATACGAGAAATCTCCTAGGCTAGGTCAAAATAGTCAAATTTCAAAATTTGGTCAATAGTTTTGTTCAAGAAAAATTGGCTGCACTGAACCATTCAAATTGTGACGGCCATTTTGAATCGACAGCCATCTTGAATAATTTCTCAAATTTATTTGTTGATGTTCCTGATAATTAGAATGATGACTTTACATCATTATATAATCATGTAATGCAGCTTATTTCAATTTTATTTCAACAGTCACTGTCTAACTAAGGAGCGCTGGCTATTCTTTGTAAAAGAGCTATCTACTCGCAGGCTCTGCTACTGGCCTTTGTCGGCTGTTAGATGAAGTGCTATGCTTATCATTATGAACTAAAACAAATTCACATAGTTTGACCGATTTTTGTAACTGGGTATAGACAATCTAGTTATCCATAAAAGGATTTAACAAAGTCAATTAATTTATCAAATTGAGCCCTACATATTCAAACCTTTTTAAGAGAAAAAACTCATTGCAATCTACTATATATTTGTCAAATACCACTCACTCACTCACTCATTGACTATCATCGCCCAGCTCAAAGCATTTTGAAAAATTGATATTTTGATACCAATCTCCTCAAATAAATTGTAGATTTGAAAGCCTCGAAAACAGATTAATAAATTTACATTTTTATGGTATGAATAAGGGCAGATCCATTTTGGTATAAAGTTGATTTGAATACTTCGATCTACTTATACTATTTATTTTAAAAATAAGTAATCCCTCTTTCAAATAGTACAGTCCTGGCATGAAAACCTTGTTGTAGGAAATTTTAGTATTTTGTAATCTGAGACATCAGTTTCAAAATGTTATTTTTGACCTTTCGTTTGGCTTCACCAATACAAAAATATTAATGCAATTGTTTTGAACTTATCTAAAGCATATCTGGCAATGCTATTTAAAATTAGACCCCAATACATAAATTAAATGTCAAAAACAGATAACCCATTACATTAGAAACAGATGAAAAAATTAATAAGAGGTTCATATTGTGTATCGTGCATTTATGTTTTAAATTTATATTCATCTACCTCTAATTTAAAGCTCTAGCCATACACACTTACCAAACAATGTCTTCCATGTACAATGTTTCTCTGTTTTTGAAAATTCCTTCGTATGTATATATATACAGTGAAACCTCTGTATAGCGGACACCTCTGGGAGAACCAAAGTTGTCCACTATAGAGAGGTGTCCGCTATACAGAGGGGTTGGTCGAGATGGATACGTACCGAATTTGTACATTTAATTCATATTTTAATTAACAATTTAATAATTACCCATAACAAGTTTTTTTAAGTATATAGAAAGGAATTCAATAAGTATAAACTTAAAAAAAGTTTTTATTCTAAAACGTTTAAAGCATAAAGAAGTTTTTAGTTCTCGGACAAAACATTTTTGTCACAATTTTCTATCCATTTCTTCAAAATGTCATCTTTCTTTTTCAATATTTCTGCTGCTTGCGTTTTCCCTATCTTAAAAAACTCGGCAACTTTACGCACACCACATTTTTCGCGATTGGAAAATGTTATAATGTCAATTTTTTTTAAGTGTCAGAGATGTCCGATTAGACATATTGTAGAAAAAGCACGATAATTACTCAACAAGAGCTAAAAACCAACTGAAAACTGAAGAGAGGGAATTTCTTTGGAAGGAATGTGAACCGAACAGAGTTTTGGAATATTCCCGGAACCGTGATACCGCGTAGGCAAAACAATAGTAATCTGCCAGTGGGAAAATCATATGCTTCTGCTGAAAAGGAAGAGGTTCCTGTTGTGAAATTCCTAGGAAGATATTACTAGTCACTATTCTGTATATATATCTTATTCTTACAGAGTTTGTTATTGTTAACGCATTTTTCTGGAAACCTACACCGATGGGAACGCTTCTATAAATTACATTAGCTGTAATTGTCCGTAGTAAGGAGGTAAAAAATGAGGTTTCTCTGTCCGTGTCCTTTGTACAGAGGTGTCCGCAATATAGAGGTTTATTTTACCTATAGAAAAATTCGGGACTGTGAGAAAATGTCCGTTAATAGAGGTGTCCGCTGTAGGGAGGTGTCCGTTAAGGGAGGTTTCACTGTATATATAAGTATTAACTCTTACCTAGGTTTTGCTTTTGTTTTAGCGACCGGGACATCATGATATATGTTTGTTACTCCTCTGAAAAAAATGTTGAGTACCACTCTTCTAAAGTGCTCAAAATCTAAATTTTATTCCGGATGTATTAAAAAGCTTTTTTAATCTAACAAATGATTATAACTGAATATCCTGGAGTAAATATACGAAATTAATGTTAAATATATATATATCAGATAGTATTGAACTTAGCATGAGTCACGAGATGTTGACGTCACACAAGGCAATCTTCATTAGGACTGTAATTAAAATGACTCTTCTAATGACCAATTCCCTGGTCATTTTGCAAGGAAACTTGACTTTATAATGAAAACTTACAAAGACAAAAGATACTTGAGGAAATTGGAATAAAAAATCAGACCTTGTTTTAATTGGAATTACTTTTTTTCTTTTTCAATTGTTCATCGTACTTAATTATTGATTTTCATCTGAAACTTTTTACCGAGTGACACCACATTGAGATTTCCGAAAATTTGATTCTGATTTTTGTTTATTTAGGGATATGTTAAATGTTTTCCAACTTGTTAACAAGATATCACAAGATGTATTTTACCGATTTCGTTGAAATTGAAAACACATTATATTATACCATTGTGAGCCTTGTACACAAGGGCTCAGCTTTGTCTTTTAAAATTGGCAGAAGGTCAAATAATATAAAAACTTCAATTTCTTATTGATTTATTTTTGTTTTATGCTCTACGTGTTTTGTGCCATTAGAAGCCTTTTCGGGGGGAACTTAAGTAAGTAAATTTAATTTCAGCTTAACCTAACCTCAAGGAAGAAGTTCTGTAGGCAAGGCCACGTGTATACTGGAAGGCGTCTAAACTGACAGTTTAGACGTGGCCCTGCCTGAGGTTTTCGTTGAGGTCATTTGAGGCGGAAATTTACTTTTTATGTAGCTCCTCAAGGTGCTTCTAGCGGCGTGAAACTTGTAGAGCACAATATAAAAATACATTAATACGAAATGGAAATTTTTATAATACGCATACGGTCTTCTGCCAATTTTAAAAGACATAGTTCATAACCCATATTATTTATAATATTATCCAATATCAATACTTATAGTCACACCAATCTACAAGTGTTCTTACTTAGGCGGAAGGTCCTTTAAACATCATTAAAATTAACATTTTTGCAAATTTGTTAAAATTGCTTAACTTTTTTCGTACGTTTAAACGTCTTTTGAGGTGCTTAAAAATTAATTCAGCTTAACCCTCATCTATAAACGTACGGGTCGTATCCGACCCACAACGCGGAAAACTGCGCATATCTCCTCATGCCCGCACTGGAACGTCAAAGGGCTTCAGGTACCCTCTCAGTCAATCCCGCGAAAGCCACGGACCACGTTTACGTCTGTCAGGTAAGAACTATATTTTTTTTAATCATCTCTCAATATAAATTTTTCCCGAACCCGGGTCGGATACGACCCAACGTTTATGATAATGTACTTGATTATAGATGCTATTGTTCCAGGTTTTCATTAAAAAATCATGGCTTCTGGAGAAAACAAATTACTCATAACCATGGAAGAAGTTATAGCCGAATTCAGGTGGCAAGAGAAGCAATCTGATGCGGAATTAGATGACCAAATTGATGAAATAGATTCAGAGTCTGACGATGGTATTCTCTCAAATGATGACGAAGGAGTCGAGGAACTCACAAATCAAGATGATCAAGAATATCAAGATATAGAAGTTTATTCTTTTCAATTCGACCCTCACATGCCCCTGTGCCTATGATTATTTTAACAAAACAGAAATGTGATACAATGTGTTCCTCAAGTTTTATTGTGATATTAAATTAGTTATTGCGTGTTCATATATATATATATATATATATATATATATATATATATATATATATATATATATATATATGTCCATATATATTAGTTGTTATTACTAATTTTTTAACGTGTAAACAATTTACTATGTTTTCTTATTTTTTTTTTAGAATTAATTTTACATACCTGAACTCAAATGCTTGTTTTCCTTTATGAATTGCCTTTTACGTTTTAAAAGTTTATTTTATTCACCTAATATTTGAAAATAAATGCGTAAATCCCAATAACTTATTGCATTTCAGGCCCAAAAATGGCTCTGGGTCGGATACGACCCAACGTTTATGTGTGAGTGTCAACCTTAAACGTTTATAGAGGAGGGTTAATATAACGTAAGTGGATCTCGTGATAAAAAAAAAAAAAAAGAAAAAGAAAAAAAAAAAAAAAAAAAAAAAAAAAAAAAAAAAAAAAAAAATCATTACCTACTGAAGCTCATGAACATGGCAATGTGTATATATATATATATATTACTAGTACTAGTTAGAACCGGCCTTACCCTTATAGGTATGTTCCCTGACCCCACGCTTTTCGGATCCCGAAGAGAATGACAAGACGAGTAATATACAGCAAGCGTTGGGTAATTTGTTCATAACTTGTTGTAAAATAATTTTACTAGCTTTTTATAATCATTTTTTGAGTGTGAATAGTGCTGGATAAATTTAATACTTTACAATACCCCGCAACTGAAATTTTTCAGAAGTACCGAATCATGAACTAGAGACGTAGGTATTTTGCCCGAATAGCTACATCTTATTGGAAAATCGTAGGGACACAAAAGTTTTTACCGGAATATCTAGGTCTTATTGGATCATTGAGAGTGACACACAAGTTTTTTAATCCATTATTGGATAAGTTCACCAAATTCCAATAGTCACTTATATCCAATCTGAACACTACCATTCCCTACGCTTCCTTGCCACGCCCACCTGTCGGCCATATGATGGTTCTAATTACTAGTAACTATCTTCCTTACTCTAACTGGGCTAATTACTATGAAGGTCTTACGCAACCCCAGCTAGTCCCAGGAATCCTCAATGAGACGTCAGTTATGCGCTAGATCTTGTCAAGACGGAGCACTGCCTTCATGAATGTATTCATTCTCCTTCGAGCACTCCAATATATTTATTTATTCATTTCTTCAAAGAATGGAACTAACGAAGATCGATTCTAATAACCTTAGAATTTCAAAGTCAAACAACAAACGAAAGTGAATGGATTAGTTAGAAATAACATGACATATATGCATTTTTAAGACAATTTGACATTCACACCGTCATAATAGCGTTTTTTTTTTTTTTTTTTTTTTTTTTTAAACTCGTGTCAATAGTCAAGGTAACAAAGCTGCTCTCATTTAAATTTTCTAAATCAAAAGCCACCACCCCTAGTGGGAATCGAGCATACGACTTTAGGCACGAAATGCTCACGCCTTAGTACTCATGGCGACTAAGAATCTTAAAATTTAATTTATTTAAAAAAAATAAAAAACAAAAAAAAAACAAAAAAACAGTCCCGTAACAGGCCACGAGGGCCCTGGGGGCAGATACTGTAGAGGTATCTGATTCGTGGCCATACGGCACATTAGGGAGATAGTGTGGTTAGTACTATGCTCCGGCCGCCTGATTTTCCCCTTGCTGCTTCGACTGCACCAAGGTACCCATTAATTAAAGGCTGGGGTGGCCCAGGGACGGTCAGTGAGGCCAAATTCAACCCATGAACGAAGACATAAGAAAAACGCTTTAGTGCTTGCACGGGATTTGAACTCAGGTTTTCCAACTTATTAGTCCAGTGCTCAACCACTGAGCTAACCTCGCCAACATTAATTTATTTCAATTTAATTTAATTAAAACTAAGTAGATATTTAGAAAGTGTGTTTTGTTACTTTTTTTTTTTTTTTACATATGACTTTAGTAATACCAATTGTCATATTTACATTAAAAAAATCTGAAGGAAAACCATTTTAAGAGGTTAAGTGATATTTTACACTGTAGAATGCAAGAGTTCGTGAAATTTTCCTTTCAGTGATTTTACAGAAATGTGAATAAATTCTATTTCTATGGAAACTACACCATTGTTTACAAATTATCGCAAGCAAATCCTGATTGGGGAATTGCCTGAGGACTTCTTGAGAATTTCTTGCGCTTCGAAAAGTGATGTCGACGTCGCCCAAACATCTAGAAACCAGAATGGAATTACAGTCGGGAGGTTAAACCTGACGATTGTCCAAGCGAAACTAGCCCGTAACTATTCAATAATGAACATGGACCCTTACGTCAGGATACGCCTCGGTCACTACGTCTACACCAGCCGTACAGATCTGAGAGGTGGTAGGACCCCACGGTGGAACGAAGCAGTTCAACTCCCACTCTACAAGGGGGTACACTCGCTCTACGTGGAAGTATACGACAGCTGTACCCTTACTGCGGACAGGCTCGTAGCTTGGGCGCAAGTACCCATTGAGGAAGCCGTACTCGACGGCGAAACTTCGGAAGTCTGGTATCCACTCAACGGGAAGGAAGGAACGGGCAGGGAAGGAGTGATCAATATCGTCCTTAGTTTCTCGGGACCGTCCAACTTTAATTGCTCCTCGAACTCTCGAGAGAGATCAACAGGTGGACGGGGGTTGTTTAAAGTCCCAAGCCTCATGTCAAGTACTGCTCCAGAAGTGCGGGCTTCGTATCAAGAAGATATTGAACAAATTTCAAATATATTTCCACATTTGGAAAGGACTACTGTGGAATTAATATACGACGCCAATGGGTGTGACAAACAATCTACTGTTAATTATATTATAGTAATGGATTAATTGTTCTGATTTGTCAAAATGACATTTAAATAAAGTTCTTTCACAATATTATATCATTAATCAAATTTAGTAAGATAAAATGATTGATATTGACATCAGCAATTGAATTTCAGCAAATAAGGCTCTAATTTAATATTCACATCCCTTTATTTAAGAAACTAATTATTCTAGATAGATTATCTACTCGTTAAATACCTTTTCCAGCCAAGCAAGATATGATGTATTAACATTTCGAATGAACCATCACCCCTAAATGGGAATCGAACCCGCAGCCTAGCCGAGGACAGGTAACTTTTTTCAATTTAATATGAGATATTAATTTGAAATTATTGCTTTGATTTTCATTCACTCGAGATTCTTCAATTTGTAGCAGCCTTTAATTAATAGAATCTTTATTGGCAAAAGTAAAAATCGTCTATAACGTCGGCCAAGGGACCAACGTAATCTCTCCGTTATAAACGATGGACATTATACCCGATGATCAACAACTTCCGGGGAAAATTGTCGTTATCAATAAATCTCTAACTTTACATTGGGTTATTTCGTCAAAATCAATTTTGTTTGTCGGTATTTCAATTAAAATGAAAAATATCGGAAAGTAAAAGGAATTACAATTATTAAAATAAAGAAACTTGAGAAAAGGATTCAATATAAGATGTTACATTTGTGTTTGCAAGTTCTCTACGATAAAACCCACCGTGAGTAAAGCAAGTAGCAAGTAGCTCCTGTCATCCACTCTATCCCAAACTTTTGAAACCAATAAAGTAAATTTACGTTGGGAATTTTTAATTTTCTGTTTTATATTATCTATGATTTTGAGGATAAGAAGTTTTCTCAATTTTACCTACAAACATTGTATTGCACGCTGATCCTTAGGCTGTAACAAGTAGTTTTGGAGTGCAGAAACAGCAAATTTATTACTTAAGTGACTTCAGATCCGGATGTTCCGGAATCGAACCCACGACCTTTGGCACGGGATGTTAAGTGCTCACGCCTTAACCCTCACGGCCACGGGTCTCCAAGATGATGATTATTCATTCATTAATCCTTTTATCACTACTTGAATAATATACGCATCAGAAAAAAGAACGTAGACAGAAAATATTTAAACATGATGAAGGAACATAATTGTAGAGACGATATCAAAACTGTTTTCATGTGCCTCTATTGCCTCGCCTAAACATTGTACACCGACAGAACTTCCTAAAGAAATGTCTTCTAGGATTGCATTTAGATCTGGTGCATAGACACGCCCTGAATAATGCATTAGATAGCTTCATTTCTTATTCTCTATTCTATTTAGTTCTGCTTTGAAGGAGTAGATCCGAGAAACAACCATTATCTCTCTTATTCAAACTATCTTTCTTTCTCATTTCCTTGTCATAATACGAATTGGTCTATGTGCTCTTTTTTTTTTTTTTTTTTTTTTTTTTTTTTGATAGATTCTCTATTCCGTTCTAGGCTAAATATATACAATAAAAAGTCCGACTCGCAGGAACTGCGTCATCTTAGCGCGGTTCCAGTTCTTTTTTTTCTTTTTTTTTTTTTTTTTTTTACGGCTCATCTACATCTAGGTCATTAGCGCCGACATCTAGGGTTTAGCGAGGAATTTCACCAGCGAGCCGTGGGATGATAAAATTCCTGCCGGAGGTTGGGAATCGAACCCACCATCTCCCGCTTATGAATCCAAGGCGCTAGCCATTAGACCACGGGAGACCCCGGTTCTTGTTCATATCCCTATTCTCATTTGAAAAGCATAGAATAGAAACAGATAATATTTTCCTCGGCCTTTGTTCAAAGGGTTTTATGGCTATACCTGGGGTTAGGGTCGGGTCCGCAAGACCCTAGAAACCTCTTCTAGCGATACTTCATTTCATACGTTTCAATGAATTGGAAAATATCAAAAATTTTCACATATTCCTGTGTTCTTTTACTATAGTAATAATTCTACAGATAAAATCAATTAAAAAATAAAATAAAAAAACCAACAGCATAAAGGCAATTGAAAATATCCAAAAGACGTCATCGAATCTTTTTCTCTTGGCAAGCTATGTTTCTAACAATGAATTGTTTTTCTTATTTTGCCTAATCTGTTTTATTGTAAAATACATTATCCAAATATAAGCAATTAAAAAATAACAAGGAATGAAAACAGACAAAAATCGAATAAGCAAAACCCATTACTTTAATGTTTTAAGCACTTATTTCTCCGATTGACATCGCCTAATCAAAACTTTCTTCAGAACCTTTTTTGTAGAGCATTTAGTAAGCTTTCTAATGGTATTGTTTTGTTTGCCAAGATTCTCAACCTTTTTCGAGATATTAAGGAAAATATACAGAGTTACCAAAACTTTTTATGTCTGTTAATAAAATATTTTATTCTAACCCTTCCTTAACTCCAAACGTAACCAAAATTTCAACATATTAGTTTGAATGATAGTAAAACATGCAGAAAATGTTTCAACTGAATCCCATGATTCTAAGTACCCAAACCAAAAACGGTATTCAAAAAGTATTTTTCCAATTTTCTCAAAAACGGTTAAAGCTATCGCCTTGAAAATGGTTTCATTCGTTTTACTAGCCAAAGAAGCCTATAAAACGAGTACTTACAAGCTTATGAACTCAAAAACGTAGGCGTTACGATTTTTTTTGCGCGAATTTCGCCCCAAACGCCATCTTCCAGTGGGCGGATTTTGCTGGTTAACGAACTTGACCTTTCAAATTGGACGACAGATTTTTGTACCAAATTTCATCAAAATCGGACAATCAGGGAAGCCAGAAATCCGCGAACAGACAAATATATATATATATATATATATATATATATATATAAATAAATATATACATATATATATATATATACAAATTTTAACCACCGTTATTTTCGGTCTCTAGGGGTTCTGAAACGCGAAATTTTCTAGTCGGCACTTCCGGATTGTTTCATTGTATCAACCTTATAAGCGGGGTTCCTCCCTATGGGGGAGGGAGGAACCGCGCTAAAAATAGCACCAACTAACAAAAAATAGAGAAACTTTGCATGAAATAATTAAAATATCTATTTATTTTCATTTTAACGCCCACTAATGCAGAATAAATATTTTTGGGACAGGTTCTCCGAAGGTTAATACCCTTTTTTTAAGCAAAGAATGGGATTTTAAACAAAATATATCACCCCACAATCTAAGGTATGGACAGCTCATGGCCATCGGGCCTATGAAGATATATTAATTCTTATTAAAGTCGAATATTTTTCTATATGTAAACAACGGCGTACAGAAAAAGCCCTTTACGCAGAGGCTTAGTACCCCCAGAGATATGGTCGTGAACACTGCAATCCTGAATAATTTGCTTAAAATAAACCTTATTAATTCAACAATTATTAAAAATCATTCATTTTTATTTAACTTTTTTCCGGAACAAGCCCCAACTTTTAATGTACCGATTTTGAATCCTTTGAGTCCATGAACGCAGGACCCTTAATCTTATGATGATCTTATGATTAGCTCGAATTTTACTGGAAAAAGATTGTTCAGGTATGAGGGTTCATATTACTTGTAAAATTATTCTTTTGAATGACAAAAAAAAATATTTATGTAACGAATTTGATAAAATCGCACTATTTATGAGTATCATAGAGTGCGCACGGCGCACAGGCACCCACATAAACATATCCCTATATAAAAATGTTGAAGAGGCGAAAGAGACATGTTACGTCGATACTTCTTCTCTGTACCTCCATATCTTCTCGGATAGCGTTCAATCTATCTTATAAGCAAGTTTTCTCCTAATGTAGAGGGATATAACGCGATAAAAGATGAAGCGATATATCACGTAATCAGATACCTTATATCAAACCACATAAAATTGGATAGAACTCTTCCATTGTAGGTATGATGACGAAACTTGTGAATGGAACAAACGTAACTTGAGATGTATCTGTTTGTAAAGATAAGCTTCTGTAATAGATAAGATAAGCTTACAAAGGAGTGATAGTAAAATGAAAAAAAGTCCGACTCGCAGGAACTGCATCATCTTAGCGCGGTTCCGTTCTTATCTCTAGACTCATTTAAAATGATTAAAATAGAAGCTGTTATTATTTTGGGTCCACATTTCTAGAAAGCATGAAGATTAGATAGTTAATCGTCGAGGTGGTAAGTTAAGATGGAATGGTTGGGATTCGGCTAAAGAAACCTCAATACGATTTTTGTTAAAAAATCTATATTTAGGACGTTTCAGCTACTCATTGGTAGCCTTCGTCAGCATTGAAAGTGCCGGGAGGCAGAGGAGGACCAAAGTTGACAGTTCCGTCTTTACTTTCAAGAAAGGTCTTATTTACGATCTTACCTGGATAGGCCAACCCGCCCTAGGAAGGACCCCGCTAGGCAGTTGAAAAGCTATATCTTGGAAATCCATATCTCTAAGATTAAATTGTTTTTCTTATTTTTCTTAACCTGATTTATTATCAAATACATTCTCCAACTATAAGCAGTTAAAAAATAACAAGGAATAAAAACAGACAAAAAAAGTCCGTCTCGCAGGACTGCATCATCTTAGCGCGGTTCCGTTCATATCTCTAGTCTAATTTGGAAAGATTAAAATAGAAGCAGTTATTATTTTGGTTCCACCAGTCTTTTTTTTTAAATTAATTATTTTAATGGCGTGTCAACCCTTAAGGTCACTAACGCCATTCCTGTGAGTAGTAAAGTCTTGAAAGGTCATGATTTACAATCTTACCTGGAACGGTCAGCTACACTAGAAACAGACCCGCTAGTGACAAGGTCTTGGAATCTTGGAAATCTATATTTCTAACAATAAATTGTTTTTGTTATTTTACTTAACCAGTTTTATTGTCAAATACATTATCCAACTATAAGCAATTAAAAAATAACAAGAAATAAAACAGACAAAAAGAACCATTGGAATAAACGAAATCAATTAATTTAAAGCTTTAAGCACTTTTTTCTCCGATTGACATCGCCTAATTAAAACTTTCTTCAGAACCTTTTTTGTAGAGCATTTAGTAACCTTCCGAATGGAAATCTTCCGCTTTACAAGATTGTCAACGGTTTTCGAGATACTAACGAAATTATACAAAGTTACCAAAACTTTTTTTGTCTGTTAATAAAATATTTTATTCTAACCCTTCCTTTACTCTAAACGTAACACAAATTTCAACATATTAGTGTTGATGAAACTCAAACATGCAGAAAATGTTTCAACTGTATCCCATAATTCTAAGTACCAAAATCAAAGACAAAGAACCCTCCCTAGGAAGGACGCTAGGCAGTTGAAAAGCTATATATCGTGGAAATCCATATCTCTAACATTAAATTGTTTTTCTTATTTTTCTTAACCTGTTTTATTTTCAAATACATTATCCAACAATAAGCAATTAAAAAATAACAAGGAATAAAAAACAGACAAAAAGAACAGTTCGAATAAGCGAAATCAATTACTTTGAAGTTTTTAGCTCTTATTTCTCCGATTGACATCGCCTAATCAAAACTTTCATTAGAACCTTTTTTTAGAACATTTAATAAGCTTTCTAACGGTATTCTTCCGTTTACCAAGATTCTCAACCTTTTTCGAGGTATTAAGGAAAGTAAACAAAGTTACTAAAACTTTTTATGTCTGTTAATAAAATATTTTATTCTAACCCTTCCTTAACTCCAAACGTAACCAAAATTTCAACATATTAGTTTTGATGAAAGTAGAACATGCAGAAAATGTTTCAACTGAATCCCATGATTCTAAGTACCCAAACCAAAAACGGTATTCAAAAAATATTTTTCCAATTTTCTTTAAAACGGTTAAAGCTATCGCCTTGAAAATGGTTTCATTCGTTTTCCTAGCCCAGGAGTCATATAAAACGAGTACTTAGAAGCTTATGAACTCAAAAACGTAAGCGTTACGATTTTTTTTGCGCGAATTTCGCCCCAAACGCCATCTTCCAGTGGACGGATTTTGCTGGTTAACGAACTTGACCTTTCAAATTGGACGACGGATTTTCGCACCAAATTTCATCAAAATCGGACCATTCGTCTTCTACCTAGAGAGCGAACAGACAAATATATATATATATATATATATATATATATATATATATATATATTATATATATATATATATATATATATATATATATATATATATATATATACACAAATTTGAACCACCATCATTTTCGGTCTCTAGGGGTTCTGAACGCAAAATTTTCTAGTCGGCACTTCTGGATTGCGTCATGAGATCAACCTTATAAGCGGGGTTCCTCCCTATGGGGGAGGGAGGAACCGCGCTAAAAATTGTGAAACTAGATAATCATATCCCATTTCCATGGCAAAAGATGCAATATAGATTTCCTTTTACCTTCCTGGAAGTTTGTAAATGTGTTCGCTGAAAAATAGTAACAAGTGTTCGACCCCTTTATTTAGACATGCCATCATAGGTCATTGGTTGCAGCAAAAGGGGGCTTGGGTATGCAACGTCATCTGAGCTTCCTTTTGGTGTTAAGCGAGGAAGTTCGAAGGCCTTGAGCACAGAACTCTCATATCAGGACCTTCGAAGTGAAAGGGCGAATCTGCAAAATCGACTTTATTTTATTTTCTGATTCAGAAATATGTAGGTAACACTACGCTTCGCCATGTTTCAAGTTGAAGTGAATGAAAAAATTCAAATCCCTATTTCAAGAGTGAATCCCGGGTCTGAGCCTCCCCTCCTAGCATTTTGTTATTCATAATTCACTCGAATATATTAAAATTAAAACATTGTATTTCATTTGTATCCTTTTTCAATCAGGTTTATGGATCAGCGTTCCATAGAATAAACAATCGCCCTTGCTTTACAGGAGCACTTTCAGAACTTCGGCTTCGATTTCCCAAAATCCGGATTTCATGATTGGCCCTTTCTGTTTCAAGGTCCTAATATTGTATCATATTACCAGATTTAATCATAAACAGAATGAAAAAAACAATTAAAAATTAATTGAAAATAAAACCTCTATTTTACCTTCCGATAAAAATAGAGAATAGAATATAAAGAACACAGGATATGTGGAGAGGACTATTTCCCGTAAGATATTATATTTTTTATCCTTCCGAGCCACTTTCAAAGAGCTAAGAAGGCTTCCGTGTTGAGCTGTATCCCTGGATTTGGAGCAGCTTAAGAGCTAGGCTTCCATTATCCCAACACTAGACCCTATCAGCTTGGATTACTTTTAGATTAAGTTGTGTTTTTTCTCCCTTTCTTCAACGCCGCCTCCGCAGCATGGCGGGACTTACCTTTCAATTTAGCCTAAAGTAAACCGCGGCGGCTGATGAAATTTTCCTTCAAGTTGTAATGAGAAATTCTAGCAGAAAGAGGATTATTTTCAGGTCCCCCTTTTCTTCACTGCTGAAGTTTAACTCCGTTATGAATTACCTCTAAATACTTGCGCGACAAGGAGAAATAATAAGTCCTTTTGAAGAGAAACAACTTCTGAAACAGTGAGTAGGATTTACTTAATACTTTTTAAAGGGCTTCAACTTGAATGAAGTTATGTTTAATTTAATTTATTTATAGTATAAAACATGAAATACAAAATTTGAAAGGAAACCGACATTCTTTTTGCCCAACGAAACTGGCAAATCGGATATATAGGATCGGATATATTATATTATTTTTAGTATTATATATATAAATATACCTATTCTTTTAGTAAAGGCCTTTTATAGGTCAAAACATTGTTAATCTTCATTTATACCATTTTTTTTTATATTCGTCGGCTAGTTTCTTGCACTTGGCCTCTCTTCGTAAGACAACTTTTCTTATAAATAGTTGTCATTTAAATGAATACGTCCAAAACTAACAAAAATTAAATTAAAAGTTTTATTAAATGCATTTTTGTTCTCTTGTAAAGAGAGGCCAAGGGCAAAAAAATAGCCGACAAATAGAAAATAATATGGTATAAATGAAGTTTAAAACAATTTTTTGACCTATAAGGCCTTTACTAAAATAAGAGAAATACCTATATATATATATATATATATATATATATATATATATATATATATATATATATTAAATAAATAGAAAGATGACCGAGGCACCAATATATTTTACATTTAGGCACCATACTTACTCTGGACAGAGACAGCGCCGAATTTCAGAATCAGATTTGACTCATATGGACATAATGGAAGGTTTAGTCCCATGAGCTGTATACAATAAGTTTTAATGATTTGACCAGATATTGTTGTATTTTTAACTGTGAGCTCCTGAGGAGGTGCTAGTCATGAAGCATGCAGAGCAAGAAATACAACATTTGGAGCTGAATTAAGTGTGTATTTTTTTTATTTTTGACCTTCCGTCACACATTTATGAGAATTTATTATTTTTAAAGTCCTCAATAAACGTAGTATATATATATGTGTGTATATGTGTATGTGTGTGTGTGTGTGTGTGTGTGTGTGTGTGAGTTATATTTTAAATTTCTTCGCTGGGGCTCGTACGTCTCGCCTTTTAAACGGCTTCTTATCGTTGCTGCTCCTGGAGTTGCAATTTGCCACACTAGTGATATTAAAACATTACTTGGTAATATCTAATACATACCATATATATTTTATCAGCGGAACCATATAAAATGATGGACTACAAATATCTTAGAGCATAAAAGAAGGAAGGGATAACACAAAATCAAACAAGAAAAGTATTTATTGTCGTTAAAAAGAAAGAAAATAATACATAAAAAGGAAGATTAATTATCAACATTTTTGATTCAAAGTGAACTGGGGACCTAAAAGGAAAAACAGGTACATGAAAATCATGTTGGTGATGTTGTGAAGATCTGATGAAATGTTTTCCGGGCAGAAATATGTTGAATCCATCTGGAAACTTCACGCTGTAAAAATAATATCGAATAGAATTAGTGAACGTAATTATTTTAAAAGGAACATATTAAATAAAAAGTATGTATTTTAAATATACAATTGATATTCTTCTGTAAAAAAAATTAAAATAGATTATATATGAAAACAAATATGAATTATCAAAATAATAATATTCATGACAGATCTTGCAAGACATTAAATTATTTGTGTTGATTTGATAAACAAAACTCAAAAATAACCGACGATATCTTAGCGTGTTTCCTTATTATCCTTATTATTACTAGTGTGTTGTTGCCTAAGGCTTCGAAAAAAAAACTCTTCATAATTCATCTACAATACTGCAAAACCAATACCGAAACACCAACACCGTTTTCTAATCGTACTATCGAATTTTTCGCTTAATTCTTGTTTATAGGAAATTCCAATGGTCAAATCTATTAAATATTACTTATTAAGACTTCTAAACGTTGTCGAAATACTTAAGAAATGCAAAAACGTCTGTATGATTTTTGTTTTATGCTCGTCTACTCCAAACGTAACCAAAATGTCTTCAGTTGCTTCACAAGAATGTCAAATATGTTAAAAAGTCCGTCACGCAGGAGCTGCATTACTAAGCACTTTTCTCAGAATTTGGGTAGTGTAGACTGCTTTCCAGAACAATTTGCTTAAAATATCCTACATAAATAAAATAAAAACATGAATAGTTCTCTTTTAAATTTGTAATGTGTAACTGATCAATTATTAATTTGCTTCCAGAGTTATGTTTACACATGGTACCTATTACACTACGTAATAAATACAAAAAAACTCATATTATCGTGTTTTGATCTAACGCAGGAACAGGATACAGTCACTCTAGTGGTAGAAAGCGCTCCTTGTGGCGGCTTTGTGAACCTACGTCTGGCGGGCTTTTCTATTGAAATATATTACAAATTAAACCCCCGCTTTCCGATTGACCGATTCAGCTCATTTTTACAACACTTCTTTCTCATGAGTTACCCACGACGTATACCGCGTTTCGTTACAATACAGCAGAAATTACCACCGGTATGAGTATATTAGGAATTTGGGTCCGGAGTAAACCCCCCCTTCTAATGAACCGATTTAGTTTATTTTTACAACACATATTTGCCTGTATATTACCACTAAGAATATCGAGTTTCGTCGAAATATACCAAAAATCACGTCTGGTAGTGGCGAATTGGTATTGTGGGTCCGGAGTAAACCCCCCCCCTAATGAACCGATTTAGTTTATTTTTACAACACATATTCACCTGCGGATTACCACTACGAATACCGAGTTTCGTCGAAATATACCAAAAATCACGGCTGGCAGTGGTGAATTGGTATCATTGGATTTTCCATGTCAAAATTGCTATAAAAGTGTATTCATAAAAAACAAGTAACCGTTTCTTTTTGCATGAATTTCTGCAGATTTCTGACCTGAAAATCCTGCTGGTTAAATAACTTTTCCTATTGATATTGTACAAGTATTTTTGTTCTGAATTACATCATAAATGGCCAATTGGGGGCGGGAGAAAACCATCTACAAAATACTTTCAGGAAAAAGCGCTTGTGTGTATCCAACATAATTGAAAAGTACATCCAACTTTTCTTTTTTTTATATATATTAATTTGAAAATTTCAAGAGCTGTTTGATACAACTTTTTAAAGCTATACAAAATGGTAGATTTCTACTCACCTTTTGTCTGAAGAAATGGTCATTTCTAGTGATTTTCTCAACAAATATAACTCTAATATACTAGCAAACTGAAATTATATAAATGGAACATGCGATTTATTAAAATAAACAAGTTTTAATTAATAAATACAAAATATTCTCATCATACATAAAAATATAAGCATAAAATATTGACTACTGATCATTGCTGTCACAATTATGACCATTTTTGTACATTAAAAAATTGCTATAAGTTTCTACTTTATCAGTAACTCGTAAAATTTGGAAACTTATTATTGTGAATAATTAGTATCCTTCAAAGATTGTCAAAGATAAATAATTAAATTTAAGACTTTCTTAAAAAGTCCTCCATTTGTCCTACCTGCCGTTATTTTATTTTCAATGAAACTCGGTAGATATGAAGAATGTTCCAACTACTGAGGAGCACGTGTTGAAAAAAAGAATTGTTGCACAGATCTAAATACCTTAACAGCGGAAATTTTTAATAATTTCAAAAATATTAATATCACCATTAAAACGAAAAAAGAAAAAAGCCCTGTGGTGATGATGAAAACTCATGGTAACTGCTGTAGAGGTTGTTGTGATATGTACTCATATAACGTATTCAAAATAGATCATCGTTGATTCTCTTCAACATTTATACCTTGAGAGTTTCTGACACATAAAAATGTTGACAACTTATTGAATAAGGAAAGATTTTTTTTTCTTAACATATAAGTAATTTATTTTAGTTCTATTTTTTAGAACCTCTTTTTTGTATATATCGGCAACAATTCTTATTAGCACCTTTCCCGTAGGCGCAGTACCTGGTGTTCCACGCTAAGTCTAGCCAACACATATATATACCTTCTTATCTACCCAAGAGATGTACAATATCAAAATTTCAAGGTGTTTAAAACACTTCATGAAACGTGCGTTACCAGCTCTTGGACTATTATATTCAACCATAAATATTTAGCGGGATTATTAAATTTCTTCTTTCAATTTCTCAGGTTTTCAACAAGTCTTCCTGCAAATGACAACTATGCTGGTGGATTTAACTGCATATTCAATAATCACATAAATTTAAGAATGTTGTTTGTTTTGTTTTGTTTTTTTACAACTGACGTCATGAATTATTATCAACTCTTAACCAATGATTTTTGAACAACATAAGTAAGACTGTACGAGTTACAAAACAAGTAAGATTGTACGAGGGGTAAAAAAAAAAAACGGAGTTTCATAATAACTCCTTTATTATTCAATATTTTTACAGTTTGACTGCAATGTACTTCTCTAATCATTGCTTCCAATGAAGTAGGATAATGAACCCCAAAATGCTGTCTCAAAATCAAATTTTATTACGAATATTATTGAGGCTGCATTTTGGGCTTCGTTGTCCTACTTCAACGTTTCTTTAGCGTTCTTCATCTGAACACAAACGTTCCTTCCTATGTTCAAAAAAGTTTTGATATTCATCTAACGATTTTTGTTTCAATTCTTCCTCAGTCGCAAAACTTTTTCCCTTTTATGTCTCTTTTAAGTTGAGAGGAAAAATCATAGTCGCAGGGAACTAGGTCTAGTGAATCGGGGTGCGGGTGAATATCGCTGTCATGCCATTTTCGAAAGAATCTGCTTTACAGGCAGACTGTTGCGGGCAGATGCATTGTCATGATGGGAGAATAGTTCCCCAAGTTTGGCTGCGTTGAAATCCTTAATAATTGTTCAATGGTTCGATGACTGTGTTTAACATATTTTTTGACGTTGTCGTCAGTTCTTGAAAGGGAGGGACGCCCAGGGCGAGGCTCATCATCGACACCTTGGACGTTTTGTCCAATCTTGAAACGATGAAACCTTAAATAGAAGCGACTTTTAGGGTCTTTTTTCGAAGACCACATCCAGTTACTTTAGAAGTAGCAGTGATTTAGCGCATGCGCATAACTCCTTTGCATTTCTATTGGACTCCTATGATCAATTCTATTGGTTCTTGCTGGGAGTAAAGTAACCTTCAACAGTGAATTAGCGTTTGTTTGTGGAAAAGCACTGTTTATGTTAGTGAGAAAAAATGGGTCTTTTACAATTAATTCGCGATGTTCCTGACAAGGAAAAAACGATTGGTTTCTTACTCGCAAAAATTAATAGAATTATATTAATTTTAACGAGTTGGATAGGCTTAAGTCGCTAAAATTAATAGAATTCTATTAATTTTAGCGAGTTGGATTGACTAGAGTTTTGATATCTTTTTGAGCGAGCGGAAACGCATAGCAAGTATCCCCATAATGCTAAATAAATGTAAAATTTCCGAAAAGAGAAAAATAAGGAATAAAATATGTGTGTTTACAAATATCATTGTTTATGTCCTCCTTCATAACCTGCAGAACAGTTAAATTTAATGCTTAATAACTTTTTAACAATTACTATTTATTTCGATCATATTAACCTTTATATTAATAAATATTGCTTGCCATTATCTAATATGAATTATAACCGTAGTTAACGTGTCAAGTAGTAATAGATAACCAGCAAAGAACCTGTATGCTTATTAGCGAGTACCAGTAACTGTTAAAAATCACTACTGCTACTTCAAAAGTAACTGGATGTGGTCTTCGAAAAAAGACCCGACTTTTACTTAATGCCGTAGACATCAACATTCCCGGGTCTTTTTGCGAAGACCACATCCAGTTACTTTTGAAGTAGCAGTAGTGATTTATAACAGTTACTCGTACTCGCTGATAAGCTTACTGATTAGCTAATAGGTTCTTTGCTGGTTATCTATTACTACTTGACTCGTTATCTACGGTTATAATTCATATTAGATAATGGCAAGCAATATTTATTAATAAAAAGGGTAATATGATCAAAATCAATTCTCTCAACTACGAAAAAAGTTAACTGTTTTACAGGTTATGAAGGACAACATAAACAACGATATTTGTAAACACACTTATTTTATTCCTTTTCTCTCTATCGCTTTTTGGATGTTTTACATTTATTGAGCATTATGGGCATACTTGCTATGCGCTCAAGAAGATATCAAAACTCTAGTCAATCCAATTCGCTAAAATTAATAAAATTCTATTAATTTTAGCGACTTAAGCCTATCCAACTCGCTAAAATTAATATAATTCTATTAATTTTTCCGAGTAACTTGGTTAATTGTTGGCGAACTAATTGTAAAAGACCAATTTCTTCCCACTAACATAAACAGGGCTTTTTCACAAACTAACGGTAATTCGCAGTTGAAGGTTACTTTACTCCCAGCAAGAACCAATAGAATTGATCATAGGATTCCTCCAATAGAAATGCAAAGGAGTCATGCGCATGCGCTAAATCACTGTTAAAATCACTACTGCTGCTTCAAAAGTAACTGGATGAGGTCTTCGAAAAAAGACCCTAAAAGACCCCTAAGACGATCCGGGCGTCCCTCCCTTTCAAGAACTGACGACAACGTCAAAAAATATGTTAAACACAGTCATCAAACCATTGAACAATTATTAAGGATTTCAACGCAGCCAAACTTGGGGACCCATTCTCCCATCATGACAATGCATCTGCCCGCAACAGTCTGCCTGTAAAGCAGTTTCTTTCGAAAATGGCATGACAGCGATATTCACCCGCACCCCGATTCACTAGACCTAGTTCCCTGCGACTATGATTGTTCCTCTTATTAGATTTTTTTTTTTTTTTTTTTTTTTTTTTTTTTTGGGTGCATCGACTACTAGGGCCATGAGCAAGGTCTTAATAGAATTCTATTAATTTTTCCGAGTAAGAAACCAATCCCTTTTAGCGCGGTTCCTCCCTCCCCCATAGGGAGGAACCCCGCTTATAAGGTTGATACAATGAAACAATCCGGAAGTGCCGACTAGAAAATTTTGCGTTTCAGAACCCCTAGAAACCGAAAATAACGGTGGTTCAAATTTGTATATATATATATATATGTATATATATATATATATATATATATATATATATATATATATATATATTTGTCTGTTCGCTCTCTAAATAGAAGACGAATGGTCCGATTTTGATGAAATTTGGTACAAAAATCTGTCGTCCAATTTGAAAGGTCAAGTTCGTTAACCAGCAAAATCCGCCCACTGGAAGATGGCGTTTGGGGCGAAATTCGCGCAAAAAAAATCGTAACGCTTACGTTTTTGAGTTCATAAGCTTGTAAGGACTCTTTTTATATGCCTCTTGGGCTAGGAAAACGAATGAAACCATTTTCAAGGCGATAGCTTTAACCGTTTTCGAGAAAATTGGAAAAATAGTTTTTGAATACCGTTTTTGGTTTGGGTACTTAGAATCACGGGATTCAGTTGAAACATTATCTGCATGTTCTTCTTTCATTAAAACTAATATGTTGAAAGTTTTGTTACGTTTGGAGTTAAGGAAGGGTTAGAATAAAATATTTTATGAACAGACATGAAAAGTTTTGGGAACTTTGTATACTTTCATTAATATCTCGAACACGGTTGGGAAATCGTGGTAAGTAGATAGAAACTATTTGAAAGCTTACTAAAGTTTCTACAAAAAAGATTCTAAAACTATTTTTGATTAGGTTATGTCAATCGGAGAAATAAGAGCTTAAATCTTCAAATACGTCTGTTTTTTTCTTATGAACGGGTTTTTGTCGTTCTTTTTGTAATTTTTGTCTCTTTCCCTAGGTTTTTTATTGCTTTTTATTTTTGTAATTTCTTATGTTGGGAAAATGTATTTGTATGTAAAACAGGATAGGAAAAATGAGACCAATTTTCTGTTGCTAGAAATAATGCAAATTTTGGGAACTTCGTATACTTCCATTAATATCTTGAAAACGATTGAAAATCTTGGGAAGCGAAAGGTTACCATTCGAAAGCTTACTAAATGGTCTACAAAAAAGGTTTTGAGGAAAGTTTTGAATAAGCGATGTCAATCGGATGAAATAAGTGCTTAAACTTTGAAGTAATTGATTTCGTTTATTTCATACGGTTCTTTTGGTCTGTTTTTATTCCTATTTTTTCATTTCTTATGGTTGGATAATGTATTTGACAATAAAACAGATTAATTAAAATAAGAAAAACAATTCATTGTTAGAAATATATCAGGCTGTACCGTATGAAATGTCAGTTTTGGATTTGCCGATTTCCTTCAAATGTCTTGAAACTGTCGAGGCTCCTAATCCGAGTTCTTTGGCATATTCCCTATTGTTTGCTATTGCTTATAGTAGTCAAATGTATTTGCCAATAACACAGGATACGGGCGCTAATGACCCAGAAGTAGATGCGCCGTAAAAAAAAGAAAAAAAAACAGGATACGTAAAATTAGAATTTTATTTTTGCGGAATCTTGGGATTCTCAGATCCCGTATGAATATCTATTAGGCCCTCTTCGTATATTTTCATTAATATCTCAAAAAGGGTTAGGAAATCGTGGAAAAATGTTTTGAAGAAATGTTTGATGGGGTCGTCACATTAGGAGAAATAAGTGCTTAAAACTTAGTTAGATAGTTTCGTTTATTTAAACGGATCTATTTGTGTGTTTCCCGCAGTTTTTTCACTGCTCGTCATTTTTGTAATTTCTTATAGTAGTCAAATGTATTTGTCAGTAAACAGGATACGTATAATTAGAAGCAATATTTTGTTTGTTAGAATTCGAAGATGCCGTACGAATATCTAGATATTACCTGTGGGTTAATATGTTTTTTGAGTTGAAGCTTTAAAGCCTCAACAGGAATATTTGTGTAATCACCCTTCACAGTTAATTTATGAGAATCATGAGTGACCGTTTTTGTGTTACAACTAACAATCTTTGAAAACGAAGTTTAACTATCCTTGTTATTGTTATTTTCCTTCTGTTTGGCCGAAATTTTCTATTCGTGGTGTAATTCTCCTTGAATTTTTTGACTAGATCAAGAACCTATTTTAAGCACTCTTAAATTCCTTAATTTAATTCAGGAAGTTTATCAAGCTGGACATAATCACTTTTGGGTTAATACGGGTGGTCTATACCGAGTCCTTTGTTTGTAAACACAAAGAGCTTTCTGAGTAACGGTAAAGGGCAGTAAAAGTATATGACGACTACCTGGAAGTAGACCCTGCATACAGAGAATTGCAATACGAGACCTCATTCATTCTTTCACCAGCACCCGTGTAACACCTTAGATCTGTTTATATTGTTTTACTCAGTGTGAACAAGTGTTGAAAGTGCCTAAAATTTTATATTATTATTCCTTGTTATTTTTTAATTGCTTAGAGTTGGATAATGTATTTGAAAATAAAACAGGTTAAGAAAAATAAGAAATCAATTTAATGTTAGAGATATGGATTTCCAAGATTTAGCTTTTCAACTGCCTAGCGTCCTTCCTAGGGAGGGTTGTTTGTCTTTGAATTTGGTACTTAGAATTATGGGATACAGTTGAAACATTTTCTGCGTGTTCGAATTTCATCAACACTAATATGTTGAAATTTTTGTTACGTTTAGGGTAAAGGAAGAGTTAGAATAAAATATTTTATTAACAGACAAAAAAAGTTTTGGTAACTTTGTATACTTTCGTTAGTATCTCGAAAACCGTTGACAATCTTGTGAAGCGGAAGATTACCATTCGAAAGCTTACTAAATGCTCTACAAAAAAGGTTCTGTACACGGACGTATATAAAAACAATTTCGGGGGGGGGCTGAGACCATTTCCAGGGTATGGAATACTAAATATTTAGAGCTTGGAATAGTTTTAGGCAACTAAAACGCTATTACACGTAAAATAAAATATGTTTTATGAACTAAGTGATCTTATTTAATTTATTTTTAAGGGTTTTACGAGAAGTTTTCATCATTAATTCAAAATTTCGGGACGGGGCTGCAGCCCCCTCAGCCCCCCCTCATATATGCCCATGCTTCTGTACCCTCTAGAAAGGCTTTATTAGGCATATTTTGTATTGATTTATAGAGCTTTGCTTTAGAATGAGAGCCGGATTGTGTAATTTCCGCATCTGTGTAAAAGTTAATTACTGTCGGTGTCCCTGACGCCTTAATATCACTTTTATTCGAGATATTCGAGAGGATTTTGACAATTTTCACGAGATATATAAAAAAAAATAAGTTTATTTCTTTCCTAAGCTTATCAAATGGCACTAGGGACATGAACGGAACCGCGCTAAGATGCTGCAGTTCCTGCGAGTCGGACTTTTTCTTTGTCAGGAACATCGCGAACTAATAACACTCATTAAAAGACTCATTTTTTCTCACTAACATAAACAGAGCTTTTTCATAAACAAAAGCTAATTCACTTTTGAAGGTTACTTTACTCCCAGCAAGAACCAATGCAAAATTGCTCATCGGAATCCTCCAATAGGAAGGCAAAGGAGTTATGCGCATGCGCTGAATCACTGATACAATCACTACTGATACTTCAAAAGTAACTGGATGTGGTCTTCGCAAAAAGACCCACATTCCCTAACTGTTGGGAATATTTTCCTCAAAATTTCGTGCTTGTGGAGTTGAACTTTTTGTCTATCTGATCAGGCTAGGTAATACTGTTATCCTTTACCTTTATAATCCTTCGAGCAGTAGTAGGTTTGGAAAAATGATTAAGCTTCTGGATTGATGGATCCTTCTATAGTCCCTTAAGTATTCTAATGCAGGATCTTTTTTATTCTCTCTTAGTCTCATTGACTATCCTGGTTTCACTCTTTCCTTTTACCAAAATAATTTATTAAGAGTATTTTAAAGCTAGTAAGAGAAAACATTTGACTTACCTGAAAGTTGACATCAAATAAAACATTGTTATTTTTGTTCTGTTTCTAGAAGATGTATATTTTTTCTGAATTCAAATTAATTATTAATCTGCGTTCTACAGATTCTATCATTTATTTGTTTAGACTAGACTATTCCGTGCCAGTAATTTAGTTGGCACATTGTATTTGTCAATTTGTATGTATGTGGATATATATATATAAATATTGTTGTTATATATATATATATATATATATATATATATATATATATATATATATATATATATATAAATATAAAGAATAGGGAACAAAAAAAAATTATTTAATTTATTCATATTAACACGTTGACTGCGGGAGGGCCTAACCCCAAAGCACCCACAAAGGGTCTCACCGTGTTTCCATATGAAATCTGCCCTGGCGTCTTTCTTGACTTTGATGTCATTATTTTATTTCTAGTTCCTAGAAATAATTTTTCGTCAATTATCAAACCTCTAACTGTACTCGTTTTGAGGCAATAAGGGTTGAAACCCCAAACTTCAAAGTCATTTTTCTATGAAACTATACTAGATATTTAAATGAAACCAACGTGAATTGAAGCTATTGATTAGGTGTACCTTGAGAATTTTTTTTCATAATTTTCGGACCACTTATAAGATAAGAAAAAAAATTGTGAAGATTTGAAGGGCGGTTTTCCCTAACTACCCCTCAAAGCACACCTTCCAAAAAAATCACGTAAAATCAGTAATTTCTCAACTATTATCCGTAAAAGTTTCATAGATGTGTGAAAGGTGAATCATACATGAAATTACAAAAATCCTATATCGATAGCTAAACACTAAAAACCAGATGTCTCGAAAATATCTCAAGTTACTCTTAGGACGTTTTTGTTATTCAAATATGATTCCTCAGATTGCTCAGTGCATAATCTGTATTATACAGATCGAAAAACAATTGTCATATTACGCTAATGGAAATAGGACCGTAGGTTGCTGTTCACATGTAGCCTCGATAATTTATTTCTTATCACTTGGTCGTTACTAATAAAAAAAAAAAAAATATTAACACATTTATTCGAAGTTACAAGTGATACCAAAACTATTGAGGAAAATAGTGATTAAGATTAATTATCTTTTGCAGAAAATGAAGATTTTTAGTATTTATTATTTTAGTGGCTTGCAATATGACAATAGTTTTTCGATCTGTATAATACAGATTATGCACTGAGCAATCTGAGGAATCATATTTGAATAACAAAAACGTCCTTAGAGTAACTTGAGATATTTTCGAGACATCTGGTTTTTAGTGTTTAGCTATCGATATCGGATTTTTGTAATTTCATGTATGATTCACCTTTCACACATCTATGAAACTTTTACGGATAATAGTTGAGAAATTACTGATTTTACGTGATATTTTTGGAAGGTGTGCTTTGAGGGGTAGTTAGGGAAAACCGCCCTTCAAATCTTCACAATTTTTTTTCTTATGTTGTAAGTGGTTCGACAATTATGAAAAAAATTCGCAAGGTACAACTAATCAATAGCTTCAATTCACGTTGGTTTCATTTAAATATCTAGTATAGTTTCATAGAAAAACGACTTTGAAGTTAGGGGTTTCAACCCTTATTCCCTCAAAACGAGTACAGTTAGAGGTTTGATAATTGACGAGAAATTATTTCTAGGAACTAGAAATAAAATAATGACATCAAAGTCAAGAAAGACGCCAGTGCAGATTTCATATGGAAACACGTGAGACCCTTTGTAATTTTTTTTTTCACACTAAAAATATTATAAATAAATATATGGTTAAATGCTGATTAAAATATTGAAAACATTTTAAACTTAACACTCCAATGGTCGCGTCAGTTCTGTCAGATACAGAGCATCTTACGTAGACTGTGTAAGGGACCCAAGTGCGCGGGCCTAGCTATACCCTTTACTATTCCTAGAGCAGGTAGTGGCTGATGTTTCAGTTCTGACCTGACGCTCCTCCAAGCAGTAACTAGCCACTAAAACTATTTTGTACTAATAGATACCACGCAACCATATTTGTACTTTTAGAAAAGAGGGCACTTTGGAGTCATAAATACCACAAAATAAAAACAACAACAAAATAAACATACATGATATCAAGTATGAATATGGATGCAGCGATTGATGAAGAAACAGGGGTAAAAAAAATAGCACTGTAGCCAAGAGAACCAAAACTATAAAGTGATGCCAAATGTTTTGGGCAAACAAGATAAATGCAAGGGGTGCGGGCAATATTTATGTCTCTATCATTGCACATTATATTGTCCAGATAGACGTAAAGTGGATGATGATACAGAAGGCGTTTTTTGAAGTTATATATTACTACAAAATATTATTAATATTTGCCCTAATATTTCCTACCTAATTGTTATTTGTATATTTCAACTATATAAGTTTGCATATAATAAATAAATAACATATAATACAATCCAAGGTGATGAATAACCCTTCAAAGTTAAACATATACATTTATTATATAATAAAAGTATATGTAGAACTTTGAAGGGTTATTCCTCACCTTGCATTGCATTATTAATTAATACCCTTCCCCTTTTCATCAACATATTTAAATGAATAACTTTTTCTTGGTAAATTTACTATTTTTTTATATATTAATCTCCTGTTAAGAGTTTTTGTTCATTCTTAATACAATAGATAAAGTTATTTCCGGTAAATAAGACTGGAACTCAGGTGTATCTCTCAAATACGAGGCGACCACCAATGGTAGTTTCAATGGTGCGACCATTAGAGTGTTAAATAGAGAGTTTGAATGTTCCACTCAAGTGACTGCAATAAAACCATTTTTTGTAGTTATTTAAAACAAGAATGAATAATTAGAGATGTTCTTGTGGAACCTAGTACATTACATTTATTTGTAACACTGCCTTAATGAGTTAATTTTTTTTTATTTATTTATTTTTTTTTTTTTTGTAATCTTGTCTGGGATCATTTCTCCTCTAATACGGCTCAAAAATATTTGGAAACACCTAAGCATTAAAATCTCAAAAGCTAAAAGGTCCCTGAAGACAGCAAAAAGGCCATGAAACATAGAGGGGAAACTCAATAAATTTCTAACAATGAACTACACTGCTTTATTTTGGGCCATTTCAAAACCAGAACAAGTTAATATACCCATCTGTGTAAAATTAAATGAATTGAACAAAACATTGGGAACTTGTTATATGTATACTTCGAGTATACATCTGACATTGACAACCTTATTATAAAGTTTCCAATACATCCACAATAAGTTGATATTTTCTTAACATGAATATTAACCTAAAGATTGCTCAAGAATTACATTGATATCCAATTTGATCATTTATTGAAACCTTATCATGAGTAAGTAACGCAGTTTTTCTTGTATTAGTGTTTGATCAGATTTCCTTAAATGAAATACACTGAATCAATAAAGACATTACATAAGTAAATATTTTCCATAAAGATGAATCTGGCGTTAATGACCCCAACAGTTGACACGCCTTAAATTCAACCAAAAAATATGAATATGAATAAAATATGTTATGGCACAACTGCCTGAATCAGTAAAGAAAAATGTTTGAAAAGGTATTTAGTTTCTGATGTTCAAGTAGCAGTGCGGGAGACTCTTCTTGTTCGCAAAATTTGCACCACAATTAATGATTTATTAATTTTTTATTGGATTAGGTCTTTATTTTTTTTTAAATTATTCATTTGTGGTCAGAAAAGTGTATTTTCTCACTAACCTTTATTTTTTTATGAGATATTTATGAACTTTTTATTGCTTAGTTATGGTTAGATTTTCTTTTTACCTAATAAAATTGTTTATTTTAAACTGACTAATGATAATTTTGTAAGTGCAAGATAGGGATGGGGAAAGATACGCCTATTTTTATACTATGAGTATTTCTTAAAAATTATTCAAGATCGTAAATATGTTGTTTTTTTTTTTTTTTTTCTTTTTTATTAAACCTTTGTTTATTTATAGAATATTCTCTGATCAAATTAAACATACTTTTTCCGTATCTACTTTGAGAACAAAGTACAGCATTTTTCAATCTGTTTATGTATATTTTCTTTTTTCATTCTATTAGGAAGTTTCTCTAAGGGTTAATGAACTGATGCATACTCCAAATAAGACTTTCATTTTTGAAGATAAGAGCCATTCAGACTGTTCTGTATTACTTCATATTTGTTTTTTCTAATTGTTTAACCTAATTCATAATTTTTCCAATGAGCCAGAAAAGATTGTCAACTCTTGTAAAAGATGTTCTAAGTTTACATTCTACTTTCACTTCATTTAATAGATTTATAAGGGGTCTCCTCATGGTCTAGAGGCTAACGCCTTAGATTCCCATGCGGGAATGGTGACAGGAATTTTCTCGTCCCACTGCTCGTTTAGAAAATTCTTCGCTGCACCAGGGATTTCGGCGATAACAGCTAAGAATTCGGTGGCATAAAAAAAAAAAAAAAAAATTGTAAAAGATCAGTAATTAGTAAACAAAATTAAATTTACTTCAAAATTTGTATAGTAAATACTTCACAATTTATCTAGCCACGCCTTATCAGGATCTTATAAATTTATATTTTTTGGATCATATTTTAGAAAATTGTGTCAAGACTAAAAGAGCTAACATGGTTGACAGGTGTCTGACAGGGATCTGACTATTAATAGATAAAGAAATTACTACGTAGATTCACACATTGTTTTCCCTTCAATAGGTGGTAACAATAAAAACATAAAAAAAAATCTATTTATGTCATAGCTAAACTTAATATACTCCACAATTAACCTGAAGCTCAACCTTCAATTAGGTTAGGTTTTAAAAGAAGTAATTTTTAATTTGGATGGTTACATGATTCTGAGGAATCTTCAAAACATGACATTAAACATAGGTAACACATTTTTGTATTGTTTGTACACCAACAATGAAAAAATGGTAATTCAAAATCGATTACTGATAATGACTTACAATCATTACTCGGAAGAATATTAATTACTATAATTCATTTGAGTACGGATCGTAAATTGTTATGAGTAAACGATTTTGAATTACTATTTTTTCATAGCCCTACAATTGATCTTTTGATTTTGTAGTTTGTTCTACTAATCAATAATCCTTACTAAAAAGAACAACAGATGTAGGTGCTAATGACCCTAGCAGTCGATGCACCAAAAAAAAAATAATAATAAAGTAAAAAACACTCATGTATTTTTTTTTTCTTGCTCTGCAAAACCTTCAGTTCAATTTGTATATTTTCAGTGATTTAAATGTTTCACTTTTTTATAGTACTTCTTCTAACATATTTAAGTATTAAAATTTCAATTTTCACTCTTTTGAAAATAAAAATTACTTCTGCCGAGCAATATGTAAAAATATGAGTAAATCTAAGGAAATTTACTTACCATGCAAAATTTTCATCATGCAATAATTTCCAGCTTTATGAAAATTAAAATCATCTCACTAGAGAATTTTTTGTCCCTAAAGCAAGTCTTCTAGGATTATTAGGGAAGTAGTCATAAAACAAGAAATATGCCCACAACTATACAGTAATATATTTATTAGGCCAAACTAAAAGAAAGTAAAATTAAAAAAGTATGAATACTGTAAAGTACTCCTACTACTTACTAAATAAAGCAATTGGAAGAAGACTAACACTACTTGACAACAGTTAATACATTAGTATATTTTTCTATGAAATATAATTACCTCAAAATACATATGTATATCTCAACAACAGTCTTTATTAAAACTCTTTTATTATGTGCTGTATATTTATAACAGTGGATATTAGTAGAATTGTAATTATAATAATTTTAATACATTTTGTACCGCTAAAATGCTTTCTAAAATTTAATTCTGAAATATTCAGTTCCGCTTTAGTAGCATTACATTATTTCATAAGAAAGCATAAAGGTAAATATAGTTGAATTAGCACAACTTCATTCAGCTTTTATTAAATTGTATTGTCAGGGTCAACCCTTATATTTAATTTCAATTAATACCCTTAAAAATACTACCCGAACACATGCAAAATCATTCGACACCTCAGAAAAGTAATGGTAGTGGACAAAAGTTATGAATTTTTTCAATGCTGACAATTGCTTTATTTCAATATATTCAACTTAAAAATTTAAATAAATAAAATTAGTTCAAAATACAAAATAATTAACTTATTATTACAAGCCATTCTTGTTCATCCATTAACAAATATATAATACAAAATTAAATAGTGCAAGGAAGAATACATTTCACACTTCACAACCTCCATTACTAAAAACACTCAGTTCATTTTTACATCTGAAAATAGTGTTTTAAACCTTTCACAGAGAAAAAAAATATTCTACGATTTACAAAATTTACATGGACAAATTGTTTACAGGGAATTACATTCATAAAAAAAATTAAACAATATTAAGAAGTCTAGAAAAAAGAAATGAGTTCATAAGGTATTCCCATATAAAAATATACTCCTGTTGGAAGAAACGAAGATGTTACTTGCCCCACTTCTGGAAGAGGCCCTTGCGTTGACATCTGCAATTGGCGCCCCACAGATTACACCTGCACGAAGAGTTCTGACAGCAGTCCCCTGGTCTATGGTCACAATTCCCTCCTCGTCTCACGCAGCCTCGTCTGTAAAGGTAGATCCGGGAACCACGCCTGCTCATGTTAGTCCATATGTCACTGGTGGAGGTCACTGCTCATCGGCTCAACATCCACAATGGGCAGATTCCATCAGGAAATAAGACATGAAGTTTTTCTATTTGACTTCATGGGTTTAAACATTTTATTTTCAGACTTCCAAAAAGTGTAAAAATAATTATTTGTTTTTGAAGTTTAGATATTATGAAAAAATTTCAAAATGAAAAGAAGTCTGTCATTAATTAGCGGTAAAATAATGAGAGACAAAATGAATAATAATAAGTAAAAACTGCAAAAAATAAACGAGAACAGAATGACAAAAATGAAATTAAATAACATAAATTAAAAGTAACAACAAGACATTTATTTTTCTTGTATATAGTTTACACAATTCAATGGTTTTTAGGTTTTAGCAATTCAATCGTGGCACTGGGGCGCTCCGGACCTTCCCGTCCGGGGAATTGGAGGGTTACTCCAACGTGGAAGACATTTATTTTTGTATTTATATACTTGTATGTTTTTATAGATACTTATATACAGATATAAAAATACAAATTTATGTATGCAGTCACACTTGCATGTATGTATACATATTAGAAAAAAAAAAAGAAAAAAAAAAAGGAAATACAAAAAATCAATTTATAAGGCAATTTTTTTCTTTTTACTTTCTTTTTTTTTTAATTAGTCTTTTTATTATTATTATTAACTATATACGGTCTCAGAATGGATTTTTTAATACCTATTACTTTTAGTTACATATGCACCGCTAATTATATTGTAAATTGTTATTGGAACAGCTAATGATCCATAATGGATAATATGATCCATAACCAAATAAATAATATATTTTAAGTAAACAATCCAACCATCATTTTTTATTTCTCCTTTTAGTATCGGGTTAAATGGACCAGAAATAAATTTTGTTTGAGAGTTAGTATTAAATTGTGAAGGAGCTTATGTAGTGGAGGACTTGAGTTTGAAATTCGGACGTGCACTAAAGATTTTCTCTTTTAGTGTCATTGTTCGGGGCTCGGAAGTGGAGGGTTCCTGACAGCCCCTACGCCCTGAACAGCCTGCTCAGAAGAAAATGAAGTGGCTGGAGCACAGTTCTGAAACACTATCTCCCTACACAGTACAGTATCTGCACCTCGTGGCTTGCTACACAATATATCTTTTTATTTTTTTATTAATATTATTATTTTTAAATTAATCTGCATCTAAGAATTTGGGTTTAATTCCCATTAAGCATGATGATTTTTTCACGACAAGGGGGTAACTAGTAGGAAGCTTGTTTGAAAAAGCCATTAAGGGATGTTACAGATTTAATTTAAAGCATCTGACTTAATATTCTGTGATTTCTATCGCAGCTGTACAATGGATTGTCAAGATAAATTTGTACATCTTCAGAATGATTATAAAAAGGGGGTTACTTTCACAAAACCTGAATTAATGCAGAGTAAACTCTACATCATCAGAGCTGTTCAGCTGACTAGTTCTTATAAAGTGTTTAATTTACTACAGATCGGGGGCACTTTCATATCAAAAAAAAAAAAAAAAAAAAATCCTTTGTAAAACTGTTATTACTATAATTCTGAAATTGCAGCCTACATTGCAAGGCTAAAAAATCAACCTATCAAGCACATTGATGCAAATAATATATTTAGATCTTTGAAATTGTGAAAGTATGTTTTGAACTAAACGCATTAAGAAGAAAAACAACATAATTAAGAGAATTTTTATCGAGAATCTTTATTTGAAATATGTTTTACCTAAACGGTTAGAGGGACAATACTAGTCCTTGGTGCTAATGACCTCAGCAGTAGATGCACCAAAAGAAAAGGAAAAAAAAAATACTAGTCCTTATAGTAGGAATTAAGGTCAAAAAAAGGGGGGAAAGTTATTTTTAAATCAAGCCTTCAGTTATATTTGTTACGTAATTAATAAATGAAATAAAACCAGAAAAAAATAAAATGAAGATGAAATAAATATTTATATTCAGTATAAATTAAGAATTTATTCAACTCGAATTGTCTCTTCATTTGAATAATATTTTCCTGATGGAACCTTCTGTTTATTATCATTTTCTTCCTGTGAGCTCATGACCTTCACCAAATCTTATTAAAATATAATAAAAATAGATAAAATAAATGTTAATGCATGACAAATAATAACTCACAGTGAGATATATTATTGTAATATTATGCTATGACTTTAATACAAATTTTCATGTTTCTGAATCAAAACAAAATTGTTTACTTATTTTATGCTAGAAATTCTAAATTACCACTCACTGTGAGCCAGGAAAAAAATGCATTCCATGCAAATGATATTTTATTATCTGAGCAGTTCATTTGTAGTTCTGTCGCTAGTCATAGCTCCAAAGTACAAAAAAAAAAAAAAAAAAAAAAAAAAAAAAAAAAAAAAAAACATATTTAATTAAATGCAAAATTAATTAGGATATTGCTGCAACAACGACTTTAATATTAATCATGCTTCGACCAACAATGTTTTTTTGTTCTATGTCCTAATATCCATATAATAATATATATATATATATATATATATATATATATATATATATATACCAATTATATATCACTTCATTGGAATTGAGGAGGAGAGTAGTCAGCTGTTCAGATTGAAAATAAGGCACCCATACCGTCCCCACCGTGTCAAACTATGAATATGAAAATCGGAACATACCACAGAACGAACATATTCGATACAATGACAAAGTAATATATTGAAAAATTGTCTTATTCGATACTTTATTTAAGGCATTTTCAGCTATTCTAAAGGGGTTAGAGTTGCGGCAAATTGCGACAAGCCGCATCGTCCACAATGCAAGAGCAAAGTATGGAATCTGAAAAATAAGATAGTTCGACATGGTAGGGGCGATATTAAAAAATCAGATTATTTCCTGACCAAAGGGTAGATGTTTTGCAAAAGAACTAAAATCCAAACCCATTCTGTCCCAGAGAGGGGGGATAGAAATTGAAATATTAACAAAGAATTATCAAAGAGAAATTGAAAGTGAAAACTCTTGCACAATTCAAAAAACTATTAAGAACTGTTTATTACTCCTATTTACTCTGAGGCCAGGATTTCATAAAAGCTGTTCATCAGATGATCTAACTAGTAGAATAGAAAATATTGTTATGGATAAGGAATTGAACTAGCCAAAGTATAAAAAATATAAGGTTACTCCACGCATGGGGTTGTTAATTGGATAGCAATAGAAATTCTATTGGGCATGAATTGAGTCAGAACTCCATATATACCTTAAATAAAATAAAAGTCCTTTAAGAATTATTAAAAATATTGAACTTTTCAAAAATAGTGTAAAGTGCCAATGGCCATAGCCACTTTGAATTCACTGGTTCCCATAGATCACCAAAGTTAGGCAACCTGGGTCGTTGCCAGTACCAGAATGAGTGACCGATCACCTGCTATTGGCATTATAAAAGGGCGGCAACCTGTAGATAACACAACGGCGTTGAAAGCCCAACTGTTGAAACACCGCACTTATCCATCCTCTAGATATTTGTTGCTGAAGAAGTTTGCCGAAATATATATTTTTCTGAAAATCAGACGTTTTACTCTTAGCCGAATCCCAACTGTTCGGTATTCAAATAAACCCGCCATGATCCGTATTTAAAATTCACACCTTTTTATACCCGCCATCTAGAGTCAGGGAAAGGAAGCTGGTGGTCGGCTTTTCCTCTATTCTTTTGATGCTTGGTGAGTGAACATCTCTTGCTGTACAATGGATTGCAAGGGGTAATGCTTGACCCCAAGGTTGACACGCCTTGGAAAAAAAAAAAAAAAAAGGGGGGGGGTGATCAAAATCAAAGCCATTTTCTTGAATTTATAAATACCAAATAAATCAATATTTTTCAATTATTTACATCTAGCATTTTATATGGGATGTTAAAGTATCAAAAAAAAAAAAAAAAAGTTTCAATTCTTCGAAAAAAAATGGTGCCAATGTGTCTGACGATCGGCCCTCTTTTTTCACGGGCGATAGCCTGCAGGCGTCAATTTTTAATCTAGAACGAAAAACTAAAATTATTTCAAATGAAGAAGGTTGAATCATATAAAGTACACAGGATTTTTAAGAAATATTAATTTTTTCGAAAATTGTGAACAATTATTAATTTTCCTTTAAAAAATTCGTAAAAAATTCAATGAATCGGAAACATCCTACTTATTTTACTAGCAAAATCATTAGGAAGCTGCAGTTAAAATTTGAAGTTGATCCGGCAAAAATTGAAGTCGCGAGAGTATCGCCCAATTTGAAAAACATAGTTTTGAGAAAATTACTTTAAACTTTAATGTTTTTTTTTTTTTTTTTAACTTTTTCAAAGTATCGGGTGAAATTTACCCCACGGTGTCATTACCGTAGATGTCAATGGCAGTGTCAATCCAGGTTTACGAGGAGAAGCATGAATAAGATAATTAATTTATGATTTGAATCTCTTCTGATCTAATACTGAATGAACCCTGATGAGTCCGTCCGTAATCAAGCTACATACTCTGTTTAATTACTCAAATTCAATCAAAGCCAATATCCCCTCGTTCTTTTAATTCGGGATTGAAATCCTGAAAATGTTCGATTGCTGTTAGGTAAAAATCAAAGAGCTGAGAGGGAAAATGAATTTATGTCATAAATTGATGTTACAGCAATGTCCTGTATTCATGCAAAGTTGAACGATTTAAATGAGAAAATATATTATATAGAATTATGTAAAAAAGGAGTAAGGTCCATTCTTAATGTTTAGAATCCGAGGGAGCTATGCCCCTACTATTTCCATACCCACGTTGTTAATGTTTAGAATCCGAGGGAGCTATGCCCCTACTATTTCCATACCCACATTGGTAATGTAGGTAATTTGACTTCTAGCAATCATCTTCCAAAAACAAGTCATTTAATTGAAAATGATTATACTTACTCCTCCTTTACTTCACACTATCAGTAATAACTGAAATAAAACCAATAAACTAACAATTTGTACATTATTTAATGATAGTGAGAAAAATAATAATAAATGGAGTAACTTAATGTTAAATCATGCAGAATCAAGATGAAAATATCAAACATCACTGTAAAATTTGATTAGAGTTAACATTGAGTTATTGAACTGGATATGTGTAGAAACACATTTGGTATTTCTCAGTTCTGTCATTATCAGCTGAAATTGTCAAAATTACTAAATTATTTTCGAATCTGGCTCAAAATCTGCATGACGACTTATTATAATTGCAGACGGTCGTTCCTTTAAGTCGGGATCTCCGATCATTACGATATTTAATCTTGTTAAATAATGTTTTACTCTGATAAATGTTTTAATGCGAACTGCAATGACCAGGTACCATTTTATAGGACTAGGGAAAAAGTCGCTTGTAGATATCCTCGCCAAAATCAGTGAAGAACATGTAAAAATGGCTAGAGGAATCCAACTTAGAGAAATTAACGGAATGACAAATAAATTTATTTTGGAATACTGGGAACACTCATGCTCGATACTTACGGAAAACTACGGACAATAAAATGTACCATCAAAGATTGGCTATCAAGTTATTGATCCTTCTCAGTCCCGTATTGTTCCTGGCTTATACGGCTGACATCCCTTCCCATCCCCAAATATCCATCCACATGTATGCTGACGACACCGATGTTCTCACTGTTAACCAAAACCATATTCTTGCTTCCAATTCCCTTCAAGACCACCTGTACCTACTTCAACCATGGCTAACTAAATGGAAAATCAAAGTAAATGCAGAAAAATCTAGCCATGCTACATTCACACTTCGTAAGTCAAGCTGCCCATGAATAACCCTCCAAAACATTCAAATTCCACAGAAATCGCAAGTAAAGTACTTAGGACTGATATTAGACAAACGTTTAACTTGGAAGCCACACATAACACAGAAAAGACAGGACAGGGCAGGACACGGACAAGTAAATTCTTACTTCCACAGATTTAGAATTAGAGACTCAGCCGCATGTCCTTGTGACGAATATACAGAACAGACATACACACACCTCTTATACAACTGTAGACTCACCGATGACTACAGACAGGAGCTGGAACGCGTGGTTACAGGAGCCGGAAACCAGTGGCCGGCGAGTCCTGCGCTGCTGTACAGCAACTTCAAGGGAGCTTTGATAACCTTCAGCAACTAAATCACGGAAGACCGAAATCTTCCAAGATAGGAAGAATCTCTTATTCATTTAATTTTTTATTTTTTTTAAATTAATAATTTTATTTATATATTTTACTTAATTTTTATTTATTTATTTTTCTACATATATTCTATTTTCTTCATATAAGGTCTTCAGTTTAATTAATTTATTAAACCAGTTTAATACATTCAGTAAGTTTAATTTTAATTTTTAATTGTAATTTTTAACTAATAATCTTATTAATTTTATTATTTATTTATTTATTTTTTTCTACATTTAATCTATCTTTCTACATGTAATGAATGTTCTCAGTTTAATTAATTTACTAAATCATTTTAATACATTCATTAAGTTTAATTTTAAGTTTTAATTGTAATTTTGAATTAATAATCGTATTTATTTATTTATTTTTCTACAGATAATCTATTTTCCTACACATAATGTTCTCAGTTTAATTAACTTATTTAATCATCTTTATACATTCATTAAGTTTAATTTTAACTTTTTAATTGTAATCTCTAATTAATAATCTTATTATGTTTGATTTTTTTTCTACATATAAAACTATTAAATCATCCAAGTAAACTGTAAAATATTGTATACAAAATACATGCGATATGCAAGCATGGGGCATGTAGTAAATAAACGGCCACATCTCAGGGCTACTGAGGTATGGAAAAAAAACAAAAAAAAAAAAAAAAAAACAGACGTTTTAGACTTGTATCACGCTTACTGGACAAACGCTCGAAACTTTCATTGACTAACAAACGACTTATATACAATACCATACATGGTGCTAATGACCTTAGCAGTAAATACACTAAACAAAAAAAATAATAAAAAAAAAATAAAAATACCATACTCAGACCAATATGGACTTATGGACTAGAACTATGGGGTTCCACTAAACCTTCCAATTCCTACAGAATACAAATAATGCAATCCAAAATCCTTCGAAAAATATCCAATGCTCCTTACTATGTCTCGAACCTAACCCTCCATACTGACTTCAATATAGCCTTTATCCAATCCCTGGCCAAATCAGTCTATCAGAAGTTTCATTCCAATCTCCCTGGCCATCCAAATCCGTTGATAAACTCTCTATCCTCCTTCCATAATCCACAAAATCCTCATAGAAGGCTGAAGCGGCGGTGGCCTAGAGACAATTTGTTTTAACATGCCATCTGCAATGCTCACAATTTAATGTTCTAGTGGGTTATGTAATTGTACATATTCCCACATCATGCCTTACATTGTTAATTTTCCAAAACCAGCAAAATGACTGGAAATATGTATATCATATTGTTGTGATTAACAATAAAGGTTTAAAAAAAAATTATTGATCCAACAGAAAGAAAAATGTTGTATTGGCTTTATTAAGGTTTACCATTTGAGTCTTACATACTATTAACTAAAGAGAAATCATCGTGTAACATTTGAAATAACGTATAGAAAATAAAACATATATTCACAGACTTCATAAGTCGAAATTACTTCAGCAACCCATACAAAATATCTGAAACTTCTTGCTGAAGTTAGCCAATATATAAAAGATATCTTGAAGTTTCCACCAAGTATATGATTACACAATCTCATATAGAGGTGTGGAAGGACAGGTTTATGAGTCTAAATTTTTATTCCATGAGTAAAAGCATATTATTTTTGGCTTGAAGTTAATTTTTTTTTTTAATAATTCATGTTCCATTAATACTTTAAATTGAAATAAAAGAATGCCACATTAAAAGAATGCTATATCTAACACATTCCTGGTCCTAGAAGACGTATTTATTGCCCACAATCCGAACCACATGAAATAAATAAATTAATATTTTCTGTTCTGTTGTATTTCATTCTGTCTTCAAATCCCTAACATTTGCGTACCCTTAGAGCAGTTTTTAATAAAGTGACTAATCGGAGGCCCGGTGGCCGTGAGTGTTAAGGCATGAGCACTTAACACTCCGTGCCAAAGGTCGTCGGTTCGATTCCCACTATGGGGTGGTGGCCTTTCTTTGAAAAAAAGAAAAGGCATCAGCCCTACCCTGGCTAGGAAAGGTTGGTAACCTATAGATAGCCTGTCCCAATATTCATAGTTAATAATAATGGGCGTTAAAATTTAAATAAATTGACTAATCAGAAAATTTGTATTGACTGACATTTTATTTATATAATACAAGATGTTTACTTACCATACAAGGGGAGTATACAGCGATGGGGTCACCGATTTGGACCAATTTTTTTCTGGTGATTCTACGTCGAAAAATAGTCGACACGTGTCCGAGCGTTCCGTCCAATACGCCTTAGGAGCCGAGAAATAAAATAAAATAGGTTAAAAGTGCTTTATTTTTTATATCGAGTTTAGAAAATGATATCGACATAATTCTTTCACGAATTCAATTGTTTTATAGAGTAGATTAAAAGAAAAATATAATCGTTAAAGAAGAATTTATATTTCCTCAAATATATTCAAAAATATGCTTTCGTTTTCAGGTAAACTAGTATTATACATTTTTTTACACCAAAAATAATAGCAGATTTAAAATCAGCACCCCAAGAAACCCTAATATACTGAATATCATTGAAAACAAAAAATAATAATTTTTCCTAGTCTGGAAGAGTCTAAAAATTTGTAAGCGAAAAGGTAATGTAACGTTTTGAAATTCAACATCTCCCCTTGAGATAATCCAATTTTTACAACATTGAAATCTTTCGAAAGAAGAAAGACTCCTTTTTCTAACCATATAAATGACTATTGTATTATCTCAAAAGGTACTTGCGAAAAATGGTTTTCAAAATAAAAATAGAATGTAAACTTTTTTGTAACGTCAATTCCAGAACACGTAGAAACACCCCGATTGGGCGGAAATGTGTTACATTATGGCCTTTATTGACCCTCCAAGTTTGGTTTGGATCGGGTGAATATTCTTTGAAATATGGCAGGATTCTTGAATCTTTAACAAAATTTTAAAAGTCCCCCTTAGCGAAATTTAAAATACATTTTTTTTTATTTTTTTAATATTCCCAAAATTTGAATTTAGGGGTTTTTCAATGTGCTAAAAACGAATCTGACATCCGTTTTTAAATAAAAAAATGTTTTACATACTCGACTCTGAAGAAGTCATTATTATGCCCGAATATTCCATAAACCTACATTTAAAAAGTTATCGATTATTAAACAATTTTTGATTTAAAAACGGATGTCAGTTTACCTGAAAACGATAGCATATTTTTGAATATACTTGAGGAATTATAAATTATTTTTTAACAATTATATTTTTCTTTTAATCTACTCTATAAAACAATTGAATTGGTGAAAGAATCATGTCGATATCATTTTCTAAACTCGATATAAAAAATAAAGCACTTTCAACCTATTTTATTTTATTTCTCGGCTCCTAAGGCGCATTGGACGGAACGCTCGGACACGTGTCGACTATTTTTCGACGTAGAATCACCAGAAAATAATTGGTCCAAATCGGTGACCCCATCGCTGTATACTCCCCTTGTTAGTTTACTTAGGTCCTGCGTGCCAGTCTTCTTTTATATTCTTCTAAGTGGCCTTTCCCCTAAATCTGATGGTCGAGGGTCCAATTGGATTTCCTTTTCTCGGACATGTTTTCCAAGGAGAGGACGATTTCCGAGGAATGTTCTTCGGGATTCAGCTTGCGTAGGACAATCCCAGCTCTTGACAGAAACACTCGCCACTTCCTTTTGGACCACTTGAATAATGTATTTCAAAAGAAGCTTTTCTTCGGACGTGGGATGAGTCTAACTGGAGAGAACTTTTGATAAGTCCCTCAAATCATTCTTTGTTCGAAAATTGTTCACTGGCGGGAACTGGGTTATCTCCTTACATAAATATAAATATATATATATATATATATATATATATATATATATATATATATACGAGCTGTTCCATGGCGTGCCATGCTACACCTACTTTCTACATATGACACTCCCCGAATCAAGATCTACCTGTGTACCAAGTTACGTCAAAATAGGTCAAACGGTGTGAATTTGAAGTAATTCGTGAAGCAGCCGACAGAGGCCAGAACCAAAGCCGGCAAGTAGATAGCTCTTAACAAAGAAAGGCCAGGACTCCTTAGTTAGACAATGACTGTTGATATATGATAGCCTGCGAGTAAGATAGCTCTTATCAAAGAAGAAATCTTTTGACAAAATTATAAAATTTGACTATTTTGACCTTGATGAGATTCCCCGTGTCAAGACCTACCTGTGTGCCAAGTTTTGTCAAAATTGTTGAAGCGGTGTGGATTCTTATAAGGAACAAACAGATAAACAGACTGACAAACAAACAGACGGACAGGTGATTTATATTATATATATATATTTATATATATATATATATATATATATATATATATATATATATATACAAAAAGTGAATATACGTAATTAATTGGTATTTATTTGGGATCATCGGCTAATATTTCATCGAAAGAGTCGACAGTTGATGTTGCCGTTTTCATTTTTCATGAGCCTTTCAATTCATCGGAATGAACTTCACTGTGAGTTGCACATTGCAGAAGGTGCATTATGAAGGCAAAGCTTTGAATGAAAGGACTTAAAACCCCTGGGAAGGAAAAGATTCTCCCGAAGGAATATGAGACCAGCGCTAAACTAGGCAACGCTGTTCATCCAACCGTGTAAGAATGACACGCCACATCAACTTGACAATCAAATTAGCAGTAAAAAATAAATAAATAAACAGTGCGAGTACAATTCCAACACCCAAGAACTGCGCCATCTTAACAGGTTTCATTCTTATCCCTAGTGACATTTCTAAAGGAATAGAAACAGTTATAACTTTGTTTTAATCTTTTGTGAAAATTGTAAAATCAAGTCTGAAACAGATTCAAGATTATAGCTGCCAAAACAAGAAACCGACATAATAATTTCCTAAGTGGAAAATATTCCCTTTAAATACCGATTTCTTCAAATCTGATTGCTATTTCAAAAGTAGGAAATTCAATAAATTCCGAATAGATGCTTCACATTTTCTACGTTTCCCCACCGGTTTCAAGTTAAATACGAATATATCCGAAAATCTCAATACACATTCACCAGTGTACTGAAGAACGGTTAAAAAACTATGTTCCGGCGTACGGATTTCGCTGGTTAGTGACCTTTAAAATCACTCAAACTTGTCACCCATTTTTGAGCCAGAATTTCGCCAGAGAACAAAGAGACAAAGCAAGTGACTGACCTATCATCGCCCAGCCCATACCACTTGGCAGAAAAATTTGAAAATTTGCATGGACACTCCCTATAAAATGTAAAAACTCGCTAAGAAAGGTTTTTTTTATATTCAAATTTTTAAATATTTTTAGGGGGGTTTAAATTTTTAGTTGGTTTTAAAGATAGCTTGCACTTTGCAAGCGCGATAACAGGTTAGCTGTTAACGTACTGTATCTATTTCATAAAATTATTTTTAGTTGCTGTTCATTTCAACTATGATGGCAGACCTGGAATTACTATAAATAAAATGTGATTTTGTCCTCATAGAGTTTAGGCTATATCTGGTGATGGTCTATCTGAGGTAATAATATACCGAACCCTTGCACAGCCTCCTCACCCATCAGCATCCCCAGTCTGAGCACTTCTTGGTAATGCTCGCAAATATAATAAGTATTTCCAAATAACATCTTGGAAACATACATTTTTAAATTTCAACGTCCATTTATTACTGACAACGAATTTTAACCAGTACTGGTTAAACTCTTGTTACCGGTAACCTATAGATAACGGGTTATCTTTAGGTTATCTGTTTGTTAACACTGGGGGCACCCCATTGTCAATCATTATACTTCGATTACTTATCAATTGATGAAGAACATATAGTATGACGGGAACTGTGCTATAAGAAATTGCCCAATATTAGTAGCGGTAATTTTGATGATAAATTATTTTACGCAATAAAACTTATACGCGATAACTTCTTATCTGCCGTCACGCAGCACGGGCATTCAGCAAGTTTTTTTGAATTTAAACCACCCTTATTATCGTGATCTACGAGTTCTGAAACATGACATTCTTTTGTCGGAACATGTAGATTAGGACATTAGCGGGTTTCCTTTCTTTATCCTAGGGCCCTAGTCAAACAAAAGCTTAAGACTAAGGCAGTTAGCTGTGGTATATATATCATTAACTAATAAGTCTATTAAAATGGTATAGTCATACTGGAAGTTCATTAAGCATTTTAATGATATTTAAAAGGTATTATATTTTTTTTTATTTGTTCCAGAAATTGAAATGTGTTTTCTATACAGGGTGTATCGCAAGTTAATGAAAATACTCGAAGAGGTGAAGCTAGACAAACAAAGTAGGCGGTGAAACACCACCAACTTCACATTTCTATCTCACTCCGTTCCAGACATGCTGTTCATTACAAAACAAAAACGTATTTTTTTGTAGTTCCATTATTGGAATCAGCATTAAATTTGCTTTCATTACATTATTAAATTGAGAGATAATATCAATTCTGAGTATGCCATTGGAAAGCCGATTACATTCTACAACGTATGTAAGATTTGGTAGCCTATAGAAGTTTTTTTTGGAAGAGTAATGATTTTCAAAAAGTTGTCGCTAACCAGGCGCTTTTATTAATTTCTACTTTTTGAATTGATATTGCGGTTTGAATGAGATACTTATGAACATAGGATATGCTTTAGCCTTAAAGCTAATTTAATGCTGATTTCAAAAATGTAATGAATCGTTGAAAAGCAATGTGTAAAAGCAGAGACAGTTGGAGTTGTTCTACAAAAAACAAGTTTTTTTTCTAAATAACCTTTACAACAAGCATATGTCTGGAACGGAGTGAGATAGAAATGTGAAGTTGGTGGTGTTTCACCGCCTACTTTGTTTGTCTAGCTTCACCTCTTCGAGTATTTTCATTAACTTGCGATACACCCTGTATATTGGCTGGACTGTTTAAGTAAGTCGAGTTACAGGCTGTGAATGATTTAATCTTTGAAATCCTTAAGAGAAAAATGTTATAAACATTATCTAAATCTTCCCAACATTTGAAGTGGGAGTTTATATTTTTAATAAAATGAACTTCTGGCCCTCAAACCGAGAAATAAAGCAAGAACAAAATGAAATAACAGGCTGTCTTGAAAAAAAAGACCAATTTAGCTGTCAGTATTAAATTTAATTGGAGTATCAAATTACATTTTCGTAGCGTTTCTAACTATAGATGAAAGAATTTTAATATGAGAAAGAGTAGGATGTACTTCAAGAAAGGGAATTTTTTAATTAAAAAACAAAAAGAAGTTTTAATTAATTATATTAATATTCAGAATGGCCTTAAGAAAACAAAAATCAAGGAAAAGAAGTTCTTATACATTTAGTTATCTTTGAACTTTTCCCCTCCTGTGGTCTCGAAAAGAAAAGAATATCTTCAAAAGTTTAATTTGTGCCTGGTAATTATCTCGAGGAATATTCAAATATTCAAAATAAATACTAAATATAAAACAAAAAAAATTCAATTCAGGAACAACATAACGGTAGTGCATTTTTTAAACATATAGTTTTCAGCGAATATTGTCCATCCAAATACAGAGGAAACCCGCTTATCTAGTTGGCGCTATAGGTAACGCTTTTCTAACAAACAAGAATACGTTTTGTTTTTTATCAATAATTGTTAATACAGAAAATAAAATAAAATAAAATTATTTATTTTAATTTATTTGCTTGAAGAGCTTCGCAACAGGGGTGATCTGCTCAAAGAAAATTAATAATAAAAATAAAAATAATAAGGATATACTTTCTTTATTTTAATTATGATTTACATTCATAATTAAAATTGATTGTTCATATTTATAAAAATATATATATATATATATATACATTTATATATGTATACAAAACCAAATAAGTAGCAAATAATAAGTAATAAAATAATGGTATAATTGAAATCATAATAAAAATTTATAAAATAGTAAGTAGGATCTAACCTAAAGAAAATAAAGACACAAAAATATAGACAAATTGCTCTAAAATTATTTTGAGATCAGAAATTTTGACTTTGATTTTAATTGTGCGTTACTTGTAATACAGCTATATTTCGTTGTATGTATGCGTGGTCTTCAAGTATGTCAGTATGGTATCAATATATGGGCTCCTATCTGATAACAGCTTGCTAAGGTCATGAGGTGCCTGTAGGTTGTCTCTTTTCATGCAGTCTGTTAGTAGGTGTTTCACAGTCAAAGGAACGTTGCATGCTTCGCACCTTGGCTTGTCTTGTTTCGTAAATAGGTGTGAGTGAGTGAGGCGTGAATGTCCAATTCTCAGTCTTGTTAGCACAACTTCGTCACGTCTTGTTCTCTGTTCGCTTGACGTAAATGGTCGTACATTGCTCTTTATTTCCCTTAGGCGGTTATCTTGAGTGGTATACCACGTTGCACCTATTCAGGATAGCTTCTGTTATGGTTATATGTAGGTCTTGAACTGTAAGTAAGTGCTGGTCGTTCGATTGGCTTCTAGTAGCAAGTTTTGCATGAAAAAATAAAATTAGAAAGAAATTATTCGCAATCTTCAACTTCCGAGTAACTTCTAAATTCCTCCCTCAATATATATATATATATATATATATATATATATATATATATATATATATATATATAAATATATATATATATATATACCTAAATCATGGGAGTTACCTTACATCATTATAAACTTCAAGTAGCAATGGTTTGATGGCCTTGCATAGAATATGTTAGCTCTTTTTTAGCAACTTTCCCGACGGATCAAGTAAGCCTGTTAGGCTAACAGGCGGCTAAGTTACAAAGTAAAATTTATTTCCAAGCTCTAGCAGTCTTCATTATACCCGAGTTTAAAAATTCCCATCTCCTCCCTCGTTTATATATATATATATATATATATATATATATATATATATATATATTCCTTCTCTGTTTGTTTTTTAAATTTAAATAGGAAAATAAGATCAAAACAATTCACTAACTACCGACTTGGAGTAGCTGGTTGTTTGTCAAATGGATTAACAAAAGAAGAAGAAATTCTGTCACGCAGGAGCTGCATACGAGGTAATACACTAATTAATGAAAACAGAAAAACTTAACACTTGTTTATTGATCTTGAAGAATAATAAAAAAATGGACATAACAATGGATGTCTGTACAACGGGATGGAAAAGATAGATACTGCACTTATCTTCCAACAAAAATTGCTAAATTGATTAATTGGATGTATAATTAATTGGATAATTGGATGAACAGGTATAATTTCAATGGTGTAATTGGATATAATGATAATTAGGGACTGGATCCTTAGGTTTTCAACTTTTTTCCCCTTTCTCCTAAACATGATAATGATCGGGTTTTTTATATGATTCGCGTCCTGTAGAATTATTCCTGCACATTTGGAAGAACCTAACGACACATATTCGGTATTGCTATCATCTAAAATCACATAAATATTGATCTAATGGCCTAGAAAAACCTAATTTTTAAAATACAAAATACAAAGACAATTCGGTTCGAACATTTTTGTAATTAATTATACTAATTATTTATTAATGTATTCTTTATTAAATAATTTAATTACTTTTTCTTTTCTTTTCTTTTAAACATTTTTTTATTTATGAAATGTATTTTTTTTTTATTTATATAGATTTCATTCACTTAGTTTATAAATAAATATTTTGTTATATATTGGGACTACTTATCCTTTTTTTTTTTTTTTTAATAACTCATATTTCCGTTTTATTTTTATTTCCTCATATTTTTTTCCCCCTTCTGAATATACTATTCTATAAAATAATGTTATTCGTTTCTATTTTTATGTCACTATAATAAAGATATACATATTATTCTATCAATAATAAATTAATCAAAATTATTAATGATTAATTACAATAGGTTGGAACTATTTTTGAACCTATTAAAACATTTTTATCACCCAAAAAACCTCTAATGGATTTTAAAATAAAAACCTAAAAAGATCTATTATGTATGCCTGTTGCAAAAACCTAATTGGATGGTTATTATATCCTCAAAATCCGGTCCCTGGTTGGCGAACCCCTTTCGTTTCGGATGCTCATAAATCTACTATATATTTATCAAATACCACTCACTCACTGACTCATTCACTCACTGTCCTATCATCGCCCAGCCCAAACCACTCGACAGAAAATGTTGACATTTTGCATGGACACTCTCTATGTAACGTAGGCACTCGCTAATAAAGAATTTTTTGATATTAGAATTTTTAAGTATTTTTAGAGGGGATTAAAGTTTTAGTTGGTTATAGCAGAAAAGGAAGGCAGCATGCGTTGCTAGGACAATAAAGAACAGCTGTTACCGTACATTATCTATTTCATAGTATTAATTTTAATTGAGGTTAATTTCAACTATAATGGAAGACCATGAATTACTAGAAATAAACTGTGATTTTGTCCCTCTTAGAGTTAACGCCCTGGTCCATCCGAGGTAATAATATCCCGAACCACTTGACAGAAAATTTGAAATTTTGCACGGACAAACCGTTTAGAATGTAAACCCTTGCTAAGAAAGTTTTTTTTTATATTCAAATGTTTAAGTACTTTTAGGGGGGGTTTGAATTATTAAGAAGGTCCTCATCGGCTCAAAAATGGTCTGATTTTGATTACATTTGGTACAAAAATCTTTCTTCTCATTTGAAAGGTCAAGTTTAATAACCAGCTGAATCCGTTTACTGGAACATGGTTTTGGAAGCAAAATGTGCGCGAATAAATCGGAACGCTTGCACATTTTCGAGTCCATATGCTGGCAGGTACTCGTTATACAGGTTCCTTAACGTAGGAAAACGAATGGAACCATTTTTAAAGCGATTTTTGTAGCCATTTACCAGAAACATTGATAGAAATACTTTTGCAAACGAATTTTCTGTTTGGGTATTCAGAAACGACGATTGATTCACTTGAAACTTGTACCAGGTATTTGACATTCATCTAATATAAGATATTTAAACTTTGGAATCGTTTGGAGGTAGGAAGTATATGGAAAAAGATTGTATTAATGGTATACAACGTTTTCGAATCTCAGGATATTTTCTAAAATATCTCGAAAACGGTTGGGAAATCGTAGTAAATAGAAGGCGGCTATTCGAAAGGTTAGGTACTAAATTCTCTACAAAGAAGATTCTGTTGTAATGTTCGGTGGGACTATGACTATCGAAGAGATAAGTGCTTAAAACTTTAAAGTTGTTAGTTTTATTCTTTTCAACGTGTATTTGCCTCTGTTTACCTAACGTTTTAAGTAGTTGTATTTTTTTTTACTCCCCATGGAAAAAAGCACGGTTACCTCCACATGGTGTTTCCTGGGTAACTCTAATGTCCGTGCAATAAGTAAGCTGTACAAAATGATGTAGTAGCGTTAATTTTGATCATACCTTATTTATCGCAATATAAAAACGTCTTATCGGCCGTGGTGAAGCACGGGTATTCAGCTAGCAAATAAATAAGGTAAATGTCAAGGAGCGTGGTCTCCACGCCGATTCTTTTGAAACTTTGCACTATAACGTATTTTGATGCACTAAACACGAATCCGTTAAAAAAAAAAGGTCGCTTTTCACTAGGAAAGAAGTTATGAAACACTAAAGTTCACTGTTATGGAGGTTATAAAAGACGGGTTAACGGCGAATTTGTAAACACGCGCATGCGCAATAGTCCTTAATGACGAAGTGTAATTGAAATTTAGACTCACCTTGTGGTAGCTGACTTGGTCGTAAACTGTCGCTTTTGGGCATACGTGCTATGCGTTTCCGCTCGCTCCGCTACGCTCCGCTCGCTCAAGAAAACATCAAAACCCCTAGTCAATCCAACTCGCAGAAATGAAAAGAATTCTATGGCCCAAAAGTCGTCCAAGGCAGTCTTCCCTAACCTTCATAACAGTGAACTTTAGTGTTTCATAACTTCTTTCCTAGGGAAAAGCGACCTTTTTTTTAACGGATTCGTGTTTAGTGCATCAAAATACGTTATAGTGCAAAGTTTCAAAAGAATCGGCGTGGAGACCACGCTCCTTGACATTTACCAATAAATAAAAGTACATTAAGGTGTGAGAAATAAATCAGCTGTGTGAAAAATAAATAGTGACCTGGCTGGTTGTATGTCAAATGGATATGACGAAAGAGGACAAAAATGAAAGAGATATTTTGAGGGAATATAAGAAATAGAAAACAAAGCTGAATAGACAAAAACCTACGAACTGAACCAAAAACTAATTAAACTTAAGATGATGTGGCGAAGCGCAATCTCCATTAGGGGTTTCTTCATTTGCATTTCCAATTTTCTCTGACCTTTAAAATACTTCATCCTTTCCATTTCTGCTTTTTGTATTTGTTTTTTTTTTTCTAAAATAATGAAACATATTAGAAGAGAAAAAACAAAAAATAAAGTAAATATTAATAAAAAAAACTGCGCGTTTGCAACTGTAAATGTTAATCGCCGTGTAGTGGAAACATATGGCCAAAGCCTCACTAAACCGAATCACGTTTAAAGACTTCTAATTAAATTAAGTTGTGGTAGGACATTCCAGCCACAGTTGGTGGGTCGGAAAAAACACAAATTGGAATCGATTATTCTGTGGCAATTGATAGATGAAAGAATGGCTAAACTAAAAGCTAGTGAGGAGGAGATAGCATAAAGAAAAAACAATTCTTACTTCCAGAACCAGTTTCTAGCTATACAAAATGAAAAACACTACGATTTTTGGCAATGGAGAAAAACTCCAGCCAAGAAACATAAGGTTCTGCTAACTTCAGAGCACGTCGCACAGTGGTCCCAAACGCCCGATTTGGGGAAACAATCTGTAGCTACTTGAATCTTTGTGATTTCCGTGTCTTTTTTTAACTATGTTTTTCTGCTAAGTCAAACGGGGCCACTGATAATTCGATAAAATAATCATTTTGGAAGATAAACGTGTTTTATATAAAGAAACCCGTGAAAAACTGATATTATTCAATATAAAAATGTCATATTTTACTCAAAAATGTATTTTCGTGTGCTGATTTGAATGAATTAACAACCACTTTAATACTGTCAACAGTTCTCGACTTATTACATTTTTCGCTTATAACAAATATTTTTTGACAGTTTCACGCGAGATATTAGGTGGATCTCATTTTTAATGTTCAGTTACTTGGTATCAAAAACTGTTCATAAACTCTCTGCAGAAAATAATAATGGTAAAGTTATTTTTAACAGAATCGCTAATTGACACCTTAACTTTATTAGGCTGTGCCGCCGCGTAAGGCGATGAATGTGAATGTATAGGAGACCAACTTCAAAACATGCACTTTTAGGTAAAACTATGCGAGGAGGATAGCTAAATACCTTTTTTTCTACACCAAAAAAACTATGGATAATTTAGTTTCATTACAGATATCTTTAGAGCCTAAATGTACCAAGTTTATGTGCATTTAGTAAAAAAAAAAAAACTTCTTTAAAAGCTACATATACACATGAGACTTCCTGGGCAATACCAATTTTTTAGGAATAAAATAAGTGGTACAAAATATTGTTTTCCTTTCACTAAAAATTATGAGAAAACAGTCAACAAAAAGGTTTTTTTGTGATCAAATTAATGTTCTCCCTCTCGACCACTGTGCGTCATACCGAGAGGGAAAACCCAAAACCGAAGGTGTATTATCGCATTTGAAATAACATTTATTATACCTAAGTACTTTTTGAATTCTGCCCTAATATTGCTCTTCCATTTTATTATTATTTGACCGTTTTCTTACCAACTTATATGAAATTGGTTAATTTCTTTGATATAGGCGCAAATTTAAATAATAAAGAATGGTAAATGTGAAGGAGCGCGGTCTCCACACCGATTCTTTTGAAATGTTGCACTAAAACGTATTTTGATGCACTAAACACGAATCCGTTAAAAAAAAAAAACTCGCTTTTCACTAGGAAAGAAGTTATTAAGCACTAAAGTTCACTGTTATGGAAGTTATAAAAGACGGGGTAACAGCGTATTTGTAAACACGCGCATGCGCAATAGTGCTTAATGACGAAGTGTAATTGAAATTTAGACTCACCTTGTGGTTGCTGACTTGGTCGTAAATTGTCGCTTTTGGGCATACGTGCTATGCGTTTCCGCTCGCTCAAGAAGATATCAAACCCCCTAGCTAATCCAACTCGCTAAAATTAATAGACTTCTATTAATTTTAGCGTGTTGGATTGACTAGAGTTTTGATATCTTCTTAAAATTTAAAAAAAAAAATTTAAAGAATGGTTTATTATTTTAAAAAAATATTTTTGAATAACTAACTGGAGATAAATTGATAAATAATTGATGGTAAATTTCAATTAGACATCCTTATTACGAACTTTTCCATACCCGCGCATGCGCATGTTGACAAACATAGTAGGTTACATTACCTTTCAGAACCCGCACAACAGTGAACTTTAGTGTTTCATAACTTCTTTCCTAGTGAAAAGCGAGCTTTTTTTTTTTAACGGATTCGTGTTTAGTGCATCAAAATACGTTATAGTGCAACATATCAAAAGGATCGGTGTGAAGACCGCGCTCCTTCACATTTACCTAAAGAATAATACACGGTTAACAGTTTTACAAAGATTGTTAAATAATTCGATTCAGCGCTCAAAAGTACATTTGAAATTAAACATTTCTTGGCCTACCTAAACCTCAAAATAATTATTCTGTCGAATTCGTGAATACTTCAAAACTGTTTTTGAATAAGAAAGATTCAAGTACATGCAGGTTTTTTCCCCGAAAATTGGTTGTTTGGCGCCACTGTGCATCGTAAGTCACTTCAGTTAGCGAGCTACGAAACACTTGTTGGGTAACTGTCCCTCCCACAAAAAGTCAGGCAAAAAATATCATTTCTTTAATTTGAATTGCAAGTCACCCATATCACCCAAGTCAGCATATACAATTCTCTCACTATTGACTTCCAATAATTTCAAGTGATTATGGATCCTTACGCTTATCTTATCCTAATAAGAAGTGTTTAAATTTCATTGTGATATCTCATCCAAAGAAAACGAATAATTCAGGCTAAATGGTGAAGAAGAGAACAATTTTCTGATGAAGTTGTGTTTAATAAATAGTAGATGCTTCGGTAAATGGGCGGGGGAGGGGAGTACTTTTCTCTTGGAATGAGATTTTCTCCAGCCCTTTTATTAAAATGGAAAAAAGCTTTCGGTCGGGATGTAAACCCCTCTCTGCCAATCAACAACAATCTCTCTTCCAGCTCGTTTATCCTGCTTTCTTGTCCGTAATAGCAGAGAATGTTTCATTCTTGGGTTTCAAGACGCTTAAGATGTTATTAATTCTCTAAGATAATTGTTACGATACATAAGAGGTTCCTTTGAGCAATTGGGTCACAAGTGGCGTTATTATAACATGATAATTAATACAAAAAAAAACTGTTGATATGAGGAGCATAAAAGAGAAATGGCGAATCACGAAATCCGGATTTTGGGAAATCGAAGTCAAAGTTCTAGAAGTGCTTCAGGCTAGCAAAGGCAAATGGTAACTCTATAAAACCGAATGAAAAAGTATGCAATTGAAATTCAATGTTTTAATTTGATTTTTAGCGAGTTATTTATGGGTAACAAAATGCTAGGAGGGGAGTTTCCGACCCGGGATTCGCCCATGAAAACGGACATTGACTTCTTCATAGACGTTGGTGCTATTCACTTTAACTAGAAACTGTGTGAGAACTAAAGGCGAACCAGAGCAACAAGGCAAAGCGTCGTGTTATCTGCATCTTTCTGATTCTGAAAAAAAAGTCGATTTTTCAGATTCGCCTTTTCTCTTCCAAGGTCCTGATATGATTCCGTTTGATTGTTTATTTAATACTGGAAGCCACCTTGTTATCGACACAGTAGGCGTGGTGTCTCCCGTGGTCTAGTGACTAGCGCCTCAGATTCATAAGCGGGAGATAGTGGGTTCGATTCCTACCGGCGGCAGGAATTTTCTCATCTCACGGCTCGTTTGGAAAATTCCTCACTGCACCCTGGATGTCGGCGCTAATGACCTTGTCTAACTAGATGTGATCAAATAATCCTTGTTAGACTAAGGATTGGACATACTTGGAACAATATATAACTCAGATTCGATGGTACTCAAGGGGTCGAAAGTCGGCTTAAGCTCACTCGACTTGTCTTGTGTATGCTTTTTGTTTTTGTGTATTTTTATAACAATGCGAATGCCTTTGATAGTCATCTAATTATTGTCTTCCAGTTGTTTGTATCGTTTCTAATTTTCGTCTTTGTGCGTCATATTGTCAGAACCTCTTGATATAATTCCACGTCCAGGTATCCATAAAAAAAGTCACATGAATGTTGGTTTATTTTAATGTTAATGTGGTTAAAAATAGAATATGCTCACCAAACGTTCCATAAGGAATAAAGAAAGCTAAGAGGGTCTGTGAATATATTCTATCTATTACTTTTAGTATTTGCAAGGTAGTTTCGATCTGTAAGTAATACTAAGTGTCATGTGGTAATTATAATGATATGTTATGTTCTCAATGAGTACTGCTTAGCCTCTACCTGAGCTATAGGAAGCCATAAAACTATTATTTTCATCAATTTTTATGAAAACTACAAAACGATTTTATAATATTTACTTTATGTACTTTAGTAGTAGTAAAAGATGCTTGCAATATTTGGTTTTGATAATTAAAGATGGCTAATTTAAATATTTATTCTACTAGAGCAAGGGCTTGCTAAAGCAAATTAGATTTGCCATTATCGTCTAAACACAATTACCTAAGCTTGTTAATTGGAATTACGCCCACACTATGTGCTGACGAAGAGAAAACTCAAGAACTAAACGCTTTTAGTAATTGATAAAATTAACACCTATAATCCTGAGGTAATTACCTCACACCTGTTCGGAGAGGCTGTTAGCAGTACTACCGGTGGAGTAATAGATGCACCGACGATGAGAACCATGTTCTCGAAAAGCTTTTGCTAATAAATACTTTGAAAAACAGTGGAGAGACATCATTTTTCTACCTTCTACGAAATCGAGAACTCCACAAATAACGCTGCATACATCACAGAAAGAAATTATAACCTTAAGAATTTAAATTGATTTATTTGGTTTGATTTCAAGAGCACTCGATTGGACGAATTGCTTTACTGTCCTTAAGGGTACAAGAAAAATTAAAGGGCATGTAAATTATAAAGTCGGACTCGCAGGAACTGCGTCATCTCAGCGCGGTTCCGTTCTTATCCCAGTGTCATTTGGAAAGATTGAAATAGAAACAGTTTTATTTTGGTTCGATCTTTCGTTTTTTTGGCTTGATCGGCTAGCCCCCACCACGATAAAACGAGAAATACTTACTTCAAATTTCAATGCATTGGAAAATATCAAAACGTTTCTCATTTTCTTGTATTCTTCTACTTTAATACTAATTTAATACAGTAGAACCTCTTATATCCGACCATGACGGGACCGGGCCATGGTCGGAACGGCCAAAAGGTCGGATATCGGGAGAAACAAAAAAAAAAACACCTTTCAAAGTTATAAAAATAGCTATAATGTACAGTGCATAATGTAATACAACTTTATTGTAATTGTGAAACTGTTGATATATACATTTCAAACATTTACTCTTTTGAAAATATGAACAAAATTTAAACCAACTTTATTTAAAGAATTCTGTCATGGATTGTTGTTTTAATTTTGTTAATATTGACTTTGCGGAAGTGTCCCTCCACTTTTTTGTCCACAATACATCCATTGGGGTTGCATTTGGATGTTGCTCGATGTATTTCATCGCTACTTCGAAGGTGTCCCTAGCAGCAGAATGACTCACTACGTCGTCACTGGTGGTTTCCTCTACATCCGAGTCGATTTCTTCTCAACTGATGTTTAGTACGGTGAATGAAAGACGGTCGGATATCGGGAGGAGTCGTTTATCGGAAGGTCGGATATGAGAGGCTCTACTGTAAATGCAATTTAAAACGAAAAACAACCAATTCAAAAGTGCGCTAAACAACTACAAAAACCCAGGCAGTGACAATGTGTGGCCTACCAACGTCAATAATTCGTACAGTTAATGTGCTAAATGTTTTCGTTTCCTCCAGTTCGTGTTATAATGTTAAAGCCGCGTTGTGTCACACCTTTTATTTTAATGAATTGGAGTAGATTAATTTTGTAGCGGGGATAACTTTTTTTCCGGAAGCTGTATTTAAACGGTTTTATAACTGGCTTTACCCCTCGAAACTTTTTAAAAATTAAAAAAAAAAAAAAAAAAAAGAACATAAGAAAATAGAAGAAAGTGAATTTTGTGTGGTGGTTCATACACGATATAAATGCATGGTCCATGTTAAATCGCTATCAGGATTCATGGGGTTTGAAGGGATAAAACCGCGGTTCCTGTGGTTGAACAGAAATTATGATCCAAGCAATTTATGAATGCCCAACTGATTGTCGATGTGGAACCCACATCAAACCCTGGCATTGCTCCATCCATTATTAAAGTCAATGCTTCGCATTCTTCTCCCTTCGGCATGAGTGATCATATAAATGTCACTAATTTTACAGAAAAATTAAATTAAAAAGAAAAAAAAATAGGGCTGTTATGCAATAAAATGGTACGAAAGGGAAAAATATTTCGGTAAACTGATTAATTAATTAAATTTTAAGGTCTATTATTATTAACTACGAATTATAGGACGGGTTATCTAAAGGTTACCACCCTTTTCTAGCCAGGACATGGCTGAAGCCTTTTCAACGGTAAACTGAAAAAAGTCCGACTCGCAGGAACTGCATCATCTTAGCGCGGTTCCTTTCTTATCCCTAGTCTAATTTGGAAAGATTAAAATATTTATTTATTGATAAGGCTTCGCAACTTTGGCGAATCGCCTGAAGATTAAAATAGAAGCAGTTATTATTTTGGTTCCACCAGTCTTGAATGGTCTTGATTTACGATCTTACCTGGAAGGGTCGGTCAACACTAGAAAGGGTCCCGCTAGTTACAAGGTCTTGGAATCTAGGAAATCTATATTTCTAACAATAAATTGTTTTGTCATTTTACTAAACCAGTTTTATTGTAAAATACATTATCCAACTATAAGCAATTAAGAAATAACAAGGAATAAAAACAGACAAAAAAAAAAACGTTCGAATAAACGAAATCAATTACTTTAATGTGTTAAGCACTTATTTCTCCGATTGACATCGCCTAATTAAAACTTTCGTCAGAACATTCTTTGTTGGGCATTTAGTAAGCTTTCGAATGGTAACCTTTCCCTTCCCAAAATTTTCAACCGTTTTCGAGATATTAAGAAATTATACGAAGTTCCCAAAACTTTTCATTATTTCTAGAAATAGAAAATTGGTCTCATTTTTCCTATCCTGTTTTACAAAAAATACATTTTCCTAACATAAGAAATTAAAAAAATAAAAAGCAATAAAAAACCAAGGGAAAGAGACAAAAATTACAAAAAGAACGACAAACACCCGTTCATAAGGAGTAACCAGACGTATTTGAAGTTTTAAGCACTTATTTCTTCGACTGACATCACCTAATCAAAACTTGTTTCAGAATCTTTTCTGTAGACAATTTAGAAAGCTTTCAAATAGTTTCTATCCACTTACCACGATTTCCCAACCGTGTTCAAGATATTAATGAAAGTATACGAAGTTCCCAAAACTTTTCATGTCTGTTCATAAAATACTTTATTCTAACCCTTCCTTACCTCCAAACGTAACATAACTTTCAACATATTAGTTTTAATGAAAGTATAACATGCAGATAATGTTTCAACTGAATCCCGTGATTCCAAGTACCCAAACCAAAAACGGTATTCAAAAATTATTTTTCCAATTTTCTCGAAAACGGTTAAAGCTATCGCCTTGAAAATGGTTTCATTCGTTTTCCTATCCCAAGAAGCCTATAAAAAGAGTACTTACAAGCTTATGAACTCAAAAACGTAAGCGTTACGATTTTTTCTGCGCGAATTTCGCCCCAAACGCCATCTTCCAGTGGGCGGATTTTGTTGGTTAACGAACTTGACCTTTCAAATTGGACGACTGATTTTTGTACCAAATTTCATCAAAATCGGACCATCAGGGAGGCCAGAAACGAGCGAACAGACAAATATATATATATATATATATATATATATATATATATATATATATATATATAAATATATACATATATATATATATATATATAAATAAATATATACATATATATATATATATATATATATATAAATATATATATATATATATATATATACATATATATATATACATACAAATTTGAACCACCGTTATTTTCGGTCTCTAGGGGTTCTGAAACGCGAAATTTTCTTGTCGGCACTTCCGGATTGTTTCATTGTATCAACCTTATAAGCGGGGTTCCTCCCTATGGGGGAGGGAGGAACCGCGCTAAAACTTCTAATTCCTTCACAACAAATTGTTTTGAATGATTTTGGCGTTTTAGCGCGGTTCCTCCCTCCCCAATATGGAGGAACCCCGCTTATAAGGTTGATACAATGAAACAATCCGGAAGTGCCGACTAGAAAATTTCGCGTTTCAGAACCCCTAGAGACCGAAAATAATGGTGGTTAAAATTTGTATATATATATATATATATATATATATATATATATATATATATATATTTGTCTGTTCGCGGATTTCTGGCCTCCCTAATGGTCCCATTTTGATGAAATTTGGTACAAAAATCTGTCGCCCGATTTGAAAGGTCAAGTTCGTTAACCAGTAAAATCCGCCCACTGGAAGATGGCGTATGGGGCGAAATTCGCGCAAAAAAAATCGTAACGCTTACGTTTTTGAGTTCATAAGCTTGTAAGTACTCGTTTTATAGGCTTCTTTGGCTAGGAAAACGAATGAAACCATTTTCAAGGCGATAGCTTTATCCTTTTTTGAGAAAATTGGAAAAATAGTTTTTGAATACCGTTTTTGGGTTGGGTACTTGGAATCATGGGATTCAGTCGAAACATTTTTTGCATGTTTTACTATCATTAAAACTATTATGTTGAAATTTTGGTTACGTTTGGAGTTAAGGAAGGGTTCGAATAAAATAATTTATTAACATACATAAAAAGTTTTGGTAACTTTGTATATTTTCCTTAATATCTCGAAAAAGGTTGAGAACCTTGTTAAACTAAAGAATACCATTAGAAAGCTGACTAAATGCTCTACAAAAAAGGTTCTGATGAAAGTTTTAATTAGGCGATGTCAATCGGAGAAATAAGTGCTTAAAACATTAAAGTAATTGATTTTGCTTATTCGAACTGTTCTTTTTGTCTTTTTTTATTCCTTGTTATTTTTTAATTGCTTATAGTTGGATAATGTATTTTACAATAAAACAGATTAGGCAAAATAAGAAAAACAATTCATTGTTAGAAATATAGCTTGCCAAGAGAAAAAGATTCGATGACGTCTTTTGAATATTTTCAATTGCCTTTATGCTGTTGGTTTTTTTATTTTATTTTTTAATTGATTTTATCTGTAGAATTATTACTATAGTAAAATAACACAGGAATATGTGAAAATTTTTGAGATTTTCCAATTCATTGAAACGTATGAAATGAAGTATCGGTAGAAGAGGTTTCTAGGGTCTTGTTTCATTTTACGGAAGATTTTCGTTCTCTGGCAGCAACTTCGTACTTTGGGAAAAAGAAATATTATTTTTTAATACCTATGCCACACATATCCGAAAGAGTGGTAAGATACATAGTCAGTAATTGTGTATTACCTCATATACACAACACTCCAGAGAAAAATGAATAATTGAATGTAGCGTTCACTAAAAATATAAAAGATCCAAGCCAATCTTTTATATACATAGATATGCAAATTGTTCAGGGATGTAGTGCACACTACGCATTTTCTGAGGAATGTGCTTTGTTATGCAGCTCCTGCGTGATGGACATGTTATGACGAAGAATCGGGACTTTTTTGCAAGCCTCCAATGCTGTATATTCAAAACCTAAAACTACTCATTTGGATCTGGTGAGAGAAGGCGCTGAAACTTTTCCGTGACGAAACGCAAAGCGCCCAAAATTCATAAATGGTAATGTAAAACAAACATGTTCATGTTACCACAGTATTTAGCAATTTATTCAGATAGGGGAACAACATTTATTCAAACATCTTAGAAGCCCAAACATAGAAGGGTTGTCCGGAATGCAAATAGCTGACTAGAGAAATGTATGCCAATTGGTGGAACTGACTTTGCATCGCAAATGAAATGGAAAGGACCTCACCGCTTTGTATGTCGCTGTCCTATTCCACGAAAAGCGAGGGAACAACCTCTGTGCTAGCATCAAAGGGAGCAATATTTTCAAAGAAGACACAATCATAAAAAAAAAAAAAAAAAAAAAAAAAAAAAAAATATCGTAGTAGGGTTCGTTTCTAATATAATTGATTCCAGTTTCGGGTTTTGATATTATTATTTTCAAAGGAATGAACCGTTTCAATGGTTTATAGATTTCTATGTACTTTACTTTTACTATTTACACGTGTGTATGTTAGTGTGTGTGAGTGTATATATATATATATATATATATATATATATATACACGTGTGTATATATATATATATATATATATATATATATATATATATATATACGAGTGTATATATATATATATATATATATATATATATATATTTATATATATATATATATATATATATATATATATATATATATATAAATATATATATATATATATATATATATATATATATATATATAAATATATATATATATATATATATATGTAAGATTATATAAAGATATATAGCTCTTATCATAATCGGTAAGGCTGTTATCTTCTCTTTTGATCTAGCTGTTATTCAATTGGAAAAAGCAGCTCCATTATAGAATATAACATTTTATTTTTTATTACAGTAATTATTCTAAAAAAAATAGAGTAGTAATAGGAATTGCTTATTTCTCTTTACACATTAGCCAGTTCATTAAATGTTCAAGTTAGTTTAATAAATGAAGGAAGCTCCTCAGATTTAGGGGAGTTATTATATATTAGTTAATAATAAATGGACGTTAAAATTTAAATATAAATATATTAGTAACTAGATAAAAAGGGATTCGTCAATCAACCTTGAACTGTACAATGAGTTGCCGTGGATAAAAATAATGTTTTTTTTTTATTTGTTTTTTAAGGCACCTCGAAATCCGCACAGTGGAGCCAAATGGCCGAAAAGCGGAATGCATATTGAAAACAGATTAATAGAAACTTAGAGCCGGTCTCATTCGACTCAAAAAAAAAAAAATATCAAGCTCAATTGTTTCAATTGAAACAAATAAGGAAATTAAATCCTATTGTCGCGACATCGAAGTATGTACCAGCTCACAAAATCGCGGTATTTAATTTTGACAGAACTCATAACTAAACAACGTTAGCAACTAGACTAAACTTAAATTAAATGTGTTTTGAAATACGGATATTTATTATCTGAGCAAAGACTCTATAACAAACAATAGTGTACTCTAATCCTTTCCTTTCATTCTGGTGTTATGATCGGATAGGCAGATGCTTTTTGTCCTAATCTTTACTTCTACACATCTAGTTTGAAAAGTGATCTTCCACATCTCGGAAGAAGCCGGAGCTTTTTTTTTTTTTTTTGTGATCATTCCTGTTTTCAATGCTTATTTAAAATTTGTGCTTATAACGCTCTAAATTTTTTTTTTATGCCGACTGACGTATGGCTTAGTTCACTTTTAACCCTCTTTTACAATTACATATCGCTCATTTAGAGTAGTGTGTAATTTGGACAAACTCCCACTATTTTGACAGTGGGCCTAAATTGATGGGAATTTCCATCAAACAGGGGGAAAATCTTGCTGATCCTAGATCCTGTAGCTTATATAGTGTGAGGATCACAAACTAGATAATCGAAACCAGCTTTTTCGAAAATCGATTTCCAATAGCCCGCTATCTAGATCATTGCGTCTAGAAGTGTGTTATTATTTTCCGTGGCTCTTAGTTTTAATGTAATTTATCAAATCTTCTTTTAAAGAAGAGAGAAATCCTGAATTAAGAATGACACTTCAAATAAATTGAATTACAAGGTAAGTGAATACAATCATTTAAAGAGGAATACTTGAGAGTCAATACCAATACTGATTGTCAATAGTGGTTGTCAAGTTTTCTATTGACCCTCATCCAATATGTATGAGCCAATTGGTTCCAGGTCGTAATTTCTTAAGAGGGTTCTGTAGCCAGAAAGGACTATTGACTTTATCAGTCAATGCCATATCAAGGTTATCAGACCATATCCCTTTCAATTCAATGTTATTTATTACAACATTGACTAATTATTACAATTTAGTGCCTTCGTCCCTCACAATGGTGGAGACATTTCTCCGCCGCATTACAAAAGACAGAATTAGAAAAATCATACATGTTCCGTGCACTTGTTCATGTGGGAAAAATGAGTAGAGTAGAGTTTCCCGTACAGTCAAAAACGACCGATTGCCTTGAAAAAAAGTGATTAAGTGTTCTAAAGTCATCCGAAGCAAAATACACATATTTTTTTCTAATGTAAATTGAACCAAAGCGATTATTTGATCAGCATAAGCACCTGCAGCCTTTTCGAATATTTTGCTCAACATCAGGAACACTTATTAAATTTCCTACCGAAGAAGACCATTTAAAGATATCGACAGGATTTCATCGCCTAGACAAAATGCCAAACCATTTTGAAAGCGTTGGTTTAGTTCAATACTGTTGATTCCCTCTTTTCTATTATTTCGAATATTAATCGTCAATAAAAGTCACTATAATTATTGTACTTTATGTTTCATATTAATATATTATAATAAGAAATCAGGGAATATTTGGGATATAGCTAAGATCAACAACCTGCATTTCGTAATAATCTACATTTCGGCAGTACATTGGTACCCATCTGAGGCTAAAAAACAAAATATACAGAATTTTTAAAGAGAGTAATTAAATTTTGGAAATTTTGTATCTAAATGTAGATAGATATTTTCTAAATGTCGAATGCTGAAAAATATTCTTTCAATTATTGAACGTATGTTAAAAGTATTTCTTGTGATCTTATTCACTGTGAAACTTCTAATTTAAGTCGAAAAACACTCCTAAAATTGAGGAATATCCCTTCAGAATTCTCAAAGAACTTTGTTACTTTTATTTAGACTTTTCGGACATACTTATCCATCTTCAGGAATATTAGAATTGTTCATTAATAACTATATAAATCCTTTTAAAACAGTATTATATTGTTTACCATTAACCAAGCTGCTTATTCATAAAATTAATAAATTATAAATTAATATAATTACTTAAATTTCTACAATGACTGTGTCAAACCAATAAAAAAGTCAATTTTATATTTATGAATATGCAGCTTGGTTAATGATAATCAATATAAAATTAATGAGACATAGTCTTTGTAGAAAATTAGGTAATTATATTAATTTATAATTTATTAATTTTATGAATGTGCAGCTTGGATAATGGTAAACAATATAATTCTGTTTTAAAAGGATATTGTTGCTTTATCTAATATTGGGGTGTCCAGAAAATAATGCAGGATTTTACATTTTCTTTTAAAAAATCCTCTATATAATAATCTATTTACATTTACTGGATTATTCATTTGTATGAATGTCTAGAGTTGCTAATCCTCTTCTAAATGATAATGTTTGTTTACCTCTGTAGCATTTGTATGAATGTCTAGAGTTGCTAATCCTCTTCTAAATGATAATGTTTGTTTACCTCTGTAGCATTTGTATGAATGTCTAGAGTTGCTAATCCTCTTCTAAATGATAATGTTTGTTTGCCTCTGTAGCATTTGTATGAATGTCTAGAGTTGCTAATCCTCTTCTAAATGATAATGTTTGTTTACCTCTGTAGCATTTGTATGAATGTCTAGAGTTGCTAATCCTCTTCTAAATGATAATGTTTGTTTACCTCTGTAGCATTTGTATGAATGTCTAGAGTTGCTAATCCTCTTCTAAATGATAATGTTTGTTTACCTCTGTAGCATTTGTATGAATGTCTAGAGTTGCTAATCCTCTTCTAAATGATAATGTTTGTTTGCCTCTGTAGCATTTGTATGAATGTCTAGAGTTGCTAATCCTCTTGTAAATGATAATGTTTGTTTACCTCTGTAGCATTTGTATGAATGTCTAGAGTTGCTAATCCTCTTCTAAATGTTAATGTTTGTTTACCTCTGTAGCATTTGTATGAATGTCTAGAGTTGCTAATCCTCTTCTAAATGATAATGTTTGTTTGCCTCTGTAGCATTTGTATGAATGTCTAGAGTTGCTAATCCTCTTCTAAATGATAATGTTTGTTTACCTCTGTAGCATTTGTATGAATGTCTAGAGTTGCTAATCCTCTTCTAAATGATAATGTTTGTTTACCTCTGTAGCATTTGTATGAATGTCTAGAGTTGCTAATCCTCTTCTAAATGATAATGTTTGTTTGCCTCTGTAGCATTTGTATGAATGTCTAGAGTTGCTAATCCTCTTCTAAATGATAATGTTTGTTTACCTCTGTAGCATTTGTATGAATGTCTAGAGTTGCTAATCCTCTTCTAAATGATAATGTTTGTTTACCTCTGTAGCATTTGTATGAATGTCTAGAGTTGCTAATCCTCTTCTAAATGATAATGTTTGTTTACCTCTGTAGCATTTGTATGAATGTCTAGAGTTGCTAATCCTCTTCTAAATGATAATGTTTGTTTGCCTCTGTAGCATTTGTATGAATGTCTAGAGTTGCTAATCCTCTTCTAAATGATAATGTTTGTTTACCTCTGTAGCATTTGTATGAATGTCTAGAGTTGCTAATCCTCTTCTAAATGATAATGTTTGTTTACCTCTGTAGCATTTGTATGAATGTCTAGAGTTGCTAATCCTCTTCTAAATGATAATGTTTGTTTACCTCTGTAGCATTTGTATGAATGTCTAGAGTTGCTAATCCTCTTCTAAATGATAATGTTTGTTTGCCTCTGTAGCATTTGTATGAATGTCTAGAGTTGCTAATCCTCTTGTAAATGATAATGTTTGTTTACCTCTGTAGCATTTGTATGAATGTCTAGAGTTGCTAATCCTCTTCTAAATGTTAATGTTTGTTTACCTCTGTAGCATTTGTATGAATGTCTAGAGTTGCTAATCCTCTTCTAAATGATAATGTTTGTTTGCCTCTGTAGCATTTGTATGAATGTCTAGAGTTGCTAATCCTCTTCTAAATGATAATGTTTGTTTACCTCTGTAGCATTTGTATGAATGTCTAGAGTTGCTAATCCTCTTCTAAATGATAATGTTTGTTTACCTCTGTAGCATTTGTATGAATGTCTAGAGTTGCTAATCCTCTTCTAAATGATAATGTTTGTTTGCCTCTGTAGCATTTGTATGAATGTCTAGAGTTGCTAATCCTCTTCTAAATGATAATGTTTGTTTACCTCTGTAGCATTTGTATGAATGTCTAGAGTTGCTAATCCTCTTCTAAATGATAATGTTTGTTTACCTCTGTAGCATTTGTATGAATGTCTAGAGTTGCTAATCCTCTTCTAAATGATAATGTTTGTTTGCCTCTGTAGCATTTGTATGAATGTCTAGAGTTGCTAATCCTCTTCTAAATGATAATGTTTGTTTACCTCTGTAGCATTTGTATGAATGTCTAGAGTTGCTAATCCTCTTCTAAATGATAATGTTTGTTTACCTCTGTAGCATTTGTATGAATGTCTAGAGTTGCTAATCCTCTTCTAAATGATAATGTTTGTTTACCTCTGTAGCATTTGTATGAATGTCTAGAGTTGCTAATCCTCTTCTAAATGATAATGTTTGTTTGCCTCTGTAGCATTTGTATGAATGTCTAGAGTTGCTAATCCTCTTGTAAATGATAATGTTTGTTTACCTCTGTAGCATTTGTATGAATGTCTAGAGTTGCTAATCCTCTTCTAAATGTTAATGTTTGTTTACCTCTGTAGCATTTGTATGAATGTCTAGAGTTGCTAATCCTCTTCTAAATGATAATGTTTGTTTACCTCTGTAGCATTTGTATGAATGTCTAGAGTTGCTAATCCTCTTCTAAATGTTAATGTTTGTTTGCCTCTGTAGCATTTGTATAAATGTCTAGAGTTGCTAATCCTCTTCTAAATGTTAATGTTTGTTTACCTCTGTAGCATTTGTATGAATGTCTAGAGTTGCTAATCCTCTTCTAAATGATAATGTTTGTTTACCTCTGTAGCATTTGTATGAATGTCTAGAGTTGCTAATCCTCTTCTAAATGATAATGTTTGTTTACCTCTCTAGCATTTCGCTACTTGGAAATAATTCAGTCATTCCCATGATGTCACATCGTGAATTTCGTACGATTTTCTTTTACGAGTTTAAACTCAACCGAAGAGGAGCCCAGACGGCTAGAAACGTAAACCAAGTCTGGGGCGAGGGTAGTGTTAATAAGTGCACGGTTAAATGTCGGGATGGAGACTTCAGGCCTGAAGATAAAGAAGGTCACGGAAGGCCTTCCTCTCTTGATGACTATATTCTGCGATCAACGGTGGAAGAAAACCCCAGAATAACTACTCTGGAACATGCAGATAAACTTAAAGTTAGCAAATCGACCGTCCATGACCAATTCAAGGCGATTAGAAAAGTGAGAAATCTCGAAAGTTGACGCATCAACTCGTTTTAGACGACCGCCAAACAAATCACGTCTGCTGCTCTTCTTTGCCGAAACAAAAATTAAAGCCCTTTTTAGACGCCTCAAACACTACTTACAACACAAAATATTTATGGATCGAACGGCATTAGAGAATGCGTTTATTGGCTTTATAAATTCTAAGAATTCTGAATTCTATTCAGACGGTATTAAAAAGTTACCAACACGTTGCTGGAAATGTATTGGGAGTATGGGAGACTATTTTGATTGAAGAACACAATATTTTTTTATTTTAATACCAAAATCCTGCATTATTTTCCGGACAACCCAATAATGAATGTACAATTGTAGAATATCTGAAGGTGAAAAAATATGTCTGACTATGAAATAAAGTAACAAAGTTGTTTGAGAATTCTGAAGGGATATTCCTCAACTTGATTTGATAATACCCTTCACCTTTTCATCATAATACTATAAGTCAATATTAGATCCCACTATCTTATACGGAAGCACGCTAAACCGAGGCCCTGCGAATCCGACTTTTCTAAAATTTCTAACAACTCAAATGATTTGTATTAATCACAAGAAACCTATTTTGACGAGCATATGTGGAAAGAACTTTTCTGCTCGAGTTTTATACTTCCTTATACTGGAGGCAGTTAAGGCCCTTGTCTAAGATCTTTATGATGGCTAGAGAGAAGTTTAAAGCCGCCTATGGAGTATCTTGACCTACATCCGGAATGGAGTGGTCTGTTGGTCTTAATCCGCTTTTTATTTCGGTCCGGTAACTTTATGACTAATGTGGGTTTATTTCTTTAATGGTGGCAACCCCAGCAGTTGGAAATGTTTTCTTCCTTAGCCGTGCATGCCTCAATTCTATTACAATGAACAACACGCTACTTTAAACTCAATAAAAAGTAATTATGTCTCGTTTAGGACCAGGGAAGCCTTTGAGAAGTCAGTCAAGGGAGATAATGTTTAATATTTATCAATACTTAGCCAAAACTAAAGCTAAACACAATTATACCTATAACCTGTTGAAATGGATGGTTTAGTTGGAGAGAAAATGGCCTGGCCTATATTCCCCGTGCAAGAAATCGGCAGTAAAAATTCTCTCTGTTATAACGTTGTCACTAGGAGGTTTAAAACGAGTTTACCGTTAGCATTGGCTAAGTATTGATAAATATTAGACATTATTTCCTTTTTCCGACCTCTCAAAGCATTCCCTAGTCTTAAACGAGATATAATCGTTTTTGTTTTTGTTTTTTTTAATGTTTCGCGTATTGTTCCTTGAAATGGGAGTTTGCAAATGTTGCAATCGTCGGGAATATTTCCCTCAAAATTTTGCACATGCGGAATTGAGCTTTATCGTCTTTCTGAACAGGCTATAGTAAGCAAAGGGTCTTTTAAATGCTTTAGTGTTAAGCCCTTGGATTCTCATGCGTATTCAAGTCCCGCCTGCTGTAGGTAGATTTTCTTAATTTCACAGCCCCTTGAAGGAATTTCCTGCTGCACTATGTATGTTCAGGAAGGGTGGCAACGTATAAATAGCTCGGCAATAATTGACTAGATGACGATACTCCGTAGAAAGAAAAAAAGTGCGCCAAATTGATGAATTACTCTGAAGTTGGATTTTTTTTTTTCGTTATTTCTACATAAATATTTGCTGGTTAATTTTATCTATTTATTATTTTACTGTGAAAATTCTCCACTGTAGAGACAATATCAATAAAAGAAGACAAGACTGAAATAAAAAAAACAGAGGGCGTTGACATCGAATCGAGAGACTTCAGAACAAACATTTAATTGGGACTAACTTCAAAGGCTTCGCCCCCTCGCCGATTGAATGCTTGCTTGGTTCTCCTAACCTTCGATTTCTAAACAAAAGGAAGGAGGACCTTCCTAATTTATGTCAATTATCCTTTAAAAACATCAATTTGTAAATCCTTTGTGCATTGATGTCTGATACTGCTGACAAAGTAGCTAGATGAATCCTAATTATGGCTGCTTAAGTATTGTTCGTGTTCCTGAAAAGAAAATCCCAAAAAATATGGGCTTTTGGAAAGTATTAAGGGGAAGATCTATTATTGAACTCAAAAAGATATATCAGTCTGAGAACATAGTGCAGATCGACAAGGCTGATCAAATTGATTTGTTGTGCCATGTCCAACGCTTTCAACAAGAACGGATGGCTAACAGGCTATTGCACGAAGATATTATCGGGCCCGTAAGGCGAGAGGATAGAACATAGAGGATGATCTCCGACGATTGAGTACTAGAAACTGCGGTAATACTGAAGGAGAGTGTCCTCAGCACCGATTTTCTTCAAAATTTGCACTATAACGTATTTTGATGCACTAAACACGAATCCGTTGAAAAAAAAAGTTGCTCGCAACTAGGAAAGAAGTTATTAAGCACTAAAGTTCACTGTTATGGAGGTTATAAAAGACGGGGTAAACAGCTTATATGTAAACACGCGCCTGCGCAATAGTCCTTAATGACGAAGTTAATTGAAATTTAGACTCACCTGTGGTAGCTGACTTGGTCATAAACTGTCGCTTTTGGGCATACTTGCTATGTGTTTCCGCTCGCTCAAGAAAACATCAAAACCCCTCGTCAATCCAACTCGCAGAAATGAAAAGAATTCTATGGCCCAAAAGTCGTCCAAGGCAGTCTTCCCTAACCTTCATAACAGTGAACTTTTTTTTAAAATAACTTCTTTCCTAGTTGCGAGCAACTTTTTTTTTTTCAACGGATTCGTGTTTAGTGCATCAAAATACGTTATAGTGCAAACTTTGAAGAAAATCGGTGCTGAGGACACTCTTCTTCAGTTTTACCGAAACTGCGACGAATGGCTACTGACTGCGAAATCATATTTTTAGTGTTATCTAACTTTTCTGTAAATTAGCAAATAATCATCACGAAAATTTAACATAAAAACAAAAATTTGACTTCTCTTGTCAGCATTTCCGGATTTTGTCATCGAACCAACATCTTAATCAAGGTTTTCTCTTTATCACGCTAAAAATATCTTAAGTCCCTCAAACCATAATAAGACATGGCTATTCATTATTTAATAACAGAAGAAACATAAACCTATTTTTTTGAAAACTCAAAAGGAATTTTTAATTCAGAGAAAATGGGTCTAATGAAATGATGTTTGATATTTTCATGTCACTATAAAAGCTCAAAATGCCAGGCAAGTATTTATGAATAAAAAATGTAATAAACGATAAAAGAGCTGTGTCCTGCACGATACTTACTTCTGTGCAGCTTCGAATATGCTTTCAAGTTCATTCTCCGAGTAGTCTTCAAACCCCGTGCCATCTCCTAAAATACAAAAAAATAATGATATTAATATATGATGCTAACCAGCATGTTATGGCCATTCTAGCATGTGTTTTTATTTTGTGATGTATATTTATATTCCGTTAGCAATCCAAAAAATGTCAAAAGTTTAGATTCACATAAAAGTTCACTACCTCTTCAGCTCCACACCGCCTAACTTCGTTGGAAGATATGTAGGTAGGTCTTGATCCGGGGAACATAATAGTGTAAATAAAACATAATTTAACATTTTAATAACTGATAATATCATTAAACTGTATTTTCTGACGTTAATGGCCCCAACGGTTGACACGCCTTAAATTCAACCAAAAAAAAAAACTGTATTATAGTTTTCCTTACTATCTACAATTTCTTTCAAACATACTTCTATATTTTAAATTTCATTGCTGTATAAAGATACTAATTTGATGCAAATAAATTTGGAGCATTATTTAGTAAACCCTGTTAAGGACCTAGCTTCTTCCTAAATGGTAAAATATTTTGTACGGGGCGAAATAAATGAAATCACCTTGAAGGAATTTCCTAAGGTAGAGTAAGTTAGGTGCGCCAAAAACGTTCAAATATATTCAATAATCTTTTGTAGCGTAGTTCGAGCCGTAAGTGGTCTATAATTATCATGGCAAACCAAGAATTCGTTGACATTCACCATTCGCCTGCGGTTTTTATTCCATGATATAAATCCATTCTTTTTGCGATCAGATCCCGCAAACTTGAATTAAAAGATTTTTCGCGCTAGAAGATTTTTAAGAACGTCATTATTAAAATTAACTTGATGTCTTAAGCCGGGCTCATCATAAATGCTGCTTGATTATTTGCTGACTTGAGTTTCTTTAAACCATTTCTGGACAGTCTTTACACTGACATTATGTTCACCATGTAAATTATTAATTTTTATCGGTGCAGATCTGCCAGATTGGCCACAAGAACATAAAAATGCATCACGTTTGTATTGATTATAAATAGGGAACGGATGTTCATGTAAAATAAAATTAAAAATTATGTACATATATATTTAACTATTTATAATGAAATATGTAATAAAAAATTGAAAATATGTAGTAAAAATACCAAAAATACTATAAAATATTGAAAAGAAAAGCACAGATAAATAGTACGAACTCCGTTATTATAAATGAAAGAACAAAAGTTGAAAATATATAGAACAAAATTACTAAAACTCTATAACAAAAGCATAATTAAAAATTAAGAGCTCATTTTAAAAGGGGCGAAAAAAGTTGAACATTTCTAAAGATGTACATTATTTTGGAAAATTGTCTGCAACAAAATGCATTTTTAAATTTTCTAACGTGAAATGTCGCCGATCTGATCTCATACGTGGACTATACAGTGGTGAGGTCACCGATGAGGCCCATGTTTGTCTGGTGATATTTTTGCATCGAAAAATAGTCGACACGTGTCCGAGTGTTTCGTCCAATGCGTCTTAGGAGCTAAGAAATAAAATAAAATAGGTTGAAAATTTATTATTTTTGTATCTCGAGTTTGGAAAATGATATGGGCATGATTTTTTCGCTTATTCGCTTGTTTTAGAAAGTATATTAAAGAAATAGTACCATTGTTAAACAATAATTTGTTATATATATTTTTAAAACGCATCTGCTCCTAGACCATTAGCGCCGGGGAAGCATGGCTCCCAGCCACCTTTGCTTCTTGCAATTAGAAAAGACACAGTGATCTAGATTCAATGGGTAAAGCATTCTTTCTTGGTTTCCCCTTTATTTTTCAATTACAAAATAAAAAGAATATCAAAATATGTAGCAAAAATATGTATTTATAGCAATGTATGTAAAAATATGGATTTTTGACAAAATATGTAAAATAAAAACCTGTTCAAATGCTTTAAAATCACTTAAAACGTAAAGAATTCCATCAAAAATTTCGATTTGAGAATCAGAAAAAAATATATAAATACATGAAAATCCGTTCCCTAATTATAAACATTGGACGCATATTGGTACCCATAGAAAAGGATTATTGATAATTATCAATAATCCTTTTCTATGGGCACTAATATGCGTCCAATGTTTACGAAAATTTGTGAGAGACATACATTAGTAAGTATCACTCGTTGTGTGAGTGATACATTAGTGAAGCGAAGGTAAGTGTCGAAAGGTGTGAAATCTTAATGGAATAGATGTGCGAATCCACGAATGCTATTAATGCCCAACTAATTGAATGACCAAACATAATATGTTCACATACATTATATGTGAAGCAATCTCGGAACCTTCGCAATTGCAACTTGAGTATTTGAATAATGGATAAACACACCATTTGCTTGCATTTACTGGCCATTTAATGGCATTCAGAGTAACGACATTGTCCTAGAGCACAACAACGAATTGTTTGCGGTGGCACAGACCAAGAGAAATAAAGGAATATGAGATCAGAGAGAATGGAAGTATGATGAGCATTGTGTAGACGAATGGCTTAGCCCTCGAGGAAGTAGAAAATCTAGATTACTTGGCTGTCAATTTCAAGATCTCAGATAAACTACCATAGGTTTATAGGCTATCGAGCATCGGACAGGATTACTGCTGCAATAAAACTGTTCTTCCTCTTTAATAAGCATTTTTTCACGAGGAAGAAAATAACTAAGAATGCTTAATATAAGATACGTTTTCCTTGCTACTGTGTTGTTTTTTTTTTTTTGTTTTTTTTTCCCCAAGTAGATAACGTGATACGCTGTGCATTTTACGTCATCCACACCTTCTATGTAACTCCATTAGAAAGGTATCCAACAGAGAGCATTAGATTGGATTAGATTGTGCCTCATGTCCTCCTCATTTAAAGGGTACCTCGGGCTTTTATCCTATTGTGAGAGTCCCTAAAATAGTCAACCATTAAGCTCCTGATGAACTTCAGGTATTTTCTAACCTCAGTTGACCTCTTGATTTCGTCTTCAAGGGCGCTTGCAAAATGTAAGAATCGTTTATTTTTAATGTAACATATAAATGTACCTAACAAGGTTAGGTGTCATATCCTTGTCCGCACACCATCTGAACCCTAGTCTTCTTAGTGTGTATATGCTTTCGAAGGGTACAATGGCCAGACATATTCGAAACAATCTCCCTCAAGTCCATTCTGGCGATACCCAAGAAGATTTTCTTCTTGACTAGTCTTCTAAGGCCTATGAAGGACTTTGTATGGCTAACTTTCTCTTTTCCCCTCCATCTTCATATCCTGTCTATGTAATCTATCAGAGTGCATCACAACAGCATATAACGCATTGCAGACACCCTGTAGCACCAACAGCGCCGAGATACACATGTTTGCTCCCCAAAATAGTGTGAAATCGCCAGCACCGAGTTTTTTACCTATGCAGACGACATTTCAATTAAATATATAGAGTCATGCTATATTCATTAGCATGAAATAAGCCTGAATTTGTCGATGACAATATTTTAACGAAACTGGCAACGGCAACGAAACTCATCGTTCTGTTAACTTCGCGCAATAAATTTAAGGAAGCTAGGAAAACTCTTTCGAACCACATAATACATTTCGCGCTACTTCCGATACAATTGACAAAAAAAAATCGGTATATGCTCCAAAAAATACCAGTTGCTAAGAAACCGCTCCTTTTTTAAATAAGTTGGTATTCCTCAAAATGATTTTCTTTATTTTAGTTCACAATACATTTTATCAATTTCCCTCCAATGCCATTCTCAATGCCGAAAGCAATTTGGCTTTTTGATTATCCAGAAATCACTCAATCCGCTCCTGCCGATATTGCACGAGTTAATTAACACCGAATGTTTCGGCTATCGGTGACGCGCATGATTGAGAATTATGCATGATTCTATCATGGCAGGATATGCTATTACATTGACCATGTAAGCATTTATCCCCTGAAGGCTCCTGGATATCTAACTTGATTAATGTGGATTGGTAGATATCGGTTTAGGCAAATTTATACCTACTCAATCAAGCGGGGGCTGCATAGCTAAGCAAGATAATTAGTTCTTTAAATATATTCCTAAAATATCCCATATACAAACGAAACAAGCAAGAACAGTTTTTTCCCTTTTATATTTTTATTAAGGCTTGGGAGATACGTGACTAGATTCTTGGGATGTCTAGAGTCTTCTCACTAGGGACAGTGGCTTTTGTTTCAAGATCCTGCTATTCTGACTAGGAAAGGATGGCAACCTGTAGATGACCTGTAAAAATGTATAGGGCTAGTTTAGTTGAAAACGTAAGCATATTTTTGAATTTATTTGACGAAATAAAAATTTTTGTTAATAAAAATTTTGAACTGGCTAAAGAATCATGTCTATATCATTTTTTAAACTCGATTTTTTTGTTTTTAATGTTCCTAAGCAAAAGAAATCGGAACAAAAATTCTTGAAGTTATTCGTTGAAAAAAAAAACAGTTTAACTGATATTTAAAGAAAGATTAGTAGGAACGTCAAGTACTAATTTTTATATTTTAACAAAACAAGACGTTTGAAGTAAAACCTTAGGCACTTATCTCTTTTATATGTAGAATCAGAAAAAAAAACCGGTAATTTGTAAGTACGATTATTATCTCTGATAACACACACTCAATTTAACTATTATATTAACTATTATTAACCAAAGCTAAGTATTAGTTAGAAAGATTCATGATCGAAATTTCATCTTTGAAAAATACTACGCCAATGCATCCAAACGTCTAATGAATAATTGAAATTTCTTGCAAAAAAAATGCTTACCAAATTATACTCTGAACAACTACAATAGCTTCTAAACTCAGCTTTAAAGAAAATGGGTGAGGTAAAAAAAAAACACAATAAACAAATTATTTATTTATTTACCTATATATATTTACATAATTAACATGAATGATATTTTACATTTTTTTACATTAATATTTCGCTATTGAAATGAACAGGGAATTATTTTAGTATCCCCGTTCACCGTTACCCTTTAACTCGGAAGGTTAAAAAAACTTTCAGGTCAATGTCAAAGATGAAACTTGATGTAACAGGAACGGTTTTTTGGAACCGTGACAGGCACGCCACTAGCGCAGTTGGAGCTCTAGATGGTTGACAATAAAATCCTAGGACTGTATGTTCATTCTCCATGCGCAGTAGATCTTTCCAGGTTTAACATAACTTACCTAACGACAAGTATTCATTTCACGGTTTATCTACTCATTATAAAAATTAATCAAGAATGCGCCCAAACAAAATTAATAGACTAAGTTTATAGTTTCATTAATGAAAACATATGGCAGTAAATTCATAATGAACTGGGAATAATTAATAGAAACGGCATTGTACACTTCCTAGAAGGAAAGCTCTGAGCTCAACTAGAGCGTAAGAATAAACTTTTTCTCGTTAGCTATCAATCCAGAAGTCAGAGCAGACGAGAGAAGTAGTAGAGAAAGTTAGTAATTAATTTAAAGATGTGTGTGTATGTGTTTGTTTGAGGACGGGGCGGTGGAAGAAAATTAACGACAGATGGTTAGTACTAGCTCAGGGTTAGTCTTGGCCCATCGCCCCTGAGGGGGTCGTCAATCTCCCATGTCTCTAACACTCGAGAAATAAATCAATTAGCAAAGAGAAAATACGATCTTGCTAGAAAAATCACCTAGTGGTCACCTAACTCATTCGTATCTTAGGAATTCAGCCGAATTATGATCTATTTACAAAATTTGTACATTTTTAGCAGACCAAAACACACACCCACACACACACCCACCACACACACACACACACACACACACACACACACACACACACACACACACACACACACACACACACACACACACACACACACACACACACACACATATATATATATATATATATATATATATTAGATGTAAATTATTCCAGAAACCAGACTAATCAGCTGGAATAGGGATCACTATTTTTTGTCATCGTCCTTCGATATTTCACATCTGAAGGAGCCAACTCCAAAAAATAACAATTTGTATTAAAAATAAAACTAACAGCCTCTTTTAACACTAATAGAAAAATAAAAATTTAACTAAAGAAAAAAGTTTCTATCAGTACTTGGCTGCGGTGGTTCGTAGAACCTCCATAAACACTGGCTGGCTACTGCAGGCTCAGTATTATTAGGTCAGGTAAAAATTGGAACTCTCTGAAGTAATATGGTTCATCGCCTTCTAGAATTCAAGCTGTGTACGTTTTCACCTAGTCACACCTATGTGTATCCCACTTGCGGAAATTTCAAATTTTAAATTGTACGCCACTACTACGACAAGCTCATCACAATGCATTTTTTACTGTAATAACATATGTTAAGTAGCATTTGATGATTTAAACATTGGTACTTAAAGATACTTACTTGGAGATTTCTTCCCTTCCATTTATTCACGATTTTCATAAACACGTCAGAAATGGTTGAAAAATCGTGGTAATTGAAACGATACAATTCGAAAGCTTATTAATTTCCAACGAAAACTACATTTCCTCATGTTACATTCGATAGAACGATACCTCTTCAAGAATTCAGTGCATGACATTTTAAAAGTGTTCTTTTTGTTTCTTTTAACGGTTGATGTTTCTGCTTGTATGTATAAAATTCAGGATGAGCACTGAGCCGGATTGGAGGCCGGCGTGGGGATATAAAACATTGGCCGGAGGGGGGTGGTCTGAGCAGGGACAGGGTATGCTTTTACCCGCACAACATCTATGTTTCATTGGTCTGCTGATTGCTTTTATTTGTTACACTTGTTTGTCCAAATTCATATATCTAATTAGTTTGACCCCAAAACTTGTCTTGAGATTTAATAGGCATATTTTTGACTAATACGGGGTTTAACAATTAATTTTAGAAGTAAAATTGCTTTGTTAATAAAATGAGGTACTTAAAATGAGAAATAATTTCATATTATTCAGTATATTATTACAGCTTTAGCTTTACGAAAGAATGAGCGTAGGAGATGAGTTCACTCACTTCCGCTTAGAGTTGGCTACACGTGTCATTAAAGGCCTGAAATCTCGATCTCCTTGGAGATGTCATTGTAGCAGGTGTTTACAATTTTTTTTTTTTTTTTTTTGGTTGAATTTAAGGCGTGTCAACCGTTGGGGTCATTAACGCCAGTTACAATTTTTAAACGTAAAATTAATATATCAATATAGTTTTTCCACAATATTAGCAATATTCTTGAAAATAAAATATATACTATCTCTACTACAAGCCTTAAAAATACCTCAGGGATAAAAATATTATAGAAATGCTTTAAGCTCATGCAATTCGGACTTCATACTGTTAATCACATCGGGTGTAAGCAAAACCTATTATAGCTTCCTTATTATAGATTTTTGAAAAAAAAACTCCTATTCTTCTGAATACTGGTTAGAAGTACCTGCAAGATCACTTCCAATGCATCGGCATTGCTGACGGTGGCATCTATACGCTATACCAGCTTGGAAGAATGGATGAAGACCATCTGAGGGACTGCACAGCTCTCAACCACCTAAATGATGAGATTGTGAATTGGGAGGCTCGACGCCGGATGCTTAGACAACCACGGATGGGCGATGAAAATGCATCGGCATTGGTGACGGTGGCATCTATACGCTATACCAGCTTGGAAGAATGGATGAAGACCATCTGAGGGACTGCACAGCTCTCAACCACCTAAATGATGACATTGTGAATTGGGAGGCTCGACGCCGGATGCTTAGACAACCACGGATGGGCGATGAAAATGCATCGGCATTGCAGACGGTGGCATCTATACGCTATACCAGCTTGGAAGAATGGATGAAGACCATCTGAGGGACTGCACAGCTCTCAACTACCTAAATGATGACATTGTGAATTGGGAGGCTCGACGCCGGATGCTTAGACAACCACGGATGGGCGATGAAAAAAAAAAAAACAAAAAAAACAAATGAATATGAATCTACAGAATTGGGTGTGATGAATTTGACGTAAAAACACATCTAAATTTTAAAAATTCAAAATGAATTATAAATATGTTTTTTCACTTACAATAGGTCATTACTACATATTCTTGTCAGCATTTATTTAAATAATCATGAAATATTCATTTTACGCTATATTCCAAAATCCAAAAAGAATAAATTTTTTTTTTCAGAAAGTTATTCAATCTTTTCCCTCTCGGAGGAGTGACTCGATCTCTCTGGAATTAAATTATGCTAATGTGAACTCCCCTTCACTCATTAACATTTTTGCTTTAGGAAGTTTCCCAACATTGTCAATATTTCAAATACGATATTATATAATTATTTCATTACTGACTCCTACTGCCCACGGAGAAATAAACTTAGACCTTTTAATTCTACAATGGGTCATGTAAATGAAACATTTAAGGGATTTGATCGGAAGAAATTAAGCGTGAGAGAAACATTTTAATTACTGATGGACAGAAAGTATATTTTAATTAATCGTTTTACAGGAAGCCTATACAATAAAAATAAAGGAAAGAATATTAAATACACTGATAAAATAAATTTTTTAAAACTATTTTCTCTTCGGAAAGGTCTAACAGGTAAAGTAATATTAAAATTTTTTTGATGACATTCTTCATTTTCTTGAAGCGTTTCTGATAAGAGCAATATTTGTAAAAATTAATTTAAGATGTAGGTATTCGTTATGAAAAGAAGCCTTAAATCGCAGAAACGCGTCAATGAAATACAAAAATTTCTTAGGAAGAATTTTCAAATTATTTGACCTATAAGGCCTTTACAAAGAGAAACAAAACTATAAAAGATATATAATGAAAACGTTCTACAGAAGGAGTATTATATCTAAAGCTATGGTATTGTATTATACAAAAAAAAAAAATACACTGATGAAGGTCAATCAAGAGGATAAAAAGAATCCAAAAGAAGAAAAACAATTCAACAAAGAAAAACAAAATTCAATTATTAACCATTATTATTTCTAATATGTTCCTTAGTATACAAGGGTCGTCCTTTTCATTAACGATATTCCTAACTCAAAGAATCTTGTTGGAATAGAGAAATATAGCTGAAAAGTACATTTTTGACAATTTTTGTTGGCAGGGTTTGGTATTCGAAAATCTACATCACCCATCTTCCTTAGCCATAGCGTATCTTTTGTTTCGTAGATAGGTGACTATTGTTGCCAATGATTTTCCGAATTCGCTATTGTACGATATAGTGTTTATGGGGAAGAATTACCTTTGTTTCGAGGATCCCACCCTCGGTAACAGACAAGTTTTATTTCAATTTCAGTAGTAGAATATGCTGTTTGCGCTGCTTTTGAGATACAATTGCCAGGTTAAATAGGCAAACGAAAGTCAACAAAAAGCAAGAAGATAAAGTAAGTTTGTTGACTTTGGGAAGAAAGGAATTCTCAAGACCTTCCTTTCTGAGTAAATATTCGATTGCCACTCCAAATCGATTACTATCCTCCCGATACAGTTCAAGGAGCTATTCCATACTTTCAGGCAATTCCGAAAAACACCTAAATAATTCACAAGAATAAATATATTTATATTATTTTTCGGTATTTCAGAATACTAAATAAATAATATCTTTGAGACAAAAGTAGGTCAAATTGATTAATTTCAGAAATTGAGGGGTGTTTTAGGGAGTCTGATTGGCCACTGGGCAAGATAACGGTTTGGGACAGACTGCTCAGAGCACATTGCGCGGTTAGGTAATGACTCATTAACAACTGGTTGTGCTACCTGGCACTGCCAAGTACCACTGCCAGGCTGGCAGGTAGCACAAACAGTCCTTCTGTCTTGGTATCTGGAGCATGCGTAAGACCAGTCATTTGGACTACACAGTATCTGATTGTGAGTTGTTTCTGCCCACATTTTGGCTCCTTTTGACCCAAAAACCTATATGGCTTGCCTCTGTCTTAATTTCTGGGGCATGCATAAGGCATGCCTTCTGCACTAAACCTGACCTTCTATTCGTTTATAAATTACTGCAATGAGAGCTAGATTGTCCGGAAATCCACGCTTCAATCCATTTCCACGTTCCTCCAGTGCACTTGCTTGTGCTCAGAACATACAGCCAATTCGCTCCTCATACATGAGACTAGGCACTCTACTTTTAGAGACGTGGTATCTCGAAGTTCTGGACTTTGGAATGATACAATTCCCAAAAAAAAGACTTTTTTAGTTGTGAGGTGGTATCTTATAAATTTAGTTATTTCTTTTGTTTTTGTTTTGTGATATTGTTATATAATTATTAGTATTAACATTTTGCATTACCTACTACAATTTGATGTCTGAGGCCTTGATTGTTATAATTGATAAATAAATAAATAGTATCTGAGTTGTTTCTTTCCGCTAAATTTATCGATTAAATTCTGAGTTGGAGACATCTACCCATGATTCTACCAGGAACTCCTGAAGGTACAGATTTGGCTTCCAACTATTGCTATTTTACTTATATCCATTTTATTCTGAATTCAGGCCGGGTTTCAAACTAATCTTTTTGGTTCCACTTTACCTATACAATATTCTGTCTTCCATCGTTTAATCTGAGTTCTTCCTTTATGCTAAAGTTCTATTAGAGGATTTTGTTCTTTGGTCTATCCTCATCTTCAGAGGCTTGACTATGGTATATGTCTACCTGATGATTAAATTATCCTAGAATTATATTACATTAAAAAAAATTACGTTTTTATGACAATATTTTAAAATGTATTTCTTATCTTTTATTTGGAGTATAAATCTGTTCCACGCTGCCATTAGATAGTGCGGTAATAACAGCTACCCGAGTTTGGGAACATGTAGAGTCGGACATGGACACCAATTCAGTAAACAGGATCCCTGCTTCCACCAATTGGGTGAACAGCGTCCCTCCATCAACTGTGTCCGAGCCTAACACGAGCTAGGACTACATGACAGATTCTCGAACCGTAGCAAACTATCCATTCACACTACATACTCGACACAAGGCATACAAAGGCACGCACATGTATAATATTAATGTATCCCAATGTGCCATATTTCCATCTGGTCCGCTACTTTAAACAGTAAATATATACATATTCATTTTCTCAGTATAACTTACCTTAGAAAATTCTGTTTATTTATCATGTTCAAAAGTAGTCTTTTTATTCTAATTGCTTTCTCTGTTGTACCAAATACCCTTAAAAACCCAAATTCATTCTCTTTCTCTGCCGTCTTATTTTTTTTTTATTTTTTGTTTGTTTTATAGGTATATTATCAACTGGGCTGTTAGCGCCGGGATACCTAAAGGTTGCCGACTTTTTATAATGCCAACAATAAGTGGATGGTCATCCATTTAGAATTGGCCTCGTTTGACGTTACTTAACTTCTAACCACTATATATTACATAGGACGGTATCTAGTATCAGCGACTTAATTTTTTAACTTTAGAAAGATGTTTGCCAGGCTGGTTAGTTACATCAGTTTCTCTGCTCTTAAAGCAGGTGCCTCAACCAGGATGTAAAGAAATAGCTTCTACTATAACTCTGCTAGGAATACCTTCTCAAGACCCTTTCTCAAGAACATCATTTGGCCATCTAAAGTCTTAGCCACATTTGATGGTTTAGCTAGTAAAGCAATTATATGAAGGATGTTAGCCTATGAAGTTACTTATGCACTTACGCGGGCAGCGAGGAACTCGGGTCGCATCCTAGTTTAGCAGTTTAATGTTTCTATTGTAAAGGATATAATAACAAATAATGCATATTATTATCTACGCAGAAGAAAAGCAAAATCCATTTGAAAATTTGTATGTATAAGGGGGCTTAGAAGATTTACCAGCTTATTAATATTTAAATAATTTGTGATTGCCGCTCAGAACCGTAAAACATAATATCCATCGACGAAAAACTCTTTTATACCCTGTTTTGGTGTTCTTTTGCAACAAAAGTGCCTCTATCACCATGTGAAAAACATTAATATCATCTTATTCTCATATTTCCGAGCATTGAACAGAAGAATCTAAACGTGGTTTTGCTCCTCTAAGTCCTTTCAGATTTGTAATAAAATAAAAGTAATAAAAGAATGGCCTATATTAATACGATAATTCCTACTTTTTTTTACTTTTTGTTCATTTCTTCTTTACAATTAGTAATATTAATACAGCATTCCCATCCCGACAAACAATCTCATACTTGGATGACCTTCAAATGAATTGTATTTTATCAAAAGTGGGGCTATTGTTCTTTGTATAATAGACCTAACAAAATAAATCCTGTTATTTCTCTGACTATTGTTATTAGGTTTACTTTTATATTTATTCGTATTATTTAGCATTGTTTGGAACTTTTATAAGACAATTGTACTTAAAATCTTATGTACATTTTCATTCATAATTTTTATATACATTCAATGAAACTGTCATTCATTGAATATTCATCTCAGCCCTCAAACACAAGGAATATATAAATTACTTGAAACAAAAATTACTTTCAATTTATTTGAATATTTATTTATAAATTATTTACCTAAAACAAAATTGAACTGCTAGGTCAATATCACTCTGAGACTTCAGTTAAACTAGTAAAGTTAAATGGAACAATTATCAAAAAACTGAAAGTAGTGAACTCCAGGCTGAAATTAATCATTCACGTAATACGTTCGTTCTTTATTTCAGCAGTATTAAAAATCACTTAACTTCTTTTTCATTTTAAGTATCATTTTATAATGAACATTCCTGAAACAGAGACGAAAAATCGTTGAAAGGAGCAAAGCCAAAGCTTTTATGCCTTGATTTCTCATACTGAGATAATCCTATCGAATATTGCATGAGGGCTTTTATTGTAGGAAATTTAATAATAATTTAAATGGTTGGCTTCCACATACCACCATTTACAAAAATTTTCATATACTCCAAAACTGTACCTGTCTTTATAATTTTTTCGAATATTTTCTCAACTCAAAATCTATCCAAAATTTACATCTTAGATTACAAAAATTTAAGACGTCTGCAAATATTTTGAAGTCAATCCGTCGTTTTCGGTTCACCAATCCGTAAATTTTGGCTTTTTTCGCTTTATCAAAACCAGTTTCATTTGATTACCCAAGTCAAAATACGTATAGAAGGTGTACCTAAAAGCCAATGAATACCAGACCGAAATTCTGAAAAAGAATGGTTTGGTGCGCGATGTTCAATCTAAATTGAATTACATCAAAACACTATCGAACTCACTTGAAAAGATTTAAACAGTTCTGTGAATATAAGTTTTAAGTTTGGATATAATTGTGATGCCTTTGGAATACTACATGTTCTCGGTTACTAACGGTAAATGACGGATTTAACTTTCGAAAAGAAAGGAACTTGGACTTTGATAGTCCATTATAGGCCTATCTCAATTAGTGACCTGTTAATAACACGTCCCAAAATATCTATCATTAAAAAGCTGTTGTCGATATGAAAATAATAAATAAATTTTCATTGTAATACAAGAATTTAGCTGTCCGCTAATTTAAAGATAATGTCATCATGGTGGATTTATTCTTGTGTTCCAAGAGAGATATAAACGTTGACAGAAGCAGTCGAGTTGTCAACACTGTCAAGACGAATGACAGTTTCCCTTCAAGTTCCTACCTCTGGGTGTCTTAACGCATTAATACTCTCTCCGCTGCCCTCTCTAAAATTCTCCATCCCTTATTTATCACGCTCGGGGCACCACATTTAATATCCTAATGCAATGCTACACCTACTTCCTGCATCTAGAAAAGCAAAAATAAATTATAAATCCAATAAGTAATATTAATACCTACCCGTTTGACAAGTTCGATCTAAACCGTTTAATCGGTGTTGATTTTTATAAAAAACAAAATACAGACAGATAGCTGATAGACGATGGTAACTTAGCCTAGTGCCCTCCACCGACCTTTGTGCCATGTTTGGTCAAAATCGGTCAAACAGTGTTGATTTGTATAAGGAACAAAGAGACAGAATGACAAACAGCTCATTTTTTATATATTTAGATATGGAAGGAAAACAAAAACATGTGTGGTTTATATATCAGTTTTCTAATCAGCCTACTAAAAATTATTAGTTATTTTTGGTATTCAGTTAAGAAGTTAATTGTATTATAAAATGTCATATATCTGAATTTGTTTCTATATTTGTAATGTGTTTTCTACATATTGGCGCAGAGCACGTAAATAAGGATGTCTTGTTTCATCATAAGGTTTGAATGACTGAATGACCAATTCTTTGGCGACAATTTCTGCCAAACAAAAACAAAGAACAAAACTTTTCAAATGTCTAGTTCTTTGACATTGTACTGGCTTTTCTAGAAGAAGGTTTTCCTTCGTATAGTCAGTCCGTAAAACAAGAATTCCATGTATTTTCTATCGGGCGAGTACAGTTGCTTTTTAAGAAGAAAAGTAAGGTAAATTTTTTTATTTCTTTGTTTTATAACTCTTAGCTGTAATGGTCGTATGGTTTGAATAGTATTAACATATATTTTCTATGTATATTGTTGAAAATTAATCCTTTCCCTGCTGTAGGAGTCGAGGTGAACCGTGCCCCCAGTATGGTGGACTTCTACAGCAGTCCGACCCTCCTGTCTCGTAAACGCCTCCCTGCGGATGACTTTTCCAGGATTTTTAAAACATTTAATTATTTTCTTTTTTTTTTTATTATTAAATTTGTACATAGTTAGATTTTTAAAAATCTAGCTTTGTAAATATTGGTGAAATGTAAATATTTATAAACAATAAAAAATAACTCCGCCAGTGTTAGATCCAAAGCCCTAAATAAAAAATGAGGATATTTTCTTTAATAAAAAAGAGTTTATTTATTTAACGTCATTGATTAGTACCTATATAATAAAAAAATGTTATTCTTTGTATTGAAGAATAGTCTATAAAACAAATGTATTGGAGTATATAATTACATAAGCGACTTGCAATAAAAGACAAAGTCTTCTAAAGCTATTAGGAAATTCAAACTGGGGATCGGATAGGAAAACATTACTGCACTTATATCGAGCATTGATAAGATCAAAATTGGACTACGGCTCGATAGTTTATGCCTCTGCCAGCCCTACAGCTCTGAAGATGCTCGATGTGATCCATAATTCCTGCTTTTTGCATAGGTGCCTTTCCTACGTCTCCTGTAGCTAGCATATTAGCTGAAAGTGGAGAACTGCCTTTAGCAATGAGACGAGCTTACCTTGCATTGTCTTACCATGTATCACTTAAGGATTGGAGACTGCATGATTCTCTGCACGCTATAGACCATGAGAACAACCTCCACAACAGAGCATTCCAAAAAATTGCAAGCACCGAATTAAGTTAATAGCGAATAAACTCGATTTAAATATACCCGAGATATTAAAATATCCAGCTGAAGACACGCCATTCTGGAAAACCAAACAAATAATCCTAGACTTTACCTTATCTGAACATACAAAATTAAACACGAACAATATCATTTATCAAACATATTTTTTTGGAAAATATTCAAAAATATACAGAATACCCCAAAACTTATACTGATGCTTCTAGAACTGACTCCTGAATAGGATGTGTCTTTTTAAGAGACAACTCCTCCAAGAAGTATAATATGCATGAAGCTAATGCATATTCACGGGAGAATCTTTTGCAATTTGGCAGGCCATGGAAGACATCAGGATCCAAGAAAATAACAAGCACCTGATCGTAACGGACTCACTCAGCGTAATTAGGGCACTAACGACACTAAAGAAGGGCCATCCTATTATTGCAGAAATTTCGAAAACTCTAGCCACACAAAATAAAGAAATTACACTTTTATGGGTTCCTTCACATGTGGGGATTGAACTCAATGAGAAAGTGGATAAAGAAGCAAACGATGCTAGAACAGCACAAATTAATAATATAAAAAGTATGCTGCCTCAATTTAAAAAAACATATAAAAAAACAGGTAATGAAATTGTGGCAAAATGAGTGGTTAAACACGGAAACCAAACTAAAAAACATAACAGGGGCAGTAAATGTTTGGAAAACCTCTGAAAGGTTGAACAGTAGAGAGGAAGTGGTATTGGCAAGAATACGAATCGGCCACACCAAAATAACGCATACCTACTATTTAAAAGGACTTTACCCTCCCACCTGTAAGCTCTGCCATGAGGAATTAACAGTTCAACATTTCCTGACACAATGCATGGGATACAACCAACGGGGGCAACAGAATAAAATTTCGGGCAGCATGGAAGAAATCTTATCAGATGAAGAAAGAACAGTACAAAAAGTACTAAAATTTATTAAAGGGATCGGCCTATACCATGTAATATAACACTAGAGAACTGCCAATTGCTCACATGGGTAGAGGCTGTATATACAGAACAAATAATAATAATAATAATTACATAATTCAAACTAAATATTTAGACCTATAATGAAAAAGTCCGACTCGCAGGAACTGCGTCATCTTAGCGCGGTTACGTACATCTCGAAGAAATGGAATAGATTAGCATCACAAATCACAGGAAACTGACAGTAGCCAACTTACACAAAAGCGGATAATTCTTATCTGTATAAGTCAATACAATTATGTACTGAAAACGTACTTACTCTTCGACTACTGCTGAGAAGGCTCTATTATAAACAACCAAAAATTCGTTGTCATTTTAAGTATCTTGTTTTACTAGCAAAATCGTTTTACTGTTATAATAAACTATAAATATGTGCTTCATGGCGAATAAAATTCCGTTCTGACTTTTGTTAAATCTTTCTATAAAATAAGAAATAACGATAACTACAGTTAGAGGCTATGAGGAAGGTTATATAGACCGGAGAATTCAAAACAAACTACGTCATCATGATTAGCCACTGCCATCTTGATTGCCACAGCCACTCCAAACTGACCAATACCTTTTACCGTTTCTTAGCTTATTTTACAACAATACTAATTTTACTGATAAATTCAATTTAAAACAAGAAACTACCAATTAAAAAGTGAGTTAAGCAAAGAGAAAAACCATTTCAAAACAACAAAACAAACACTTTTTACGTTTTAAGCGCTTATATCTCTGATTGACGTTGCCCCATCGAATATTGCTTCAGGACCTTTTTTGTAGAGAATTTAGTAAACATTCGAATGGTCACCTTCCACTTACCACGATTTCCCAACCGTAATCGAGATATTTACAAAAAATGTATGAAGATCTGAAAACTTTTCATGTCTATTAATAAAATAATTTTTTTCGCATACTTCCTTAACTCCAAATATAACCAAAGTTTAAACATCTTAGTTGGGATTAATTTCCAAGTTGTAGAAAATATTTCAATTGAATCCCGCGATTCTAAGTACTCACAAAAATATAATGACTTACAAAAACATTGATTCCACTTTTCTCAGGAACGGTTACAGATGTCGCCGTAAAAATGGTTTCATTCGTTTTCTTGTGTTAAGAAACCTATAAAACAAGTACCTGCAAGCATATAAACTCAAAAACGTAAGCGTTATGATTTTTTTTGCGCGAATTTCGCCCCAAACACCATCTTCTAGTGGGCGGATTCTGCTGGTTAACGAACTTGACCTTTCAAATTAGACGACAGATTTTTGTACCAAATTTCGTTAATATCGGACCATTTTTAGCGCGGTTCCCCCTCCCCCATAGGGAGGAACCCCGCTTATAGGGTTGATACAATGAAACAATCCGGAAGTGCCGACAAGAAAATTTCGCGTTTCAGAACCCCTAGAGACCGAAAATAACGGCGGTTCAAATTTGTATATATATATATATATAAAGATATATATATATATATATATGTATATATTTATTTATATATATATATATATATATATATATATATATATATTTGTCTGTTCGCTCATTTCTGGCTTCCCTGATGGTCCGATTTTGATGAAATTTGGTACAAAAATCAGTCGTCCAATTTGAAAGGTCAAGTTCGTTAACCAGCAAAATCCGCCTACTGGAAGATGGCGTTTGGGGCGATATTCGCGCAACAAAAATCGTAACGCTTACGTTTTTGAGTTCATAAGCTTCTAAGTACTCGTTTTATATGATTCCTGGGCTAGGAAAACGAATGAAACCATTTTCAAGGCGATAGCTTTAACCGTTTTCGAGAAAATTGGAAAAATATATTTTGAATACCGTTTTTGGTTTGGGTACTTAGAATCATGGGATTCAGTTGAAACATTTTCTGCATGTTCTACTTTCATCAAAATTAATATGTTGAAATTTTGGTTACGTTTGGAGTTAAGGAAGGGTTAGAATAAAATATTTTATTAACAGACATAAAAAGTTTTAGTAACTTTGTTTACTTTCCTTAATATCTCGAAAAAGGTTGAGAATCTTGGTAAACGGAAGAATACCATTAGAAAGCTTATTAAATGCTCTAAAAAAAAGGTTCTAATGAAAGTTTTGATTAGGCGATGTCAATCGGAGAAATAAGAGCTTAAAACTTTAAAGTAATTGATTTCGCTTATTCGAACTGTTCTTTTTGTCTGTTTTTTATTCCTTGTTATTTTTTAATTGCTTATTGTTGGATAATGTATTTGAAAATAAAACAGGTTAAGAAAAATAAGAAAAACAATTTAATGTTAGAGATATGGATTTCCAAGATATATAGCTTTTCAACTGCCTAGCGTCCTTCTTAGGGAGGGTTCTTTGTCTTTGATTTTGGTACTTAGAATTATGGGATACAGTTGAAACATTTTCTGCATGTTGGAGTTTCATCAAAATTAATATGTTGAAATTTTGGTTACGTTTGGAGTTAAGGAAGGGTTAGAATAAAATATTTTATTAACAGAAATAAAATAAAATAAGTTACCAAAGTTTTGGTAACTTTGTATACTTTCCTTAATATCTCGAAAAAGGTTGAGTATCTTGGGAAACGGAAGAATACCATTAAAAAGCTTACTAAATGCTCTACAAAAAAGGTTCTGCTGAAAGTTTTGATTAGACGATGTCAATCAGAGAAATAAGTGCTTAAAACTTTAAAGTAATTGATTTCCCTTATTCGAACTGTTCTTTTTGTCTGTTTTTATTCCTTGTTATTTTTTAACTGCTTATAGTTGGATAATGTATTTGATAACAAATCAGGTTAAGAAAACTAAGAAAAACAATTTAATCTTAGAGATATGGATTTCCAAGATAATATAGCTTTTCAAATGCCTAGCCGGGTCCTTCCTAGGGCGGGGACCCACCCAGGTAAGATTGTAAATAACACCTTTCTTGAGAGTAAAGATGGAACTGTCAACTTTGGTCCTCCTCTACCTCCCGGCACTTTCATTGCTGACGAAGGCTACCACTGACTAGCCAAAACGTCCTAAATATAGATTTTTTAACAAAAATCGTATTGAGGTTTATTTAGCCGAATCCCAACCATTCCATCTTTACTTATCACCTCGACGGGTAACTATCTAATCTTCATGCTTTCTAGAAATGTGGACCCAAAATAATAACATCTTCTATTTTAATCATTTTAAATGAGTCTAGAGAAAAGAACGGAATCGCGCTAAGATGATGCAGTTCCTGCGAGTCGGACTTTTGAGCTTGTTAGAGCGCGAACAGACAAGCATATATATATATATATATATATATATATATATATATATATATATATATATATATATATATAAATTTGGGCCACCTATATTTTCGTGATCTATAAGGTCTGAAACGTGAAAGTTTCTAGTCGGCACTTCCGGATCGCACCTCATAAGCGGGTTCTCCCTATGGAGATAGGGAGTAACCGCGCTAAAAACGTAAGCGTTATGATTTTTTTGCGCGAATTTCGCCCCAAACACTATCTTCTAGTGGGCGGATTCTGCTGGTTAACGAACTTGACCTTTCAAATTAGACGACAGATTTTTGTACCAAATTTCGTTAAAATCGGACCATTTTTGAGCTTGCTAGAGCGCGAACAGACAAGCACATATATATATATATATATATATATATATATATATATATATACAAATTTTGGCCACCTATATTTTCGTGATCTATAGGGTCATGAGGTCAACCTCATAAGCGGTTACTCCCTATGGAGATAGGGAGTAACCGCGCTAAAAGTAAATAAATAATAAATTAAAGCTTCTCTGCAATTAGAAATTTTAACAGAGAAAATTGTATGTAAGGGTTCACGCAGGTAGAGAGGTGGGTGAGAATAGTGCCGTGACAGGGGCCGGACAAGTAGAGAGAGCTCTTTGCTGCGGGTCCGCCATGGTCTACTTAATTTAATTTATCTTAATCTTGAATTAAATTTAAATTAATTATGGTCTGTTTGTAGCCAGCCATTTAATATATGTGGGTGTGATGTATGGCACTTGTGAATTGTCGTCTACTGAAGAGAGCAAACTCAATATTAGAAAGTCATAAAAAAATAATTTCTTTGAGTGTTTTCATTTTAATATTAATTCTAATTTGAAGGTAAACCGCGTTTATTTTTATAATCTCCTCGTTTTTCCTCTGCCTCCCACGCTTCGAGGAAATCGATGAGGTTGCCATAGAAACTGATTGCCTTCAGGGGAAGAAATTGATCTATTGGGTAAAGCCATTAAGCATCGTTTGAGGTAGTTAAGTGTTGTTAGGCAATCGTGTGCTTCTGGGCAATATTTGCTTGTTACATCAGCCTTTGTTATAACGTCCGTTGTGCTTAACCCATTAAGTCCCAAGCCTATTAATAATAAAATAATAAAAAAAATTAATATTATTATTAATAATAAAAATAAATAATAATAAATTATTATTATTAATAATAAAAATAAAATAAATAAAAAAATAAAAAAAATAAAAAAAAATAAAATGAATAAAAAAATAATAAAATAAAACAAAATATATGTTTACATTATATATATTTTTTATTATTTGTACTGTATTTATATATGTACTGTGCACTATACATATATATGTATACTATATTTATATAAGTGCAAATATATTTATGTGTGTGTGAATCTGGTTCTTATATCCATGCAATTTTATAACAACAATAATTTCTCTTTTTTTCCAAACTTAGATTCTCCCAAATACAACTTTAGTAACACAACTCTTTCTCAAACACATAATACTGAAAACACTCTCCATCCTAAAATTAATCTTGCACAATTAAACACAACAAGGGTGGAGATGACCAAGCAGTTTTCTGCCCTTAAACTACCAACCCAACCCAACCCAAGCCTATTTCTACTAGATTGTTTTGACATTTTTCGTTATTTGTTCCTCTTAGGCACTTAAAAGAATGTATAATAACCAAAATCAGCAATTATAGTTAAGGAGAAAAAAAATGTTGCGTTTACGGGACGCAAACGCAAATTAATTGGGGAATGCTAGGCATATCAGAAAATACCATGATTTCATTATAATATCGTTATTTACTTACTTTTTACATTTTATATTACTCTAAACAATATTTTATATAACTTTGGCTTGAGTTTAAAACAATGCTAACAAAATTTAAAAAAAAAACATTCTTTTTGACTCAATTTACTTTTTTTAATTGTAATTATGTTTTAAAATAAAGCCAAAGTTATATAAAATATTGTTTAGTGTAATATAAAATGTAAAAAGTAAGTAAATAACGATAGTATAATAAAATCATGGTATTTTCTGATATGTCTTTTCCCAAAGATGCGCAAACGCAACATTATGTTCGCAGGGCCACAGAATTGCCAAAAAAATGTATGAAAGCTATTACTTTTATCGGTTTCATTTCTTATATGTTCAATTAGTGATTAGAGCAAAAACAATTTTTTTTTTGTTTAACAAATGCATAGATTTTTTGGGCAAATTTCTAACACACTTCACAATTCCATATTTTTCGCAATATTAAAAAAAAAAACAAAAAAAAAAATAGCAAAACATTTTATTTGGGCGTAAGATTTTTTTCCCTTTTCTTTAAGGAGTTGCCTTGTTAGAAAAAAACTATTCAAACTAAATTAAAATATTTATTTGCATGAGAAAAAAAATCGTGAAAATAATGTTGCGTTTACGCAACTTTGGGACGAATTGGGTTAAATGTGTTTTAAATTGATGCGTATAGATGACGATATTAAGGTAGAAAGCAGAGCGTAAGTAGTGGTGGCTATGTTCGCCACACAACCAAAACTGAAGAAGGATGTTTAAAAATGTTGAGAACCACTTTATGTCACTTTGTTAAACCTTAATTACTGGCGTCGCGACGCGTCGGGTCATATTGACCCGAATGTATTTGTTTATTCGACCTTTGCCCTTGAAATCTTTGTATTTCAATAAATATTATTGTTTATTATTATTTATTTAAATTACTTTACCCAAAAAAAATCAATTTAAAGTTTGTTTCACTGGGGCCCTGACACCATTAGTTATGGAAGAAAAAGCACGCCACTAATTAAGGGTTAAAGACCATGAATATAAATGCATCCGCAGGACAAACAAGGTATTGTAAGGCTTCGTATTCCTGGGGGTTAGTATGAGTGAATATGGGCAGCAGGGTGCTACACTTACGATATCGGGGACGAAATAGCCGTATCGGATATCGCAATGTGCACTTGCAAATTCAATTTCATACGCGCCGCATTTTGTTCGTTCGCTCTATAGCTGGCTGAAATATTGACCGATTTTAATGAAACTTGGTTCAAAAATACTTTAAAATGTCACTTTGCTTGACGAAATGCGTACGAAAAATTCGTAACTCTAGTCCACCGGGAGCGAAAAGCTGGGAAATGAATTCGTCAAAATTCGCACGAAAATGCACGAACAATCCAAACATGTGGCTCGATCATGGACCGAGTCCACTGGGCCCGTATCGTTCGTAGATTTTCGTCCGAACATTTGCGAAGTACGAACCTATCCCGTTCTGAAGGGATTTAGTTACAAAAGAGAGAATTTAATTTTGCTGTTGTGAAGAATGTTTCGAAATGTATCCTTTCTCATTCGAAAATAGAAGTGGTGGCCAACGTCGATTTGAAGATCATTCCACAAATAAGAAAATTCACCGAACTCCTTTCTATTGGTGTTAATGTGATTCACCCACATTTCCCGTATTTGTCGATATTACCTCGTGTCCATGAATCAAATGTGATAATTCCAAAGCATAAAATTCTTCATCAGAATCATCCGGAAAGCTGTTCCGAAGATTCATCACTCAGAGATGGCCGAAAAGCATTCCCACGATTTTGTAAGATCGGTGTTCGCCTGAATCGTTGCTTTTTTAAGCAATTGGAATTTTTAAATAATTGGAGATGGGTAATCTAAGGAACCTATATCTATAACCGTTGTCAAAGAAAATTGAAAAAAAACAGAGATTTTTCTTTCGGATATGATCTTACACATCTTGAACCGGTTAGGAAAAGTTAAAAAGTTTTGGGGATCGACTACAAGCCTCCAGGCTGGTTTACTCGTTTCTGCGTCGTCTCAGGTGCTTTACTCAGGAATAGTTCCGGACTCAGACCTTTCTGTAAATTTTTGCAGGAGTTTCTTCACCACGTCATAGTCATGGTAAAAAAAAAAAACAAAAAAAAAAACAGTTTCTGAAGGAAATTATCAAGAAGTTTCAATGGTTAAGTTATTTTTTCATATAAAAAAAAAACAAATGAAATCATGAACAATAAATTACAATTTTTGGGCGATTTGAGGTTTACCGCTGCCGCAGTCAAAGTGGTAAATACTCGGCTTTGCTGTCCATGTGTGGATTTTATCCCATTGGATAAATAACTTGCCGACACGTGATTCCGTACCCTAATGGAGATTGAAGGATGAAGTCTAATTACAAACTTGACAAATTAACATCAATCCGAAAAAGCTTTAATCATATATCCACTTAACGTAACTTCTTACATACTTAATTGCAATTAAATAAATTATTTAATTTATCTAGAATAACTTTTCTAACCTGGAAATGCGATCTGATGTGACTCACGAAAGCTGTTTTTTTTCTATATGTTATTTATTATTATTGTTTTCGCCCTATGGCGTAACTACAGGTAAAACAAGTCCCCCAATTTTTGTATACTATTACAATATATTTAACAATACAATATTACATTGGTTATGATGTTGGGAACTTTGGCCTGTTCGGCTTATGTAATTGAGCTTGAGAGAGAGATACCGGAAATCTCTCGAAATTTTCTATTCGCCTTTGAACTGGAAAGTAGTACCTCTTGTTTCACAAGTCGTTTACATACATATATTGTCCTGTAAAATTGTAATTTGTTTGTTTAAAAATGGATACTGTGTTCCGAACTGTGAAGGAAGCAGTAGAATATCTCCATTATTTAAAACAAATGGAAAAATTAAGTAATATCACTTGTGACGAAATTGATATCTGTCAGTTACCTCCAGACAAAAATGATAGTGTAACAAATGAAGAAGTCCTGAATCCAGTCATTTCAAGCGATGTGTCCCGTATAAACAATCTTGTTTTTCCCTCATTATAGCACCAATATTATAGTGTAGTGATCTGTAGGTGCACTATTTTAAGTAATATGTATTTTAATCTGTTAATATTTTTTCAATAAAATAAAAAAATAAAAGGATGTGTGCGGTTGTCTATTTTTAAATAATGAAAGACCATAGAAACGAATGTTGGTTGTATTGATGAAGCAGGAGTAAATTTTGGCCACTGTGCTTCTCCTGGAAGAAAGAAAAACCTGTCCGACCTAAAAAAATTAATTTTTTATTTATTTATTTATCGCACCGCATCTATGACGAAGTGCAGTTTTTCGGTATTTTCAGTAGAGGGCGATGTAAAGTAGGTTTAGTCCGGAGTAGTTAGTAGGGAAGGTCCGGAGCGCCCCAGTGTCACGATTGAATTGCTAAAAAAAAAACAAAAAACCGTCAGGTGGTAACCCAGTCACTGCTTCGGAACAAGAATAATAATGCTCTTATTTATGAGATACGAAGTCTAGTGAAAGAGCTGAAGGAGTCAGGTCTAGATCTCTCCATGGAGTGGATACCAGGACATAGCGGCATAGGTGGAAATGAAGAAGCTGATCGTTTGGCCAAGGCTGCAAGTCTCTTACCAGTCAACGATGCTGCTTACAAGAAGTATCCTTTCACATTAGCGAAGAAAATCTTTAAAAGAAACTGCAAATGGGAATGGGAAAAACTGTGGCAGAAATCGGAAAAAGGGGCAGTAACAAGGAAGTACTTTCGAACAGTGAGGGAAAGGCAAAATTGCAGATGGCTTGAACTGTCTCCGATACTGACTAAGTATTTAACAGGCCATGGAGACTTTGCTAGCTACCTACATGCGTTCGGCATACGAGGTCTTCCAGACTGCGGCTGTGGTCAGATTGAGACGGCGGAACATGTTCTAATGGATTGCCCGCAATATGAAGAATTAAGAAAAAGATGTATAAAAAGCACGGTCACAGCATTACACGGGTTAGTTTTAAAAGAACATTATAAATCTTTTCAAACATTGTTAATTGAAATTGAAAAAAAACGAAAACATCATTAATTTCGGGTTAACTTATTACATATTATTTATCATTTTTTAATAATTAATTTACTAAAACAATTAAGATCTTTCAAATATTTCACATTTATTTTTATTACTTTTATCTCTATGCATTTGTTACTTTGTTAAATGTTCAATAATTTATTTGGTAACTTTGTTATTTAACTTACTATCCGTAATATAACTTACTATCCGTAATTTCTTTATATACTTTTATAATACTATTTGTCTAATTTTAAAGAATTATTTATACCTTGTAATGCTGTGAGCGGAGCAAGGTTGTTGTTAAAATGTACATAAATAAATAAAAAATAAAATAAAATAAATAAATAAACTATATATAAAAAAATTAAGAAAAAACTAAATGGGTTGAAAAGAGCTATATATCATAAATTCCAAACCTCTCGTAAATATAAATGAAAAATATTCGTTACTCACCAATTCACAACCCATAATACTTTTTATAATAATCAATAAGTTCTATGATAAATGGAGCAGAAAGTATGATCCACTTGAATTTTAGAAGGGAAGTCACTATGTGCCTATTTAAGATAATACCCAGAAAAACTGGACCAAAGTCAGGTCCTAAATCAAAAATTTAATATATTGGAGAAAATCTGATAAACATTATTTTATGCCATTTGGTTAGGGAAGATCTGGCCTGTTCGCGACCAAAGCAAGGCTACAGTGTAAAGTTCGGTTGTTTTCCACCTTAGAATAGGCTAAATATGTTTAATTGTTATAATTTCATTAAAAATATTTTTAAAATAAGCATTACCGAAATATTAATTATTACCTGTTCTGATCCCTCAGGAGGCTATTGTTCCCATTTGAGAATGTTCAAAAAACATAATAACGATTTTTTTTTTCATTTTTGGTCATTGAAATATTGCTATACAAAAATAAGAAAGCAAATAATAGTATTAAAACCTTAAAATTTCTATTGTAACTGCGTTCAGACTGTAAACGGTTAATGGCCTGAAAATAAAAAGTTTTCTTCAACAATACGCTCAAGTTGAAGCCAACATTCATCCAAGTTAAAGGGGAACTTATAAAGAAACAAAAAAAAATGAATTTATCTTGAAAGTAATAGCAGGGATAATTAAAGCGAGTTGTTAAAGAAGAAATAAAAAATGCAGCTCTAAAACTCGAGGAAAACAAAGAAAGATCCATAATTCGTAAAGGAGAAAAATATTTCTTTCTTTCAAGAAATAAGGAGTGGAAGTATGTTCTCTTTCTTCTGTTTAAATAGATGCTCTTTGTTATGACTACTACAATAAGTTATTGTACCTCCTTGGCTTGGGTGGTAACCTTCCGCTCAGCAAAGTATTGATGGTTGTCCGCGTTGAATCTACTAAAAAATCCTTACAAATAATTCCGATTCTGAATGAACCTTCTTATCTTTATTAGCATTTTCCGAACGAAGTAGCTATTGGGGTGGCATAAATGAATGAATTTTTGAAAAAAAAATTCAAATCTTCATCAATCCTACCTACTATATATAGTGTGTCCACAAAATAAACGGCCAAACTTCGGGACGACTCGATGCAGGATGAAAAAATAAAGAAAAATTATTTGGTTTAGAGCCTTCAGCTCAAATTCAAGAACATAAATATGCTTTAGGTCCACCCAAAAACCTATGTAATATACTGTATAACATAAAGTCTTCTTTTATATGCATGGCCACCGCGCATGCACGAACGCCAGCGGAGACATTTTGGAACGCCTAGGTCTACCCGACAAACCTATGTAAAGCGCTGTATAACATATAGTCATCTTCTTCGTACATGGCCACCGGGCATGAGCGAACGCCAGTGGACACCTTCTTGTGACACTTTTTTGTAACGCTAGGTCCACCCGATTAACCTATGTTATATACTCTACAACATACTCATCTTTTTTGTACATGGCCACTGCGCATGCGCGAATGCCACTGCGAATGAGCTAACCCCACTGCGGATGCGCGAACGCCAGCGGACACTTTTTTGTCACACATTTCTGTAACGGTGTTTTCCAGTTTAGTCACCGCTAAAGCATATTTAAGCTAAAAAAAACGCCCTTTGGCATATTTCTCGATTTTGCTTAATTTCCGAGAAAAACGCAATTTTTAATAGGCATTCTTTCATAATGCCTATATAATAGCTCTCCATTATATATATATATATATATATATATATATATATATATATATATATATATATATATATATTCTTGTAGATGACCCAAAATATCTAAATTCGTTTGATCTTAGGAGCATGGGGGTCGTTAAAGCAGTCTTCCTGTCTTCATAATACGCTATTTAAAAGGCCCGACATGTTTCGTGCATATTTTCGCACGTCTTGAGGGGCACTTCTACAACAAAATATTTTTTTCCCATGCCTCCTAAGATCAAAAATAATTTATATATATATATATATATATATATATATATATATATATATATATATATATATGTTTATATACATATATAACCAATGAATAGTGACTATGCTAACTCACATTAATGATTAAAGACTAAAAAAAGGCCTAAATGTATAGTAGATGATTAACTTCATACAAATATAGGAATAATTACTGAAAAAGACTTTGACTAATATTTTAGTAAACAAAAAATGTTGGGCTGAACAATTTACTTTTACCTTTTGAACAGTCTGTTGAAAAGATAAAATAGAACCGCCTCTTGAAGAAATTCCAATACCCCATCTAAATGTGCAAACAAGTAGGTATTACTTAATGAATTCTCCATCCACTATCTCTAGTTGATGACATCTTTTCATGATGACAAAAATCGAATATTCCATAATGAATTTCTGTGATATACAGATTGCACACATGAATAAACCTCGGCTCCTGCTAAAGATAGATTGGAGGCTCGACATGAGGAAAGTCTATTTTCTGCTCGACCAGAAGGGAAAGCAATTTTCCCTGGAAAGTTGTGGATGATCTTCGCTGAATTGCTTGTTCTAATTAACTTTCCAGCAGCATATGCCAGATTTAGGTATTCTCAAAACTTAAATTACTTCTGAAGAAATACTGAATATTTCAGATCTAAAGTAAATTGGTTCATTAGTTGAAAAATTAAATTTTCATTGCAGACTATTTTCCATATTTTTCCCCTAAGAAACGCGTATTACCGAATTATTTGCTTATTTTTTTACGGGGCTTCGATATCTGGGCCATTAGCGCCGACATCCAAGGGGCAGCGAGAAAATTTCATAACGAGCCGTGAGATGAGAAAATTCCTGACACCAATGAGAATCGAACCCACCATCTCCCGCACGAGAAATTAAGGCATTAGCCACTAGACAGCAGACAATAGTATATCCAAAAATTATTATTAATACATAGGTATAACTAAACTAAAATAAAAACAGAAGTAGTATTCTACCCTACTACTTATATATATATATATAAATTGGATCAGTATGAAAATCATTAAAACAATTATTCAAATAATATGAAAAACTTTTTATGTTCTACACGCCAAAGTGCTGTTATTAAGACTTCTAACTAGTTAGATACGTTACTTGATCAGCACTTCGTCATGAAAAATACACAACAAAATATAAACGTAAAAATAATCCAATTTTACTTCCCGAAAGTTAATCATGTAAATCATTATTACAGAGACTATCAATGATTGACGACTAATGGGTAGTTTGATTACTCATTTTACTAATTTATTAGTAATTATTAATATGACCTAAGTACGACTAATGATTAACTTGCGTAATGACTAAAGAGAATAGTATAATAATGACTAATTCTGATAATATTGTTTACCATGATTGATTACTATATCGCCCCCAGATTTACTTCTTCCCCAAATTATATTTCTTTAACAGTTAATCACAGACTATTAAGTCATTATTTACTCATTTATTATTTATTTACATATTTTATAATTTTGCAACAACTTATTAATGATTTTTTTCCGTATTTTTATTTGCTGTAAATTGTATGAATTTACTTGCATGCTTATGAAGTCATGAATGTATTCTATACATACATATGTATACATAGGTACATACATGTCGGCCAGCCCCCACCATCCACGATAACACAAACTTGAGATACTTATTTCACAGTTCAATGCATACAATTTTTTTTTAAATAATTATTTATTTTTCAATAATTCTAGCGCAAGAACTACATAACACGATTGTACTTACACAATTACTATTCAGTTGGCCATCGTGTGTAAAGATACTACAATGTGCAAGACCCGAAGACTGAAATAACTACACATTATTTACATACATAAATGAAAAAAAAATGTTAGAAAATATTTATTAACATTTGTTTTTTGTTAAATAAAATTTTAAAATATTATCTTAATTTTCCCTTCGAATAACAAAATAATGTAGACAGAAATTCCCAAAATATCCACTTTAAATTTTACAAACACATCATATTTACTCAAACGTTCTAGCAATTTTTCAATATAAACATTTTCAGAAGAGATATTTATATTTATTTGATTGGTTTTTGTTAAATACGAAATAATCTTCAACGTATTTATAAAATCACAAGGGAAAACAAATAAAAAATTGCTATGAAAAACAATATTTATTCAGCTCAGAACCTCCTTGGGGCGTGATATCTCTAATATTGTTTTATTAAAATAATTGACGAATTAATAAAATTCCGAGAAAATAATGCCACAATGCTTGTTTATCATGCATTTTTAGAGGTTATATCAACCGCTTATCGAGTATATTTTACAAATTAAGCCACAAACTCCGGTTTTTACACACATATGTATTATATATATACATATGCGCATTGCTTTTTAAGGCACAAGTTACTAGAGAAACTAGCTCAAATAGCAATCGACTTTCAGAATTTCTTCTTTGTTTATTAAAGTAATCTTCTAATATATTTTCCTGAAGAAAGGTCATATAGAAGTCATACAGAATTTTTAACCATTATCTTCGCAAAGGAAATTCGCTTGAAGAGAAATCAAGAACCAGTAAGTTCACTAGGTGGAACTTGACAACAGGAGAAATGTATAGGAACTTTAGAAAAATAAAATGATAAATAGCTCGAGAAAAAGAAGTAACTTTGGCCTTGATATATAGCTAAGTCAGTAGGAGTTGGGTTTATAAGGAATGGATTTCTTCCGGGTCAGAAGAAACATCTAATATACGAAGAAGATTGAAAAGAAAGAACTGGAGGTTCTTCAGAAGTATCAATTAGTCTAATGTCTGATTTTCTAAAAAATAAAAGTCCGACTCGCAGGAACTGCATCATCTTAGCGCGGTTCCGTTCTTATCTCTAGACTCATTTAAAATAATTAAAATAGAAGCTGTTATTATTTTGGGTCCACATTTCTAAAAAGCATGAAGATTAGATATTTAGCCGTCGAGGTGATAAGTAAAGATGGAATGGTTGGGATTCGGCTAAAGAAACCTCAATACGATTTTTGTTAAAAATCTATATTTAGGACGTTTTGGCTACTCATTGGTAACCTTCGTCAGCAATGAAAGTGCCGGGAGGCAGAGGAGGACCAAAGTTGACAGTTCCATCTTTACTTTCAAGAAAGGTCTTATTTACGATCTTACCTGGATGGGTCCCCGCCCTAGGAAGGACCCCGCTAGGCATTTGAAAAGCTATATCTTGGAAATCCATACCTCTAAGATTAAATTGTTTTTCTTATTTTTCTTAACCTGATTTATTATCAAATACATTCTCCAACTACAAGCAGTTAAAAAATAACAAGGAATAAAAACAGACAAAAAGAACAGTTCGAATAAGCGAAATCAATTACTTTAAAGTTTTAAGCACTTATTTCTCCGATTGACATCGTCTAATCAAAACTTTCATCAGAACCTTTTTTGTAGAGCATTTAGTAAGCTTTCTATTGGTATCCTTCCGTTTACCAAGATTCTCAACCTTTTTCGAGATATTAAGGAAAGTATACAAAGTTACCAAAACTATTTATGTCTGTTAATAAAATATTTTATTCTAACCCTTCCTTAACTCCAAACGTAACAAAAATTTCAACATATTAGTTTTAATGAAAGTAGAACATGCAGAAAATGTTTCAACTGAATCCCATGATTCTAAGTACCCAAACCAAAAACGGTATTCAAAAACTATTTTTCCAATTTTCTCGAAAACGGTTAAAGCTATCGCCTTGAAAATGGTTTCATTCGTTTTCCTAGCCCAAGAAGCCTATAAAATAAGTACTTACAAGCATAGATGTAAGCGTATCGATTTTTTTCGAATTTTGGTCCAAAAACAAAGTTCCGGTGGACGGATTTCGTCATGAGGTATATTTCTACCTATGGAAGGAGGGGGAACCGCACTAAAAAGTCGTATTAAAAAAGTCCGACTCGCAGGAACTGCGTCATTTTAGCGCGGTTACGTACATCTCGAAGAAATGGAATAGATTAGCATCACAAATCACAGGAAACTGGCAGTAGCCAACTTATACAGAAGCGGATAATTCTTAATTTGTATAAATCAATACAATTATGTACTGAAAACGTACTTACTCTTCGACTACAGCTGAGGAGGCTCTATTCAAAACAACCAAAAATTCGTTGTCATTTTAAGTATCTTGTTTTACTGGGAAATTCGTTTTACTGTTATAATCAACTGTAAATATGTGCTTCATGGCGAATAAAATTCCATTCTGTCGTGAGTTAAATCTTTCTATAAAATAAGAAATAACAATAACTTCAGTTGGAGGCTATGAGGAAGGTTATATAGATAGGAGAATTCAAAACAAACTATGCATACGTCATCATGATTAGCCACAGCCATCTTGATTACCACAGCCACTCCAAACTTATTACCAATACCTTTCACCGTTTCTTAGCTTATTTTACTGCAATACTAATTTTACTGATGAATTGAAATTTAAAACATAAATCAACCAATTAAAAAGTGAGATAAAAAAAGAGAAAACCCCTTTCACAAACAACAAAACAAACACTTTCTAAGTTTTAAGCACGTATATCTCTGGTTGACATTGCCCCATCGAATATTGCTTCAGAACCTTTTTTGTAGAGAATTTAGTAAGCATTCCAATGGCCACCTTCCACTTACCAAAGTTTCCCAACCGTTATCGAGATATTTACGAAAAATATATGAAGATCCGAAAACTTTTCATGTCTATTAATAAATTTTTTTTTTCGCATACTTCCTTAACTCCAAATGTAACCAAAATTTAAACATCTTAGTTGGGATTAATTTATTTCCAAGATGTAGAAAATATTTCGATTGAATCCGGCAATTCTAAGTACCCACAAAAAATAATGACTTACAAAAACATTGATTCCACTTTTCTCAGGAACGGTTACAGATATCGCCTTATTAATGGTTTCATTCGTTTTCTTATGCTAAGAAACCTATAAAACAAGTACCTGCAAGCATATAAACTCAAAAACGTAAGCGTTACGATTTTTTTTTTGCGCGAATTTCGCCCCAAACACTATCTTCTAGTAGGCCGATTCTGCTGGTTAACGAACTTGACTTTTCGAATTAGACGACCGATTTTTTTTTCCAAATTTCGTTAAAATCGGACCATTTTTGAGCTTGCTAGAGCGCGAACAGACAAGCATATATATATAAATATATATATATATATATAATATATATATATATATATATATATATATATATATATATATAAACACACACACACACACACACACAAATTTGAACCACCTATATTTTCGTGATCTATAGGGTCTGAAACGTGAAAGGTTCTAGTCGGTACTTCCGGACCGGATTGCGTCGTGAGGTCAACCTCATAAGCGGGTTCTCCCTATAGAGATAGGGAGTAACCGCGCTAACAAGTACCTGCAAGCATATGAACTCAAAAACGTAAGCAGTACGATTTTTTTTGCGCAAATTTCGCCCCAAACACTATCTTCCAGTGAGCGGATTCAGCTGGTTAACGAGCTTGACCTTTCAAATTAGACGACAGATTTTTTTACCAAATTTCATCAAAATTGGACCATTTTTGAGCTTGCTAGAGAGCGAACAGACAAGCATATATATATATATATATATATATATATATATATATATATATATATATATATATATAAACACACACACACACACAAATTTGAACCACCTATATTTTCGTGATCTATGCGGTCTAAAACGTGAAAGTTTCTAGTCGGCACTCCTGGATTGCGTCATGAGGTCAACCTCATAAGCGGGTTCTCCCTATGGAGGTAGGGAGTAACCGCGCTAAAAGCAACTATTCATTTGTGTTTATTGCACAATAAATATTAATCTTAGATTATGTAATTCAATAATGTTTCAAGAAGCCATCAATTATCCTTCAAGAAGGCAAACTACACGAAGCTGTCATCTAACTTCCAAAGATAACTTCTGGCCATTGTTCCTTTGATTAATAAACGTTGGACGACTTCCAACAAAGTCATTTGTCCTTTGTCAAAACAATTTAATAATTTTTACTATAAATTCCGCTATTAGACGCTCAAGATTTACCTATTTTTCCTTAAGCCAATAATTAATACAAATATAAAAATACATATATTCTTTTCACCTTTTAATATTAACGGCCAACCCTTTTTCTGAAATAACCTTTTGAATACTAAATAGCATTTTCTGACAAGAATAAATTTGCATTTTTTCCGATAGAAAGCCAGACGCCCCCACGTTATTTAAGCAAATGGACTGCATTATATTCTCAGAAAGACAGCGATTATAAAAAAAATAAATCTTATTTTACTTCAAATAATATATTTTAATACGCCAATAGAATCGGAGTTAAATTCTGGTTTCACGTAACAAGCCACTTCTTATTTTTAAATATCCTTGATTCTCTAAATACTCCCTCGTTTGAATGTTACTTAGCTAGTTTCATAGCGGGAATTTATGACTGGACTTACTATATAGAAGAAACATAATACTGAATGTCATTATTGGTGAAGAAGTGGAATACATGAGTTGAGAACTGAGTTCTAAACAATGAGAAATCCTAATATTTTTCAGTTCTTAAAGAAAACAACAAGAAAGTAAGAAAATAAGAATTTCTTATCATGAATATCCTAGGATAATTTCAATCAAGCTACATAATATGTAGTACATATCAACTACCATCGTAATTTATTTTAAAAAATACAATATATATATATATATATATATATATATATATATATATATATATATATATATATATATATACAGGGTGTCCCGTAAATGTCTAGTCATATTGTGAGGGGTGATAGAGGACCCTTAGGGGAACAAAAAATGTTCTATGACGATTTCCCGAATTCTCGCCCCTAAGGGAGGAAACGTCGTTTTAGCACTTTCCTCCGAAGGAAAGTAGCTGTTGAGGTTGGACTCATGACGGAATTTTTGAAAAATTTCTTCAAATCTTTATCGATCCTACCTAGTAGACACCGAAAATGACCCCCGTTAAAATTTATATATATCTATATATATATATATATATATATGCATATATATATATGTGTCTGTTAACACGATAGCGGCCAGAGTTTTTGTTTTTTCGTCACGAAACTTGGTATATAGCATTCAATTAGCAAACGATTGAACGAGTTCGTTAACCACAAAAGTCGGTCCACCGGAAGGGGGGGTTTACCCCGAATCCAAAACACTAATTTGACTATGTCAGCCGTAATATTTGTTATATTTCAACGAAACTTGGTATTCTTAGTGGTAATATAGAGAGAAAAGTGAGATATAAAAATGAACTAAATCGGTTCATTAGAAGGGGGGGTTTACTCAAGACCCACAATACCAATTCGCCACTACCAGCCGTGATTTTTGGTATATTTCGATGAAACTCGGTATTCGTAGTGGTAATCCACTGGTAAATAACTTTTGGAAAAATAAACTAAATCGGTTCATTAGGAGGGGGGGTTTACTCCGGACCCACAATACCAATTCGCCACTACCAGCCGTGATTTTTGGTATATTTCGACGAAACTCGGTATTCGTAGTGGTAATCTACAGGTAAATATGTGTTGTAAAAATAAACTAAATCGGTTCATTAGAAGGGGGGGTTTACTCTTGACCCAAATTCTTAATATACTCATACCGGTCGTAATTTCTGCTGTATTGTAACGAAACGCGGTATACGTCGTGGGTAACTCATGAGAAAGAAGTGTTGTAAAAATGAGCAGAATCGGTCAATCGGAAAGCGGGGGTTTAATTTGTAATATATTTCAATAGAAAAGCCCGTCAGACGTAGGATCACATAGCCGCCGCAAGGAGCGCTTTCTACCACTAGAGTGACTGTATCCTGTTCCTGCGTTAGATCAAAATACGATAATATGAAGTTTTTTGTATTTATTACGTAGTGTAATAGGTACCATGTGTAAACATAACTCTGGAAGCAAATTATTAATTGATCAGTTACTCATTACAAATTTAAAAGAGAACTATTCATGTTTTTATTTTATTTATGTAGGATATTTTAAGCAAATTGTTCTGGAAAGCAATCTACACTACCCAAATTCTGAGGAAAGTGCTTAGTTATGCAGCTCCTGCGTGACGGACTTTTATTGTTTTTTCGAGACAAACGTAGTTTTTAGAAGAATAGTTGTTGTAGCTCCGTCCCAGGTGGTACTACTAGAAAGGGAGTGAAACCAATCGAAAGCTGAGTAAATTAACTATAAGACTAGTTGGGAGTAAACGTAAAAATGAATGAATGGAAGTACGTATATCTTACTAAAAGAAAGATATTCTAAATTTCCTGACATTTTATTGATATTTCTTTCCAGCGTTACTCCTTAATGGGCAGGATCTGTGATTTCCGGGTTCTAGAAAAACTTTCTCATTTAACCAGCTTTCCATTCATGTATCACAACCCTGTGTTATTGAAGTATTTGAACGGTTTAAGAACAAAAGTTTAAAAAAAACATGGATCTGTGAAAAGAAAATTATATTTTTTTCTTCAGTTTATTCAAAAATCTGAAGAGAAATATTTATTTTTATAAATGTTTACATAAATATTAAGTAAATATTTACTTATAACAATAAAAAAAATTACTTCCACGAATATAAAAAAAATTCCTAAAACAGTAAATAAATAAAATACACATATATTTTGAATTTATTAATTCAAAAAATTAATAATGTGTTGTAAAAATGTGTTCAAATGCGTGATCTAGGTAAAAATAGTAATTTTTGAGGTTAATGTATGATTGTTGTTCCTTAATGGCCGCCACCTGGACCCAGTATTAGTTACCTGAATTAATAAATTCAAAATAAATGTGTATTTTATTTATTTACTGTTTTAGGATTTTTTTTTATATTCATGGAAGTTATTTTTATTATTGTTTTAAGTAAATATTTACTTAATATTATGTAAACATTTATAAAAATAAATATTTCTCTTCAGCTTTTTGAATAAACTGAAGAAAAAAATATAATTTTATTTTCACAGATCCATGTTTTTTAAAAAACGTTTGTTCTTAAACCGTTCAAATACTTCAATAACACAGGGTTGTGATACATGAATGGAAAGCTGGTTAAATGAGAAAGTTTTTCTAGAACCCGGAAATCACAGATCCTGCCCATTAAGGAGTAACGCTGGAAAGAAATATCAATAAAATGTCAGGAAATTTAGAATATCTTTCTTTTAGTAAGATATACGTACTTCCATTCATTCATTTTTACGTTTACTCCCGACTAGTCTTATAGTTAATTTACTCAGCTTTCGATTGGTTTCACTCCCTTTCTAGTAGTACCACCTGGGACGGAGCTACAACGACTATTCTTCTAAAAACTACGTTTGTCTCGAAAAAACAATAAAACGACGTTTTCTCCCTTATGGGCGAGAATTCGGGAAATCGTCATAGAACATTTTTTGTTCCCCTAAGGGTCCTCTATCACCCCTCACAATATGACTAGACATTTACGGGACACCCTGTATATATATATATTTGTACTTGTAGCCAAAAAAGTCAAATATTTCTCTTCCCTACGTCATATATTCTTTTACATTTACCGATTTCAAGGCATTCAAGCTTGTATTACACAACAGAGGTTGTGGGTGGTAGGCGAGGAAGGTTAGAAAGCTAATTTTTTTTAACCATATTGCAAAGGGATACTAAAACTATGTTTAAGATTATGTACGAGATATGCTAAGTGCGTCGCATCATAAGTAAATATACTTATATTGTAAATAGATATGTATGAGATGAACAATTTATTAGACAAATAATGAACAATTTGTAGGAAATACCCTTTGAGGAGGAGCCATGGGCCATGAATATAAGGCGGCTGAGGAGGCTGCAGCCCCCCAAAATCAGTAAAAACGTAAAAAATAAATTATATAAGAACACTTAGTTTATAAAAAATAATGTTATTGGGTTGTAAGAACGATTTAAATGTGTAACTATTCCAAGTTCTAGAGCCCCCAAATGCTCTCACGAAATTCTACTAGCCCCCTCCGAAATTAATTTATTATTATATATATAATAATTATTTTATAAGTATATATATATATATATATATATATATATATATATATATATATAAAATGGTAAATATTATATTATATTATCCCATGAGAATGTACTCATTTCAATTTCAGACGAAATATGTCCGAAATATTTTCCTTACATTTCTCCCTGAGGGGGCACCGAAGCGGAAAAATGCGATTCCTAGCCGTGGCATCTAGGATCCCTTGGGAATCCTTCCACTACCTAGTCCATTACTTCTTTCTATATTTAGTCTAGTTTATACTTTTATCCATTTTATCATAGAGCTTCGTATTTATGCCTTTAGTTTCTTCTTAATCCTAGTTTCTCGACAGAGCTTGGAGGGCACTCTTTGAGAATATATGTATGTTGCTTGTGCCGCTTAAACCCTTGAATGCTTGAATTTTAGTTGCCTCAGACCTTGTGCCATCAATCAGCCCCAAACCCTGACCCAAACTTTACTGCAGTACTGAGAATTGAGTCCCGAAAATATGCAATGCAGACTTTACTGTAAAACACCTACTTATGGAGTGCAGAAGACCACAAAACCTACATATCCCACATGACATTTACGAATTGTTGAGGGACAGCAGCCAGTACATAAACACAATACTTTCTTACTTGCAGGACACTAAACAATACACTCCCATTTGAAGATATCTGCTGAATAACCAGAGGCTTCCAGGCATATAACAGACATTTCCAAACCTCTGGTTATGGCAATAATTAAATTAAATACCCATCTGCTGGTTCATTAGACCATACAGGTACTACCTTTAAGGAGTGAAATCGCAGTAGATGCGAATCACTTATAAATAAATAAATGAGTCCCAAAAATCAACCTCTTCATCTCTCTTTTCTACACATTTAGCCAAGCTCTTTGACAAAAACAGTTCTATTTTACACTCATGAATGCATATAATTCGCTGCTGGAATTCAGTAGAATGGTAACCTTTTATTTTGCATAATAAAGTATATTATTTTTGTTAAATGTACCCAAAAAGAAATTCTTATGCACATTTCTTACTGCATTGCTTCTTACGTCCCGTCCGTTGTTCCTTAATATTTCTGCCACAAGTTTTCGCAAATTCAATCGCGTGTTTGCTTGTGATTTTATTAAAATTGAACTTTTATTCCATGTTATACGAAATTTTGGTGTCTTGATACCATATTTTGCTACAAACCAGTACATTGTACCATACCAATTTATAAACTATTGATAAAGACACTTGCTGAAGACTTGCAATTTTTGTAATTTCACGCAAACGTTTGTCTCTTGAAGCATAATAATAATTGTTGACTCTTCAACAGAAATTTATTTTCCTTTCTGTTGCCCATCAACTGACACTTGATACCAACTGACAAGGGGAGTTTACAGTGGTGGAGTCACCGGCCTCGCAATCTTTGGTGATTCTGCATCGGAAAAAGGTCGACATTTCTCCGAGCGTTCCGCCCAATGAGCCTTAGGAGCTGCGGAATGAAATAAAATAGGTTGAAAATACTTAATTTTATTTCTTGAGTTTGGAAAATGATACCGACATTATTCTTTCATCAAAGCATTTATTTTAGAGAGTAAATAAAAGGAAAAATATAATCATTAAACAATAATTTATAAATCACCAAGAAGACGTTTGTCGGAAGAAGAAGAAGAAAATACACAACCTACTGCAGCTCAAGGAAGAGGGAGATGGTTCTGGCGTCCAAAGAACAAGAATCCTAAATTGCAATGAAAATGTCTCGAATGTAATTTTGCACGCCCTCAAAATTCTTTAAAATCAATATTTTGTGACGACTGTAGAAACAATAATTACTTTATTATTCACTATGATTTTTTTTTAGTTCATTCATGTTTCAAATAAAGACATTTTTTTTTTTTTTTTTAACAGTTTTTTTTTTAACTCTGCAAGTTAATATGCAAGCATTGGAAATGCTTCTGCAAAAAATATTTAAAAGCCCGAGGATATATTTAAAAGGAGGATCATGTAATATAATTTTAACTGAAGAAAACTAAAAATTAGTTCCATGAGGCAGAAAAGTGGAGAGCGGTAACCATTTCCAATATTATGGTAGTATATATAGCCTCTGAAACTGCTAAGCTAAAGGAGAACTGTAAATGGTAACCTTAAGGAGTACGGGGAAAGGTAATAAATTACCTATAAAGCCTGGGCTACGGCTTTCTTACAGATATATTGCTCCGGTTAGGTTCTTATCCAAGCTGTAGTTTGCTTGGAACCAATGTTGGTAATTTGGGATTTTTGTTATTATTAACAAAATAATTATTTCATTTTATTATCATAATTAGGTGAAGAATAAAGGCTATTTAGCCTTTATGAAGAGAAAGAATTCATTTGATTTTCAAAATGGAAAGATGTTATTATATATATATATATATATATATATATATATATATATATATATATATATAGGTCAGATACTGTAGAGGTATCTGATTCATGACCATACGGCACACTAGGGATATAATGGGGTCAGTACTGTGATCCGGCCGCCTGATTTTCCCCTTTGCTGCTTGGACTGCTAGAGTAATTAGCACCAAGGTACCCATTAATAAATTAATTAAAGGCTGGGTTGGCCTAGGGACGGCCAGGGAGGCAGAATCCAACTCATGAACGAAGACACTAAATCTTTAGCGCTTGCTCGGGATTTGAACTCAGGTCCTCCAGCATGTGAGTCCAGTGCTCTACCTCTGAGCTAACCTCGCCCCCATTTATATATATTGGCGAATATATATATATATATATATATATATATATATATATACAACAATTTTAACGGGGTCATTGTAGGTGCCTACTAGGTAGGATCGATAAAGATTTAAAGAATTTTTTAAAACATTCCGTTATGACTACAACCTCAATCCTCAACAAATCGTTAAGGAAACATGATTTACCAATTCTTCTAATTAAGGTAGCTGTGCAGGTAGATGTTAAGTTTCGCCGTACCTGACTAGGTATAAGTCATAAAATATTATACGACTGCCTTCCCCAACAGTTAGGTTAACCCGACACTTAGGTTCGACGGACATCGACTCCAACAGAATCTACATCGGCGAAGCGATGACTCCTACAAATAAACACCTTTATTGGTTGGCCAGACAGAAGAAATCTGCAGACAAGATCAAGTACCTCTGGTTTAGCGGTCGTCGAGTCAAGTGCCGTCGAAGTGATGGTCATCCGGTTGTTATTGTTAACAGTTCCGAAGATCTTGATGTATTTCCTTGACGCAATTTTATCAGTCTCCTCATCTCTTCCCCTAACAGAGCCTTTTATTTCCTTTTAGTTTTCATTAAAACAAATTTAATATTTATATTTTTATTAAGGACTTTTATATGCTATATAATTAGAAATTATATTTATTCATCTGCCAGAGGTAATTTTCACTTAGTATGTTTGTTACTTATTTTATACTGGTCAGTATTATTATTTTGATTTTAATTATTGCTATTTTGGTAAATATTTAGTTTTTGGTTTTTATAATTATTCGAATGTAATTAGTATTTGTATATTGTATGTTCCATCCACTTCCTTTTTTTCTTCCATCAGTTCCACACCCAACAACTTCTTCCTGAGTTTAGTTTTCCATAAATCCCCTTCATGACTAATGTCCTGATATCCTGTCACGTTAACGCCCAATCCCTTCTTGCACACTATGATGAATTCCTCCTGTATTTTAACGAAAATTTTCATCATATTATAGCTGTTACGGAAACCTGGCTCAAACCTTTTATCCCTTCCTCTCGAGTTTCCATTCCCAACTATACCCTCTTACGTCATGACAGAGAAGACAGAACAGGAGGAGGTGTGGGCCTCTTTGTTCATGATAGTTTAAAGTCTAAAATCCTTTTTCTTTCACCTCCGTCTGATCTTCCTCACCTGGAGTATATTTTTGCCGAGATATCTTCTTCACCTCTCCTCTTTTCCGTTGTATATCGTCCTCCCCGTGTGCCATATGACCAATCTTTTGAAACCTTCCTTTATCAGTTAGTCCCCTGTTATTACCATGTAATTCTTGCTGGTGACTTCAATACCAATCTTCTTGTCGAATCCCCTGACGTTACCTACCTTTCTGAACTATTCTTTTCACTTAATCTTTTTGTGGTTCCCTATTCACCTACCCATCACTCCCAGTCCTCTGATACTTGGCTTGATCTCTTTATCCTCGACTCCCAGGATAAACTCCTCGCCTCATCTCAACACCCTGTGCCCTTCCTTTCTTCTCATGATCTTATTCAAATTACTTTTGATTTACCTATCCATACTATCACAAACAAATTCTTTACGTTTCGTAACCTTAATTCTCTGTCCTTTGAACAATTAGAACCTGATTTAGAAAACTTTCCTTACGATTCCATTTATTCCTCTGACTCCATAGATGACATGGTTAACTCCTTAACTCATCACCTCCACTCCCTTTTAGATTCCCATGCCCCTCTTCAAACCCGCCGGTTCAACCGTCCTCCTGCTCCCTGGCTTACACCCGAGCTCAAATCATTAATAAAAAGAAGAGAAGCAGCGAGAAGAAAATTTAGACGGACCCGTCTTCCTCAAGATTACTCCTCCTACAAATACTTGCGTAACCTCACCCAATCCTCCATCCGTCGAGCTAAGTCCCTCTACGTCCACCAATCCCTATCCAATGCTCCTGACTCTAAAGCAAAATGGTCAATCCTTCGTAAACTTTCCCTTTGCAAAACTAACCGTCCTTGCTCTATCTCATTATCCCCTGATGTTCTTAATGCTCACTTTGTATCTTCTCCCTCAGTCATATCCAGTCCTCTTATACCTTCCACACTACTTTTTAATTCCAACAACTTCTACTTCTCCTATATTACCCCAGAAGATCTTCTAACCGCGGTCCTTCAATCCCGAACCAATGACAACGGTCCAGACTCTTTTCCCGTTAAACTGATTAAGGCCTGCTTACCTGCAATCCTTCCTATCCTTCTTTACATATACAACTATTCCCTTCAAAACTCGACTTTTCCTTCTCAATGGAAAACAGCGTTGGTTCGCCCTCTTAACAAAATATCAAACCCCTGCTCTCCGAAGGATTTCCGTCCTATCTCCCTTCTATCCAATCTTTCCAAACCTTTAGAGCGCCTGGTCCAATCTCAAGTATCCAACCACCTTGAACAAAATAATCTCCTTAACCCTCTCCAGTCTGGCTTCCGTCCGTCATACTCCACTCAATCAGCGCTCATAAAAATCACCCATGACATTCAAACTGCCATAGATAACCAACAGCTCACTATTCTAGTTCTCCTAGATTTTTCAAAAGCATTTGATACCGTAGACCATCAAATCCTCCTCACCAAACTCCAATCTCTTTCCTTTTCCAACAATGCCATTAGCTGGTTCCAATCCTTTCTATCCAATCGATCCCAATACGTGGTCATCCCCGTCAGCAATCCTTCTAGCCCTCTTCCTCTTTCCCGTGGTGTACCGCAGGGCTCCTCGTTATCCCCAACTCTATTTTCTGTTTACATCAATGATCTTCCTCTTTCCATAGTTCATTCCAAGTTTCATCTTTACGCTGACGATACCCAAATCTACCTATCCTTTAAGCCCTCTTTGCTACGAGATGCTGTAGACAAGCTGCAAGTAGATCTTAACAACATCAATGCTTGGGCTGCAGCTAATAAGCTTTCCCTGAATCCAGACAAATTCAAAGCCATTTTTATAGGCTCCCAATCCCTCATAAGTTCTACTTCCCCTTTTCCAGCCCTTTACCTTAACAGCATCCCTATAAAATATTGTAAATCAGTTAAAAATCTTGGGATCATATTTGATCAGAACCTTTCCTGGAAAAATCATATTTCCCAAATTTCCCGTCGGTCCATATTTATCCTGAGACAGCTCAACCTCTCCCGCCATCTCCTGCCAACAAAGACCCGTCAACTCCTCGTAACTTCCCTATTATTCCCCCAGTTTGACTATGGTTGTTTGGTGTACGGTGGACTTTCTGGCGATCTCGAGGCAAAACTCAAACGCCTCATGAACTGTTTCATTCGTTTTATCCTCGGGATCCCCAGAGACTCCCACATATCACATTTCTACCAGGAGCTAAATTGGCTATTCCCTCTTTATCGTCGTCAGTACTTCCTCGGCTCAGTCCTTTACCAAGTAATTCAATCCCGTAGACCTTCTTATATTTTTCAACTTCTTAAATTTAAATCCTCGGTTCACTCCCGTAACACCCGATCTCGTCCTTCCGATCTTTATATTCCTTCCCACCGAACAGCAATATTCGAAAAATCATTCGTCACCCGTGCCACCTCGCTATGGAATTCCTTACCTCTGTCTGTCCGCCATTCTACCAACCTTGAAACCTTTAAATCCCGACTCTTCCACCACCTTCTATCCCTCCAAGTTTTACCCAACCCCTAGTCTATATTGAAGCTGTACACTATATACTGATACTGATAGCATTTATAAGTTTTTAAGTTTATACGTAAAATTCAAAATTATTTTGTAATTTCAAAATTATTCCTATGGGACTTCTGTCCCGGAATAAGAATAAAACTTTTCATTCATTCAACAGTTAGACCCTGGATTAAATATGGAAGGAAAGAAAATGTAATAAGAGTTGCTGGATACAATTTTTCCTCTTTATTGGCTATAAAAACTACGATTCACTTGGAATGAATAATTTATTTGCCGAATGTCTCTGCATATTATAAAACTCTATCACCATGAAAATAAAGAACCATCTTAAAGTTGGGGGTGGGGGCATCAACATAAATCGATAGAGCTGTCTTGGCGAGTTTGCACAAAAGAATCCAGTGAAAATAAGTCTATTAAATTTATGAGTGAAATGATGAAAAATCTTCTTCTTTACAACAAAGCAGATCAGATATAGTTCGGTCATCGCTATGCTCCGGCCGCCTGATTCTAACATTTTCGGGTACCCATTAAATACTGGGTGAGTTTAGGGACGGCCGTAGACCCATTTTCCCATCCTTGAACGACGTCCGCGAGATTAGAACTTATGTTCTAAAACTAGAGCCAAATTATGAGAAATAATATTCGGTTGACCCCATTTAATTCATAATTTGATAACATTGTTAGGATTGACGTGTAAAGTTTTGATTGGAAAGAACGACATTCATCATTCAGTTTTACATTTCCACCATCCCGCTGTGAACAAAGAATCCTAAAGTGCCAATAGATCAGGAGGAGAGAGGACAGCTCCAACAGGTTGATGAGGGCTCAGCCATTCCCTCGATCAAGTGGGCCTCGTTTTGCTGTCCATTGTCGGAGAACCAACAAAGTGACTCTCGGAAATTAGGGCTTTTTCAGGAAAAGCTTTAATATTTCATATCACCACTGTTTGAACAGTCCGTGATTTTAAGGATGCACCTACAATGGACCCGTTCCGATCCGATCCAGTAACCAAGGACTGTCGGAAGAAAAACAAAAACATGCATCTCAATGGAGGTGCCTACATTGGTCCCGCTCCGATCCAATCCGGTCCAATCCAACGGCCACCGATTCTTGGCTATTCAAACGTGTTTGTTTCTAGACCGATTTCGGACCGACAATGCAAAATGGCACCACACACGAATTCTCACACATAAGGGAGAAAACGTCGTTTTATTGTTTTTTCTAGACAAACGTGGTTTTCAGAAAAATAAACATTATAGCTCCGTCCCTGGTGATTCTACTAGAAAGGTAGTGAAACCAATCGAAAGCTGAGTAAATTTACTATAAGACTAGTAAGGAGAAATCGTAAAAATAAATGAATTTAAGTATGTCTATCTTACCAAAAGAAAGCTATTCTAAATTTCCTGACTTTTTCTTGATATTTCCTACCAGCGTTACTCCTCAATGGGTAGGATCTGAGATTTCCGGGTTTCAGAAAAACTTCTTCATTTAACCAGCTTTCCATTCATGTATCACAACCCTGTGTTATTGTAGTATGTAAACGATTTAGGAAGAAAAGTTTAAAAAAAAAAAACGTGGATATGTGAAAAGAAAATTATATTTTTTTCTTCGGTTTATTCAAAAAGCTTAAAAGAAATATTTGTTTCTATAAATATTTACTTAAATATTAAGTAAATATTTACATAAAACAATAAAAAAAGTTACTTTCACGAAAATAAAAAAAATCCTAAAACAGTAAATAAATAAAATACACATTTATTTTGAATTTGTTAATTACAGTAACTAATACTGGGTCCGGGAGGTGGCTATTAATGAACCCCAACCATACATTAACCCCCAAAATTATTATTTTTACCTAAAGCACGCATTTTAACACATTTTTACAGGTATTTATAATTAGAATACAAACAAACAAATGCTTAACCTTGTATTGATACTGATGGCTCCGCTTGTGGACCGCCCTGTGATTCTCGTGAGCTCATGTGTGTTTGTTGTGGTAATTAAATATCTCATCCCTAATAAATAAGATGTAGATAGTCCCGAAAAAATTTGTTTAAATGCGTGAGGTAAAAAAGTAAAATTTCTAGGTAAAAATAATAATTTTTGAGGTTAATGTGTGAATGGGGTTCATTTGTGGCCACCTACTGGACCCAGTATTAGTTGCTGTAATTAATAAATTCAAATAAATGTGTGTTTTAATTATTTACTGTCTTAGGATTTTTTTTTTATTTTCGTGGAAGTAATTTTTTTATCTTTTTAAGTAAATATTTACTTAATATTTAAGTACATATTTATAAAAACAAATATTTCTTTTAAGCTTTTTGAATAAACTGAAGAAAAAAACATAATTTTCTTTTCACAAATCCACGTTTCTTTTTAAACTTTTCTTCCCAAATCGTTTACATACTTCAATAACACAGGGTTGCGATACATGAATGGAAAGCTGGTTAAATGAAGAAGTTTTTCTGAAACCCGGAAATCTCAGATCCTACCCATTGAGGAGTAACGCTGGTAAGAAATATCAAGAAAATGTCAGGAAATTTAGAATAGCTTTCTTTTGGTAAGATAGACATACTTAAATTCATTTATTTTTACGATTTCTCCTTACTAGTCTTATAGTAAATTTACTCAGCTTTCAATTGGTTTCACTACCTTTCTAGTAGAATCACCAGGGACGGAGCTATAATGTTTATTTTTCTGAAAACCACGTTTGTCTAGAAAAAACAATAAAACGACGTTTTCTGCCTTATGTGTGAGAATTCGGAAAATCGTCACAGAACATTTTTTGTTCCTCTTAGGGTCCTCTATCACCTCCCACAATATGACTAGACATTTACGGGACACTCTATATATATATATATATATATATATATATATATATATATATATATATATATATATATATATATTAAATCTATTTAAGTATTTTTTTTTAATTTTAACGTCCATTATTATTAACTAAGAATTTTAGGACGGGGTATCTATAGGTTACAACCCTTTTCTAGGCAGGATAGGGCTGATGCCTTTTCTTTTATCTAAAGAAAAGCCACCACCCCATATTGGGAATCGTACCCACGACCTTTGGCACGAAGTGTTAAGCGTTAACGCTCACCGCCACCGGGCCTCTGACTTAAGTAAATATATATATTTCCGTTTCTCTTCTTGGTAACAGCTTTGACTACACATCAGCTGAAATTTGAGTACATAAAATAGAAAATTTATAAATACGAAAATGATAATAAGGATCACCTAATAAGCATCAATAAAAAAAATTTAAAAAAAAAATTATAAAATTAAAATAGCTCTTTTCATAGTGAAAAATATGTATATGTACATTTGAAAGAAGGTGTTTTTTCATTATTTATGAATTATGAAACGGACATTTCATTAATGACATTTCACGTCATTAATGGATTTCCTCTTAATGGGAAAGAAGGAAAAGAGCTAATATTTACTCGCATTAACCAAAATTTATAAATTGATAATATCCTACAGCAATTTCGATACAAGCCTGTGGGTGAATAATAATAATAATATTAAATATGAGTATTCTAATAGCATTAAATAATATTAGGTAGATTAAGGAAAATAAATTGAGCCCGGGAAAAGTATACATACTTAAGCGACAAACAATTTCTAAGTGGTTTCCTGAAATTGGGATTGAGCGCCTGAAATAACCTTCCCGATATAGAACCACCAACGTCTAATCAATGCCCTATCAATATGCCATTAGCATAAGGAAGGTGTTTCGATTCGACCTTATATCCGAACCAAGCCAATGTCAACACAACCAATATTTTATGTTCTAATGGTTATGTGAGAAAGCCATTCTTGTTTGAAATTCATAGATGCTGTTGTTAATAATTTTGAACGTGATTTGGTCAAAATTTAGGTTTTCAAGTATATATAATAACAAAGAAATAAAGTCGAGCCACGGATTTTTTTTTATTGCCTATCTAATTTACTATCACAGTTTTTATTTGTTTTGTTTTTTACGGAGCACCGACATCCCGGCCATTAGCGCTGACATCCATGGTGCAGCCAGGAATTTTCTAAACGAGCTGTGAGATGAGAAAATTCCTGACGGTTGGGCAATGAATTAGTTAAATTCGGAAAAAATTCCACGAAAAAAAAACATTTGACATATTTTAATAATCTTTGTTTACAAGGGGGGCGAGGTTAGCTCAGTGGTAGATCACTGGACTAATAAGCTGGAGGCCTGAGTTCAAACCCCGAGCAAGCACTAAAGATTTTTTCTTCTAGTGTCTTCGTTCACCTGTTGAATTCGGCCTCCCTGACCGTCCCTAGGCCAATCCAGCCTTTAATTAATTTAATAATGGGTACCTTGGTTGGTGCTAATGACTCTAGCAGTCCACACACTATCTCCCTAGTGTGCCGTATGGTCATGAATCAGGTACCTCTATAGTATCTGCCCCTCAGGGCCCTCGTGGCCTGTTACGGGACTGATTTTTTTTTTTTTTTTTTTTTTTTTTTTTTTTTTTTTTTTTTTTTTTTTTACAAGAAAGCTAATTAATTAAATTTTATTTTATTTTTTAATTCCATCATCTAAATTACCGTCTTGTCGATTTTTGCACTCTTCTAAGCGACCACCGAAACTTTCGAATACTCGACGGCAAAGAGAACGCGAAGTCGCCGACATTTCTTAGCTGATTTTTTTCTTTTAGTTGACGGAGAGTATTTGGTTTATGGACCTTACTTAAACGAAGATTCGCGCAGTCTTTCGGTTACTGTTAATTCTCCTGTGTATGTGAATATGTTACGGGAGTTCTTGGCTGGAATATGCTCGCTACAATCGCAACACGTGGTTTCAGAAAGATGGAGGCACTTGTCTACCTATCGCGTCACTGCCGGTGGTCCAAGAAACGAATATGGAAAAGCTGGTTTCCAGCCTGTTATCTAATTGCAGGGCGCATGAAAACTCTTACCCTATATCATCTGTCAGATTTGCAAAACTGTAGACAAATATTGGTTTATTTGTACACAAAAAGTAAAAAACATGCAATTTCATAGCGTCAGTGCGAATTGTTACTTTAAGTGACAAATTTGTTTCAAATAGAAATATTCTTCAAGGTTCCTTCATTTTACGAAATTGTTAGCAAAAATGGTTAAATGTAACCATTTGTATCATTGTAACTGAATGTAATTGTATAGATGTCACGAGGTTAACGTAATATTATACAAAAAAAAATGAATCCACGGATGATCTTTTCTTAAGATCGTCCATCCCCCCTAAATCAAAACTTTTCTCGGGCATTACAGCCACTTCCTTAAGATGTAAATGATGCTTATTCGTTAGCTGAAAGCAAAATGTCCCCCCCCCACACATACAAATCGTTGTTTTGAGCTAAGGAACAAGCATAATGTACTTGCTGAGGAAGCTGGCTGTAATGGAGGAGAAAGTTTGTTGTTAAAAAACCGCACTGCTGGTGATATATGCCTGAATGCAGGAGAAGATAAAATCAACAAGCGAGGAATATTAAAAATGCACTGAATGTAAACATATTCAACAATATATAGCTGGTGAGTACTTTTATGTAGTTTTTCATTTCAAAGAGATGATAAGTATATTGATTGATAAGGATATATTTGGTTTAATTACGATAAAGATGAAATGACCGTACTTAAGAGTATAATTATGGCCAGCCCAGAATAGCGCTGACGATAAATACGACCTTAAAGTGAAACGACATACTCTTCTGCTCAGAATAAAACTTGGTATGAAAGTATTCACTATATTGATAAAATCATAATGCAAAAAATTAAAAATAAACGTGAGGTCCAGTTAAAAATTATTAGAGACCATCCTTAAGAATACGACTAGTTTAGTGAATTACCACTTATATTGATGATGTCAAAAATAAAAAAGAAGAGCTAGCAGAACAACTAGGATTGACACTTTCTATAAACCTCCGACATTAATTATGGGATAACCTGATAATTATATTTACGTTTATCTTCCATTTGATTCCTTAATCTCATATGCGACTGCTCTAAAGGTCTATTCATAGCCTAGACTAAGAATTAATGGCTAAATATAAAGTGAATTTAATACTCAGACTTGCAAATGTGGCGAGAGAAATTGCAAGCTTCATTTGCTGGAAATAGCTCAAGCTTAACTGAACCCAATATCTGAAACCAATTCAACGCATAGTTTCGCTTCCCTACCCTAGATTCCATGTTCTACGAACATCCGGAAAACTTTAATTCAGTAAAGGCAAACCGACTAGAATATTGTGTAATTAATTCACAATACGGAGTTCCTCAATTTATGGACCTTAGTTGGAAAATTAATTAAATTGAATTGATTTCTTTATATCACCATTGATCCTTACTACTTCCTTATTAGATTTCGAAAGTAACTCGCCTGATTTTTCCCTTTGCAGGTACCAATTAATAAATTAATTAAATGCTGGGTGGGCCTAGGGACGATCTGGGACCCCAAAACCAACTCACGAACGAAGACACCGGAAGATAAAATCATTCTAGCGCTCCAGCTTCGAACTCACTTTCTTCAGCATATTAGGCGAGTGCTGTATCACTGAGGAGCTAACCACGCCTCAGATATATGTATATACATATTTGTGTATGTATATATATATATATATATATATATATATATATATATATATATATATATATATTATTCTGGTAGATTACCCACCAAATCTTATGCTTTCTTCTTATATGTTTTAAAGGTTTGGAGTCGATAAGGTAGTATACCTTTTGATTTAAACCACTTTATTCTGTTATATAATATAAGGCTTTTCTATAAGAACCCAACATTTTTTCAGTTCCTCAGTGATAAATTGGGTTCTTTTAGCAATGATACAATTACTCCTGAAATAACATTATTTAATAATTGCTTTCAAGTTCTATCTTTTTAAGAAGAAGTTCTCTCTTCATGTAACCCCAGTGGAAGCAGGCTTAATCCTGACTTATATAAGGTGATAAATGATAAATGTATCTTACAGCTGTTTTCGATCAATTAGTTCAAAGTTTATCTTAACTTATAATGCTGTGGAATATTTGATGGACGTTTTTCATAGGTGTCTATTTTGAATTTTTGATAACATGAAAACATTTTTTAATATCTGTTTTTAGTGTAGATCATGTTTTTTTGTGCAAAAATAATCGCCATTTTTCTCCATTACGTATAGTTTTCTTGCAAAATATTAGGGTAGGCAAATAAAATCACGACAATGTTGAACCAAAACATAATTTTTATTTTGTACATACTAAAATAAATGTCGTTTTATATGTATGTATATATATATATATATATATATATATATATATATATATATATATATATATATATATATATATATATATGGGGAATTATAATCACTGTTATTTTCGTGATTTATGGGTTCTGAAACGTGAAATTTCCTAGTTGGCTCTTCCGGATTGCCTTATAAATGTGGTTCTTCCTGATGGCTAATCCAACAATATGTTGAACATGCCTTGAACATGTTTGTAGAATTCCTAAGTATAAAGGGAAAAGCAGAGATAGAAATGTAGCATTAGAGAGAAATGTAACTCTGTATAACTACCCCGGCCTGTTGGAAAGTTGATGTTGAATCTCTGATTAGACAGAGTTCATGGTTTTATCATTCATTCCACGGAACCGAGAACAGAAAATAACACTGTTTAGATTAAGCAGCAAAACTCTTGTCTCTAAATATGTACTCTGAAATAATTATTCAATCCACTAATATTGTTATTGTTTTGGTCTTAATTAAATAGATTAATACAAAAAGTCATACTCCTAGGAAATTTGTAATCTTAGCTTGGATTCATATAACAGACATCACCCGGGCAATTTGGAAAGCTTAAAATATTTTTTTGTTTTTGTTTTTTTCTACTACATCTAGGGCATTAGCGCTGGGCTATCTAAAGGTTGCTACACTTCTTAAACAGCCATGGTGGGGCAGTTAATCTTTTGAACGGGAGGATTCCACCTTGTGGGACACCGGCAGACTCGAGATAACGATGAGGACTAGGATGTTTGGAAACAATGGTCAGAGAGATAGGATTTCAGTTTTAGGTAGTATGTTTAAGGCAACCTCTGGTGCGACACTCGATCGAAAGCCTGAGCTACACCTATGGGCCTTGAAATGAAGAGGCTCAACCTGCTACTGGCGGAATTCGAACCTGCATCTCCCGCATGAGAATCCACGGCATTATCCACTACAAGTTATTCTTAGTATTTTGTTTTGAATGCACCTTAAAGACCACCCCCCCCCCTAAAAACACATCTAAAACTTCAAGCATAGTTTTTACCAACTCTGGCGTTCCTATTTTGAATGATTACATTCCACTTACCATGATTTAAGAATAATTTTCGAGATATTTAAGGCTGTGAACGAAAACTGTGTATTTTTGCTGATAAAATATTTTTTTAATAGTTCCTCTATTCTCCTTCAACATTCCTATTAAAGTGTCAACTTAATCTGCCGAATTTGTGTGATTTAAACCAAAATCGGAGTTTTGTTCTACTTATCTCTAGGATATTTAAACAGATGGCCTTGAAACCTGGTTTTGTTCGATTCAAAACTGTCAAAACACCTTTAAATAATGTACGTTAAAGCTTATTAGCGCAAAACTGTAAGCTCTACGAATTGATTCACGCGAATTTAATCGATAAAACAGTATGACATCAGCCTCTGCTCATTAGAAAATTGAACTCTCGTTCTGGAAAAAGTATTTTTGTATCAAACAATATCAAAGTGAGAATTTTAGCATAAATATGCTTTAGCTATGACTAAACTGAAAAAAAAAGTTACAAAAAAGTGTCCGCTGGGGTTCGCGCAAGCGCGGTGGCCATATAAGAAAAAGAATTTGAGCAGGAGGCTCTAAACGAAATTAATTTTTTTTTTTTTCATAAGGCAAATTCAACCACATGGGTCATTGTTGCCTTCTGAAGTTTAAAGCCTTATATTTTATATATATATATAAATCTGAGAAATTAATTTTTTGTAGACGGTCCAGTACGAACATATATATTTTTTGTTTCAGCCCTGGTCGAGTGTTCATATTCCCAGGACAGAGGCCGAGGAAGAAACGGACAGAATATCCTATTTCAAAGACTTCCCTTGAGAAATAAGCCGAAGGCAGAACAAAAATACTGTAACATGTAGGAAACCAGGAGCAGGAAAAATAAATAAAATAATAAAAAAAAAAGGAAAGGCTAAATGAAATAGGTTTAGCATGATGAAACTTATTTTTATTATTTAATATTAGTACCCCTTAATTTACTAATAGCCCTTTCAAAACTTGAACTGTGCCCAGGCCTAATAAGGTTTGGCAAGTGGTAGCAGAGACTTACCAAGGGTCTGCATCTCTTCTTCGCCAGTCCACCGGTCACAAGATCTGCCTGCTTATCTGGTCCAGATGACACTGCCCTCCTATTGTCTAGGACCCCCCTCTCCTCCTAGGCCTGGGCAGCTAGTTCCTATATCCCATAGATAGCAGGGCAGTCCACTATCTATGGCTATCACCAAATATTTACACACTACAAGCATTCTACAAACAAAGACATACAACTACAAAATATTCTACAACTACTCCTATAACTATGGTTACATTACCCCCTAATTCACTAAAGTATTTTATCTTCTGATAAATACTTTCCAAGTCACTACACAGCACTATCACTACACTGTAAGTGAAGCATCGTCCGGGCGAAAGATCCTCACCCCGGCGCACTCAGTTCTTGCTGCCGTTTCCACATTTCGCACAGACTGGTTCTTCTTGAAGTACCTCCTCACCGCCACCCCGACTATAATAGCTGCCACACAAGTAGTTGCAGTAGATGCACCTCCCCAGGTCCAGAATCTCATGGAGCTCTCCCTTGTGGCCAATTCTTGATAAAGGTTGCTCCAAGCTGGCAAACACGCAGGGTGGAACGTCGCCATTGTGGAGAGGGACGGTTGTAGGAAAGCCATACTTGACTTTGTCGACACCCGCAAAGCCTCTTTCCTGTAGCACGGACTGAGCAGTCCGCTCTTGACTAACGAAGAGGTAGCTTCCTTGGTGTCTCGTTTCTACCAAAAGCCTTGCAGATAGTTCTTGGACCGGGCGCCTCTGCATTTTCATTCGTTGTTCCAATGGCATCAGAGGCAGATCAATGAAGGCTAGTACCCCATCTGCGCTCGCTATAACCTGGACCGTTGCTGCGGCGTAGTATACTTGCTCATGGAGCCGGCCATCTTGGGTCAATAGTGCCAAATCTGCTGGGCTAGCCTCCGCAATACCTGCCAAAACACTTATTAATTCCTGGGGGCTTACCAGCTCTCTATTGAACCTTCCATCTATCAACCCCTCTACTCCTAACATTACTCTCCTAAGTTTCACCAAATACTCGGTGAAGCCCAGTCCCAAGCTTCTCAAAGAGGAGGAAAAGGGTAAGGATAGGGAGGGTTGGTGTCCAATAGCCGTGGGATTACCCTGCAACACCCTCATGTGACGGCCTTCTTCCCGGAACACCCTTTTTATCACCCCAAAGATCCGCGTCCCACGTCTACTCATCGTTAGGTCTCTGAACGCCTCTCCTCCGGAGGGAATATGGTGATCGTGGCCGGGGTCCCTGTTCCCGCTCTCCTGGCGTCCAGGTCGCATCCTTGGGGTCGTTGCTCGGAGAACTAGAGGAGGAACGACGCTCACTCGAAGGTTGGGAGTCTACGCCCCGTCGGCCGTATAAACGTCTGGATCTTTCGCGGTGCCTCCCCCCCTCATTTGCGCCCTCCACCCGTCCTATAGGCTGGGGTGAACCGCTCCGTTCGGCTTCCTCCTCTTGACCTACTTCTCCCTCAGATAGGGCTGAGTCGGATAGGACCTCATCGGGGGTAGTCGTTTCCGAAGGTGGCGACGAAAACTGGCCGCCGAGAGGACAACTAGGATCTGGACACGAAGGGGATGCCCCCGCACTCACGGGACAGTCAGAATGATCGGTCGCCCTTGCCTCGCTTTCCCCTTCTTCCGCGTCACCAGCCCGGTCTGGCGTCTGGTAGTTCAAGTCATATGGACGCCCTGGCTCCATCGCCCAAGACCACTCGTCGTTGGCCTCTTCCTCGTCCTGTTCTTCGCGGTACGACCTATTAGTCGTTTCAGCCTCCTCTCTCTCCGGATCCATATTCCCCTTAGTCGCGGCCTTCTTAAGGCGGTTGATGTGCACAACTGCTCGCGCCCCGGTAGACAGCTCGACCTCATAATTAACCCGGGAGAGTACACGGGTGACTTGATGCGGCCCCGTCCATGGACGGTGGAACTTCGGACAGTGACCCGGTTTGACCGCTGGCACATTTAAGTACACCCAGTCACCCGCTGCTAGCTCGCGCTCTTTCCTCCGAGAGTTTACGAAGGCTGTTCGACGTTGATAACATCGCTCGGATCGTACCAGCGCCTCTCGATATGCTTCCGAAAGCCGCTTCCGTAGCTGTATAACATGATCTTCCGGTAAGAGCCTATCTCGGTCCTCCTGGTTCAAGCTAGGCCCTAGATCGCAGTCGAAAGGGGTGACTAACTCCCGTCCTAAAAGTAGGTAATTGGGGGAGTACCCAGTCGAGGAGTGGGGGATGGCTCGGTAGGCCATAACTGCATATGGGACCCAACGGTCCCAATCTCTACCATCCCGCCGCACAAAATGTGTGATCGAATCCGTGATCGTGCGATGGAGGCGTTCTACCATGCCATTGCACTCCGGATGATAGGCTGTAGTCTGCAGCTTTTTTATCCCAAGAGCTCTGCATACTTCCTTGAAGAGAGCAGAAACAAAGTTTCTCCCTTGATCAGTGAGCAGCCTCTTTGGCACACCATGTCTCGTCACAATATTCTCCACAAAGGCTACGGCCGTCTCTTGAGCGGTCTGCTCCTTTATAGGGATTGCTTCGGCGTACCTCGTAAAATTGTCGATAAAAGTCAGTAGATATCTATGCCCTCTCCTTGACCTTGGTAGAGGGCCAAAAATATCTAATGACACCTGCTCGAATGGGCCACTGGCCACATACGGCACTTCCAGAGGCACCTTCAGGCCTGGTGGGCTCTTTCGCTGAGCACACCTATGGCAGCTCTCAACGAAGTTCCGTGCATCCTTCTCCATAGAGGGCCAATAAAAGGACCCCCTTAAGTTGGCAAGCGTGCGTTCTATACCCGGGTGTCCCGCCCATGGCTTCGAATGGTGGTATTCGAGGATCTTTAGCCTAAGCGACTCCGGAACTAGGAGACGCCAATCACTCCCTTCGAGATCAACAGCCCAGTACCACAATCCTTCTGCATCGGCCCTGACACTACCGCCCTCCCTTGCCAGCTTCTGGCACCAGCCATCTTGCTCTTGGGCCCTCCGGATGTGGCTCCGGGTGAGGGGGGTACCGGGTCCGTATCTCAGCAACGGAGCGGCTTAGCGCGTCTGCATTTTTATGATTCACTCCGGGCTTGTGTTCAACGACATATTCGAATTCCTCAAGGCGCAAGGCCCATCGAGTCAGCCGAGAAGAGGGGTCCCTCAGACTTAGCATCCATTTAAGAGCAGCATGGTCGGTAATTAACTTAAATTTTCGCCCAAGCAAGTAACATCGAAAGAGCTTTGTCGCCCAAACGACCGCCAACAACTCTCGTTCAGTGGCAGAGTAGTTACATTCCGGCCCCTTCAATTGCCTGCTGGCATAGCAAATGGGCCTCTCGACGCCTCCCTGCACTTGAGACAACACAGCCCCAAGAGCTACTCCGGAAGCGTCCGTAGAGAGCACGAAGGGGTCTCGGAAGTCCGGATACACTAGTAGAAGGTCGGAGGTCAAGGCCTCCTTCAGGTCCGCGAATGATTTCTCCTGCGCAGGCCCCCAGACAAAAGTAGCTCGAGTCTTTGTTAGCTCAGTAAGGGCCTTCGCCCTACTTGCGAACTCCGGGATAAAACGGCGATAGTAGCTCGCTAAACCGAGGAAGCTACGTACCTCGCGTGCATTCCGTGGTTTCGGAAAGGTTTTTACTGCTTCCACCTTTCCAGGGTCGGGTTTGACTCCACTGTCAGTCACCACATGCCCTAAGTACATGACCTCCTTGGCCGCGAATGTACACTTTCGTAGGTTGACCTTTAAATTCGCCCCGCGAAGTAAGTTAAATACTTCCTCCAGCCGGGCGATATGCTCACCGAGTGTGGCGCTGTACACCACTACGTCATCGAGATAAACAAAACAGCCGGTACCCTTTAGACGACCTAATAGCTGTTCCATCAACCTTTGGAAGGTAGCCGGAGCCCCTGCCAATCCGAAAGCCATTTTCCTGTACTCGAAATGGCCTCCCTCGGTGGTAAACGCTGTCTTCTCCTGGTCTTCCGGGGCTATGGGGATTTGATGGTATCCACTGGCTAAGTCCAGTGTGCTAAAGTACCGGCAATTGCCGAGCTGTTCTAGGGTTTCCTGAATCAGGGGTAGAGGGTATGTGTCCACCCGAGTAACGGCATTAAGCCCCCGGAAATCAGTGCAAAACCGATATCGCACCTCCCCATCCGGCGATTTCTTTTTTACTAGTACAACTGGAGCCTGCCAGGGGCTAGTGGAGGGCGTAATTATACCCCTTTCCAGCATAGAATTCAGCTGCTCCGCCACCACGGCTTTCTCCGCGTACGGGACCCTATACGGTCTCTTCACCACAGGTCGGGCATTACCCGTAACTATCCGATGTTGGACGGGTAGCGCGCAACCTTCCCCTCTGGGCTCTTCGAAGAGATCCTGGAAGCGAGAAAGAAGCTCCAACAAGGGCTTCTTTTCTACCACGGGGAGGTGTCGGAGCTTCTCCTGTAGGTCCGACCCTGTCTTTACGGTTTGTTTCGCTTTGGTGGGGGACTCACCTTGACCTTCTGCCAGTGACCAATTACCTTCCTCAACCCTACCAAGAGGGGAGTCACGACGTAGTACGACTGACCCTCCACTGAGATTAACCACCTGTATCCACGCGGATCCCTCCACGACCTCACTCACGCTACGCCCTGTGCGCACTCCAGATGTAAGCCCTTCTAGTGGCTCAATTAAAATATTACCCCGCCTTATGGCCGCAGGCACTCGAACAGCCACTGTCGCCTCAGAATAAGCCGGAAGGGATACCTCCTGGCACAATCTGACATAAGGAGATTTCCGTTCCCTCCGGCGTGCTTTGCGCCCGGAGCCATTACTTATTGTATGAGCGTCTCCGGAGCTACTCTTCTGGCTAACGGTACAACCCCCTGCGGATCCGGCAGCACTGACAATGTTTGACGAACTAACTCCTGAACCGGGGCAAGACCACTTCTCTTCCAAGATACGGGTCCTAGCCACGACCCCCTCGATCCACTTCCTGTCTCTTTCTTCACTTTGAGCCTCGGTTACCGTCTCTGTCGAAGTCACCCCAAGAGAAGTGGTAAGGGTCCCCAAGTCGTAATTCCTTCCCCCTATACTTATTCTAGCTCCAACGCGGCCTAGCAAGTCTCGACCGAGGATTCCCCCTCCCGAGGGGAGCACCCGGGCTACGGCGACCCTGTGTCGGAAAGAAAACCCTGGGAGTTCAATGTCCACGACTTGTTCCCCTTCCAGCGGCAATAAATGGTCTGTTACACCGCGGACCTTAAAAGAAACTGGCTGAAGCCCCGCCCCCGGCGCAGGCCGATTAAGAACTGTGATGTCCGCTCCCGTATCTACCATCATCTCCAAGTCTTGCCCATTTACCTTTACTGGGATAATAAGGCGGGGCACCCCGCAAGTTTTTCGTAGGTCATTTATACGCTTGTCCCCCCGATCTATTGTGGGCCTCGGGCAGGGGGCATCCCTCGGCCGTTCGCATTTGGGTAACGCCCCTGAATTTTAGGACTTTCCCCCCTTGCCCCCCGATCTTGGTTGCCCTTGCACTCTCTGGCTATATGACCAACCCCATTACACTGGTAGCACCGCATATTCTGACGGCCTGTACCTCTAACTGGTTGCCATGCCCTTCGACAGTCACGGGCGAAGTGACCCCTGACTCCGCACCTAAAACACGCTTCCTTTCGCTCGCTCGCTGCAACGGCTACTCCCTTTTCTTCAAGTCCTAGAGGTTCATCTTCCTCACAAAATTCCACAGCTACCACTTCTCTACACGTAAAATGCTGCGACCCTCCTCGGCCCAGCTCCTCCTCGATAGCAGTGGCCCTTTCGACAGCCCCTTGCAAATTAGAAGGGAAGCTAAGACGGGTTTGCTGTCCTATCTCTCCCTTCAGCCCCGACAAATAAGCTGACAGGACAACTTTGTCCAAAAGGTTCCTTGCACCCTTGCGTTCCTCCTCGGAACCTGATGCCCCACAGGATTTTTCCCCTAGCTTACGGCAGCGGTCGGCAAACGCTCTGACCCCCTCCCCTTTTTCCTGCCTCATGTTGCTCAATTGTAGTAAAAACTGTTCGTGACGCCTAACCTCCCTGAACCTTTCCAAGAGAGCCACCTTAATAGTGTCGTAGGGCACCCCGGGCCCTTGTAAATCGGTACGACTCGCCAGAAAAGACGCGGCTGAGCCCTTGAGGCGCATCCGGACCACGAGCGCCATATCTTTATCTTCCCATTGCCCACTATCTGCTACTAATTCCAGTCCATTCAAGTAGTCAGTGACAGGGACCGAAGAATCATCGCCTGACCAAGGTGCTACCATCGCCTGTAAGGACATATCCCGCCTCGGCGCCATAGACCCCGACATTCGTGCTGACTCCCGGGACTTTGTTAGTTCTTCCTTAAATAACTGATTAGCCTTTAAAGCCTCCTCTAGTTGGCCCTTCAGGTTCGTAATTAGTTCTTCTGGATTCGCCATCTTATGTGCTTTAAAATAAGTACCCGCACGCCTATATTACAAAAACCCTTACAAAAAAAACTAAATCACGGGCCGTATAATAATACGCTAAGATATTATCCCATATCTTACACCGTAATCATCAACAGAGTGCCCGATGTAAACAGCGTGTCCGATTACAGCGAACACGATAAGCTAGCCCCCCGCTGCCCGCTACAGCCTCGCGAGAAGATAAGAGTCGCTTTCTCAGCTCCCCCCCCCGCCTCCTAGCTACTCGCTACTCTGCAAGCTCCTTCACTCGCTTCTTTAAAATTATTCGCAGTCAACCCCACACTTGACACCAGTTGTAACATGTAGGAAACCAGGAGCAGGAAAAATAAATAAAATAATAAAAAAAAAAGGAAAGGCTAAATGAAATAGGTTTAGCATGATGAAACTTATTTTTATTATTTAATATTAGTACCCCTTAATTTACTAATAGCCCTTTCAAAACTTGAACTGTGCCCAGGCCTAATAAGGTTTGGCAAGTGGTAGCAGAGACTTACCAAGGGTCTGCATCTCTTCTTCGCCAGTCCACCGGTCACAAGATCTGCCTGCTTATCTGGTCCAGATGACACTGCCCTCCTATTGTCTAGGACCCCCCTCTCCTCCTAGGCCTGGGCAGCTAGTTCCTATATCCCATAGATAGCAGGGCAGTCCACTATCTATGGCTATCACCAAATATTTACACACTACAAGCATTCTACAAACAAAGACATACAACTACAAAATATTCTACAACTACTCCTATAACTATGGTTACAATACACACTCAGCCTTTACTGGGTAACTGCAGAGGAGAATATCAGATAGTTCTGACCACGCTGTCTCTCTCCTTTTAGGAATTTCTTCCTTTAGAAACGAAGATTTAGGAAGCTCATATGACAATACTAACGAACAATTTAAAATACAAAAAAAAAAAAAAATGAAAAATTCAGTATCTTCTCGCTCTGTTTCTGTCGAATCATCTTCGTCAGTGTAGCTGAAGAAGCTACACATTTAAAAGAATTGTAGAACGGCATCTCAGTTTATCCGACATATTTGTGTGAGAGGCTCATTAAGGCATTGTCTTTCTCAGTTTTTTAGAGCAGTGGTTGACGGTTCGCAGACGGAAACTCAATAGTGCTCCGAGTGGGGTCCACTATTGAAACCAGGTTTAAGGTCATCTGTTTAAGTATCTTAGAGATAAAAACCTCAGATTTTGGTTAAAATCACAAAAAATTGGCGGATTGAGTTGAGACTTTATACGGAAAGTTGAAGGAGAATAGAGGAACTATTAAACAAATATTTTATCAGCAAAAATACACAGTTTTCGTTTACAGCCTTAAATATCTCGAAAATTATTCTTAAATCATGGTAAGTGGAATGCAATCATTCAAAATAGGAACGCCAGAGTTGGTAAAAACTATGCTTGAAGTTTTAGAGGTGTTTCTAGGGAGGTAGGTGTTTTTAAGGTGCATTCAAAACAAAATACGCACCATGCACACCCTCAGCCCCAGGCCTGGCCGCCAGATCTTCGTGGACCGTCAGAGGTACAGATGGCAAACCTGGTCCCTGCAGCGCGGCTAGTGGTGCCGCGGCGGGCTCGGGGTCTGGCGTGGGGACGCACTTACTCCTTACCGACCTATAGATCCCTTATTTTGGTTTAAATTAATTGTGAAAACAAATAAAAATAATAAAAAATAAAAAAAAAATTCCAGGCGCTGATAACCTAGACGCTAAGCGCCTTAAAAAAAAAAAAAAAAAAAAAAAAAAAAAAAAAAAAAAAAAAAAAAAAATACTAAGAATAACTTGTAGTGGATAATGCCGTGGATTCTCATGCGGGAGCCAGTAGCAGGTTGAGCCTTTTCATTTCAAGGCCCGTAGCTCAGGCTTTCGATCGAGTATCGCACCAGAGGTTGCCTTCAACATACTACCTAAAAATGAAATCCTATCTCTCTGACCGTTTTTTCCAAACATCCTAGTCCTCATCATTATCTCCAGTCTTCCCCAACGTGCCGGTGTCCCACAAGGTGGAATCCTCAGTCCTGTATTGTTCCTGGCTTATATGGCTGACATCCCTTCACATACCCAAACATCCTTCCAGTTTGCTGATGACAAACCTATCCTCCCTGTCAACCAAAATCAAATCTTGCTTTCAATTCCCTTCAATAACATCTTTTTCTATTTCAACCGTGACTAAATATAATGGAGGATCAAAGTAAATGCAGAAAAATCTAGCCATGCAACATTTACGCTTCGTAGGTCAAGCTTCCCACCAATAACCCTCCAAAACATAATTCTGCAGAAATCGCAAATAGGATAATTAGGACTGATAATAGACAAATGTTTAACTTGCAAGCCACACATAACACAGAAAAGACAGGAACCAGCCTTGGACTTTATCGCGCATATTGAACAAACACCTGTAACTTTCGTTTACTAAGAAACTACTTATAAACCATACCATATTCCGACCAATATCGACCTGAACTCTAAAGTTCCACTTAGCAGTTCAAGTTTAGTTACTGCGATTCCACTATTGAAGTGACAAGAGCTGCTTCCTTATTGTACCAGAAGATAGAGATAGTTTTTAAATCCATGATAATGTTCTGACCTGAAAATCCCCAAAAATGGAGCTGGCTCCTTGTTGATATACGCCCGTTCACTGTTAAATTAAAATAATATTCTAGGTTAGGGCCATAACAAATCAACAATATTTGCTAGAAATACAAACTGCATTTCAGTTTCAAATGGTTTAACTTCTTACACATGTTCAGCCTCGAGTTGAGTATATCTCAATCTGCATAGATTTACATAGATAGACACATGTTAAATTTGCACAATATATATGCAAATTTATGCATATAATAGTTAGTTTGCTCTGAGGAATGTAGATACAACAATACTATGATATGATAAAATGTTACTTTAAACGCCTCGTCTCAAAATAATTTTGTCTACGTTAGTTTTTGTTCATTCTTACTGTATTAGTTAGTTTATGTGATTCTGATTTAACGTATATACATAAGATATACTATGAAGGGATGAGGGAACGAAGAAACAATACTTAAAAGTTAAAACTAACTTGTAACATTTTTATATGGGCTTAAATGCTTCCTTAACTAATCAAAAGTGATATCCAAGAGCGTTTAAAGGCGGAAAAGTCTTTAAATGCCTTTACACTCACTGCCCCCTGTCCTCTTTCCATAAATTTAAAAATGAAAACTCTTTTTCTTTTTTTTTTTTATCTTTATTACAAGAAATTAGTTTTTCTCTATGTTTTTTAAAACGGGCGATGCGCTAGTCTTCGTTATACACTTGATCAACTTTAAATTTTAATTACAGCTTTCTAATGGTATTTGCTAGTCAAGAACGTAGGATTTTTACGATTCATTGAATTTTAACGATTTTTTAACCGATTTTCGACGGATATATTTAATAGAAAATGAAAAATTGTTCTTCATTTTAGAAAAGATATTTCTTAAAGATCCTACGTACTTAACTAGATTTTACCTTGTTCTTTCGAAATAAGTTTATTTTTTTTTTCTAGATTAAAAATTGCCGCCTGCAGACTATCGCCCGTGAAAAAGAGGGTTTCCGATCGTCATACACTGCGCCGTAATTTTTTTTTCGAAGAAATTAAACTTTTTTTTTTTTTTGGGATAGGTATTTCCAGAATCCTTATAAAACTTATGACATAAAGAATCGAAAAAATGTTTAATTATTTCTTATTCATAAATTGGAGAAAATGATTTTGTTGACACAAGGCCATATCAATGAATACTTCTACAATAATATGTCAGACGTTGCAATTGTCACATTGAATACACCGGTTTTCGTTGATCACTGATATTTAAGCTACCAACGTTGGGTGTGGCGAGTACCTGAATGGCTTTGTTGGTAAGCAGTAGAAAAACATACAAAAAACGCAATTTCTTGCGGAATACTTTCTAGTAAAGTTCTTTGAATCCAGCCGAGAGAGTGAGTGTTGACTAATTTCCAGCAAGGTAGACCCGTGTCAACCCCAACCCGCTGAGGTTTGGTTGAGAGAAACAAGCCCCCCTTGACAATCTGCACTACCTTTGTGCATTCCGCAAACCATACCACCGTCCCGAGATAATTAATTGCTGTAGCCCAAAGGGAGTCTAAGAACCGATACGGCCGCACCCTTTAACGTCAAGGGATATAATTAGTCAAGAATCCCTGTACAGAATCTGATACTCTCAATCGGAAGGACCGCAAACGCCATCACAAATTCAAGGACATACTTCCTTAAATAATAATTAATTAGTTATATTTATATACCAGCGACTTGAAACACTAATAAACTAAACATAAAGAAACATTTACTCTGAAACGAAGTTCAGATAACAGTTATTGTTCCGTATTTTGATTCGATTTGTCTTCATCTACCTCTTTGGAGATCAGTTCAACTGCTTGCAAGTTCCCTACTGCGTAATTGGGAAGGCCCATTTCTAGAATCCGCTAAGCATACTCAAATATTGCGACAACATAAGGGTGTGTTTACACTTGATATTTCTCGCAGGATATTTATGTCAGGATATATATGTATCGGATAGATATTCTCTTGCAAGTTTACATACGGAGAGAAATAGGTAGACATTTATATCATGGATATGTATAGGATAGTTCTCGATTTGCGATAAATGTGCGGCCCGTTTACACTCATACATATATGTCCTGTGTAGTCCATTCTGCTTGCAATGAAGAAAGAATCGAAAAGCAAAATCGCGGCCTGTGTAATTACTATCAAAATGTAGGAAATAAAAAAATGTTTTGCATGGGTTCGACAACGGATTTTGAGACGGAAAGAAATAGGTTTCTTCAGTCAATTGATGTCTGAGCCAGAGTTGGGCAAACGTTAGCGCGCGCTAAAAGCTGATACCTCTCCGCTAATTTAGCGAAACTGAAGAAAGCCAGCGCTAATAATTAGCGGTTAGCGGCGGCAGTGCGCTAACCGCTAATCTATTTATGAAATATCGTAATTGCTATAGTTACAAGTTGTAACTATAGCTTAAGCTATTAGCAATTACGATATTTCATAAATAGATTAGCGGTTAGCGCACTGCCGCTGCTAACCGCTAATTATTAGCGCTGGCTTTCTACAGTTTCGCTAAATTAGCGGAGAGGTATCAGCTTTTAGCGCGCGCTAACGTTTGCCCAACTCTGGTCTGAGCTGTACATCGAGGAACCAGAGTAGTTTTCGATTTTTTTAAGAATGAAACGAGCAGATTTCGAAAAGCTTGCTTGTAAAATAGTTCCTCTTATACCAAAGCAAGATACAAAATTCAGAAAGGCTATTAGCGTAACAGAATGACTAGCTCCAGCTTTACGATTTTGAGCATCGGTGAGTAGGTATTTACATGATGAAATACTATTTTATATAAAGAAATTTTATTAATATGAACTATGTTTTGAAACTGTACACTTGATATATTTCACAATTGAATCGGTTTCTTTAGTTGTAATTTCTTTTTAAATTTCTTCGGTAGTTGTGACTAAGTCATGATGTTTTTTTATTTTATCTTTATAAGTAATACGCCTAACATCCCACAGCTGCTGTACATATTGATAAGTTCTATAACTTCTACTTTTAACAAGTGTCCCCCCCCCCCATATTGCAAGAGAAAAGTAGACGAACTGTTAAAACTCCAGCGTAAATCTAATAGTTCTGTTGCAACTTGCAAATAATCAGTGTTTACACCTGTTGGTATAGAAGTGTCGACAATACAGCTAGTAGCCAAGATATTTCTCTCTGACATTTATTCTTCTCTTTATAATCAGTGTTTACACCTGACGGTATAGAAGTGTCGACAATACAGCTAGTAGCCAAGATATTTCTCTCTGACATTTATTCTTCTCTTTATAATCAGTGTTTACACCTGACGGTATAGAAGTGTCGACAATACAGCTAGTAGCCAAGATATTTCTCTCTGACATTTATTCTTCTCTTTATAATCAGTGTTTACATCTGACGGTATAGAAGTGCAGACAATACAGCTAGTAGCCAAGATATTTCTCTCTGACATTTATTCTTCTCTTTATAATCAGTGTTTACATCTGACGGTATAGAAGTGTAGACAATACAGCTAGTAGCCAAGATATTTCTCTCTGACATTTATTCTTCTCTTTATAATCAGTGTTTACACCTGTTGGTATAGAAGTGTCGACAATACAGCTAGTAGCCAAGATATTTCTCTCTGACATTTATTCTTCTCTTTATAATCAGTGTCTACACCTGACGGTATACAAGTGTAGACAATACAGCTAGTAACCAAGATATTTCTCTCTGACATTTATTCTTCTCTTTATAATCAGTGTCTACACCTGGCGGTATAGAAGTGTCGACAATACAGCTAGTAGCCAAGATATTTCTCTCTGACATTTATTCTTCTCTTTATAATCAGTGTTTACACCTGACGGTATAGAAGTGTCGACAATACAGCTAGTAGCCAAGATATTTCTCTCTGACATTTATTCTTCTCTTTATAATCAGTGTTTACATCTGACGGTATAGAAGTGTAGACAATACAGCTAGTAGCCAAGATATTTCTCTCTGACATTTATTCTTCTCTTTATAATCAGTGTTTACATCTGACGGTATAGAAGTGTAGACAATACAGCTAGTAGCCAAGATATTTCTCTCTGACATTTATTCTTCTCTTTATAATCAGTGTTTACATCTGACGGTATAGAAGTGTAGACAATACAGCTAGTAGCCAAGATATTTCTCTCTGACATTTATTCTTCTCTTTATAATCAGTGTCTACACCTGACGGTATACAAGTGTAGACAATACAGCTAGTAACCAAGATATTTCTCTCTGACATTTATTCTTCTCTTTATAATCAGTGTCTACACCTGACGGTATACAAGTGTAGACAATACAGCTAGTAACCAAGATATTTCTCTCTGACATTTATTCTTCTCTTTATAATCAGTGTTTACACCTGACGGTATAGAAGTGTCGACAATACAGCTAGTAGCCAAGATATTTCTCTCTGACATTTATTCTTCTCTTTATAATCAGTGTTTACATCTGACGGTATAGAAGTGTAGACAATACAGCTAGTAACCAAGATATTTCTCTCTGACATTTATTCTTCTCTTTATAATCAGTGTTTACACCTGACGGTATAGAAGTGTAGACAATACAGCTAGTAACCAAGATATTTCTCTCTGACATTTATTCTTCTCTTTATAATCAGTGTTTACACCTGACGGTATAGAAGTGTCGACAATACAGCTAGTAGCCAAGATATTTCTCTCTGACATTTATTCTTCTCTTTATAATCAGTGTTTACATCTGACGGTATAGAAGTGTAGACAATACAGCTAGTAACCAAGATATTTCTCTCTGACATTTATTCTTCTCTTTATAATCAGTGTTTACACCTGACGGTATAGAAGTGTCGACAATACAGCTAGTAGCCAAGATATTTCTCTCTGACATTTATTCTCTCTTTATAATCAGTGTTTACACCTGTTGGTATAGAAGTGTCGACAATACAGCTAGTAGCCAAGATATTTCTCTCTGACATTTATTCTTCTCTTTATAATCAGTGTTTACATCTGACGGTATAGAAGTGTAGACAATACAGCTAGTAGCCAAGATATTTCTCTCTGACATTTATTCTTCTCTTTATAATCAGTGTTTACATCTGACGGTATAGAAGTGTAGACAATACAGCTAGTAGCCAAGATATTTCTCTCTGACATTTATTCTTCTCTTTATAATCAGTGTTTACACCTGACGGTATAGAAGTGTCGACAATACAGCTAGTAGCCAAGATATTTCTCTCTGACATTTATTCTTCTCTTTATAATCAGTGTTTACATCTGACGGTATAGAAGTGTAGACAATAGAGCTAGTAGCCAAGATATTTCTCTCTGACATTTATTCTTCTCTTTATAATCAGTGTTTACACCTGACGGTATAGAAGTGTCGACACTTATAGCTCGTGATAGAAATATATATATCAGACATAAATTGTACGTGGTTTACATTAGTGAGAATTTCTCTCTGATATAAATATCCTGCAATAACTGTCCTAGAGTAAACGCACCCTAAGAACACCCAACTTCTACAATTGCCAATATACACGTTTCTCGCACTAACATACCAACCCTAAAGAGTAAAGAACATAGATATAAATAATATATGGTCTAAATTCAAAAACGCTTTCCCACTCTGTATCCATTTCTGCAAAAATGAATTAAATGAGATCTTGTCACTCAATCCAGATGCCATACATATTTTTAAACATGTACCAAACGCAACAGAAGGCACTGGCTCTGCTTAGGTTTATATTCAAACAATTTTCATCTAAAATTATTTAACAACTCTAGCATTAATACTTAAAAGTTACATGTTATTCTACTTTAACTAAAAAACCTTTCCATTTTCCCAAACAATAAATATTCTTGTTTCGTTCATGAGGTATCTTAATAAAACTGCATTTTTATTCAAAAAGCACTTTTATATTAACATTTTTTTAATAATAAAATTAAATTTATTTTGCCAACTTTTTAGCTTGAAATTCAAGCCTTCGGGCGATGAGAAGAAGGATAACTATTCTTCTCGAATTATAACCAATTAAAAACCATATACAAAAAGAACTTTTCAATATATTTATATATAGTACTTAAGAAAAGTAAATACAATATTCCATAAATTTCATTATCCATTTTTTTTTGTTATTAAGGTGCTTCGACTACCTAGGTACCATTATATACTACCTATCATTACCTAGGCACCAATTGATTTATGTTGGTTAATATTATATACTACCTATCATTACCTAGGCACCAATTGATTTATGTTGGTTAATATTATATACTACCTATCATTACCTAGGCACCAATTGATTTATGTTGGTTAATATTATATACTACCTATCATTACCTAGGCACCAATTGATTTATGTTGATTGATATTTGATTAATTGTATAATTTAATGTATATATAATATTGTATAGTCTCGTTTATAAATAGGGGAAGTTTTGAGAGGCTGGGAAGAGAGGCAGTGTTTAATATTGTTTTAATAATTAGGCTAAGCTAAGGCTAAAAACGTTTTAAACCTCTAAGTGATAAGGTTTTACTAGCAGAATTTTCTCCACGGGGAATATAGGTACCTATATATTCTATAGTACCTTGAAGATGCTAGACCCCGTGCATAACACTGGGCTCCGTCTCGCCACCGGAGCTTTCAAGTCAAGTCCAGCAATCAGTTTATATGCTGAATCGGGAGAACATCCATTGGAGTATAGACGTATGTTAAATGGTATAAAATTTTCATTAAAAGCAACATTTTTAAACTGCCCTTGCACACCAAAAACCACCGACGAAACAATACTAAGAAAATATCAGCATCACCCAAAAAGACAAAGACCATTACACTTACGATCCATGGACTACACGACCAGGACAATAATATCAACAACGCCAGTTCTCATGAGCCCTACAAGTTCATATATCCCGTGGAAACTGGAAAATTTGAAAATTAATCTATCATTGTCGAAATTCAAAAAGAATGACCCAACTTCTAGGCACTTTTACAATTCATATTTTCAATCCTTTTGTATAGAAAATAGTAACTCCCTTTTTGTTTATACTGACGCGTCGAAAACTTCACATGGGACTGGCGTAGCTGCTATTATTGGCGAACACTGCTTTTCCCGGAAAGTTCCAGACGATACAAGCACTTATACAGCTGAACTAGAAGCCATAAAACTGGGACTGAACAGCCTACCAGACACAGAACATAATAACGTTGTCATATGCACGGACTCACTCAGTTCTTTACAATCCCTTCACGACCCCATAGTATGTGACATTTTTGAAGTTATATATCACACCAATAAACACTTCACAATGTACTGGTTACCCGGCCACGAAGACATCAGACAAAGTACTGCCGTAGACGAACAGGCTAAACTAGGCACTCGACGACCAGCACCAGACGTACATTACATGACATACCAGGATCTTCAAGCCTTATCTAAGAGATATGTAACAGATAAATGGCAAGAATCCTGGTATAACACGACTGACAACAAGCTTCGAGAAATCAAGCCCACTGCACACGAATGGTCATCGAGTAAAAGATCAAATAGACGAGAAGTGGTTTTATGCCGTCTAAGGATTGGCCATTCACGACTGACACACTCCTACATTATGACGAGAAAAGACAAACCGACATGTACATACTGCAATACTGGCCTCTCAATAAAGCACATACTGACTGAGTGTAGACTCAGGGCAAAATTGAAAGTACCCAACTTCTTGACCGACTTACTAAACGATGGTAGCTAGTACATTGATGGCCTTATGAAATACCTAAAACATGCAAATATTTACAACAATATTTAAAAAAGAAAGGATAATCAAAGCACATTAGTGAAATTGATTTTTCGTTAATTGACCCAAGAAAAAGGTACTTCCTTTTGTTGGGTCAACGGAACAGAACACAATACATTCACGGACACAACATACTTTTTGACATTTTAACATGGAAACATAAGAAGAATTATTACCAGAGAAAATTTTACGGAAAAAGATTTCGTTTTATCATCAATTGATCACAAAACTAACATAAATATAAAATATAATACTCTATAGGAAAATTCTGGTCTACCACACCGCTTTCTCTCCAACTAATCAATTGTATTTTGTGTTACTAGCAAGGGTCTAATTAAAAAGTACAGCGTCTAATAGTGCACATTTTCATGTTCATCTCACAGACGTGTATTACTTGAAACGATTTATTTACAACATATGAGGTATGCTCTATATTTTCATGTTCCTCTCACAGACGTGTATTACTTGAAACGATTTATTTACAACATATGAGGTATGCTCTATATTTTCATGTTCATCTCACAGACGTGTATTACTTGAAACGATTTATTTACAACATATGAGGTATGCTCTATATTTTCATGTTCCTCTCACAGACGTGTATTACTTGAAACGATTTATTTACAACATATGAGGTATGCTCTATATTTTCATGTTCATCTCACAGACGTGTATTACTTGAAACGATTTATTTACAACATATGAGGTATGCTCTATATTTTCATGTTCATCTCACAGACGTGTATTACTTGAAACGATTTATTTACAACATATGAGGTATGCTCTATATTTATATTTTATTCCGAAACCAATTCCACATTCCATTTCCAACTTTACTGTTGAAATTTTTTTTTTTTTTTTTTTTTTTGTCTTTCTTGAAATAGTAAAAGAATTGAAGAAAATAAATTTGTACGTTGGCACTATAAGAAACAATAAAAGGTAAATACCGCCTAAATTTTTAGAATATGAAAAAATATTGAGTTCAACCTTACAAAATATGACTCATCTTTCGTTTGCCACTAAAAAAAAAAAGCTTAGCTGTAAATTTTATTTAATCGAGCAACACGGCTAAAAATTCACGGATCTTTTGAACAATAAACCGGAAATTTTAGAACTTAACAAAATCAGGCATTGATACTTTAGATAAAATCATTGCCAATTGTTCATCGAAGAGAAGATCGAGACGGTGCACAGTGGTCCAAATCCAGCCATCATGGTGCAAAAAATACTTTGAGTGGACGGATTGCCTTCAAACTCGGCATGGTGTTTATTGAATGGTTGAAAAGGTGTTTTATGAGGATTATGACAAAAAGGTAAGGGTGGGGGTGGGAGTAAGAGGGAGAGTGGGAGGTACTTCATAGCTTTTCAATTGCTTTTCGTTGAAGGATTTTGTTCAAATCTTGTATGATGTTCATTGAAGGGTTGAGAAGGTGTTTTATGAGGAATAAGAGAAAATAGGAAAAGGTTGTGGTGGGGTTAAGAGGGAAAATCTGCCATTTGATGAGTAATACCTTCAAGGGGAGGACAATTGATAACCATTTGGGGGAATTAATTTTATTTGCTAAAAAAATATAGCATTTAGAAGCGAAAACTTAGAGGATGGTCAAGAGCGTTCTGTGAACATCCACCTTTAATTATTATTTATATCAAAAATATTAAATATTTATTTGTTTATAAGCTCTTTAGAAATACTGGGAGCATTAGAAGTACTAGTGGTAAGACCAGTCGAAGATTTCATCATTAGACCTTTTTTATTATTATTAATATTCATTTATTTTAAATTATTTTATTCGTTATTATTTATTTATTATTTTTTTTATGAGCTCTCCTAAATCTCTTCTACGTAGCATCTCTCTTAATTTTTTTTTTTTAAAAAAGGTGTCTTTTAAATTATTTTTTTCGGTAATGGCACTTCTATATTTGAAGATCAATAATCTACTAACTAAGTGACAAGAAAACAGTTAACAATTTTTATAACGTTCAAAGTGCCAGTTTATACGTATAGAACCCCAGTGCCCAGACTTTCATACTTTTATACAAAAATAAAAATCTCACTCTATAATAATTTTAAATAATTATTCAGACTTTTTCATGGAAATATTTCACAAGTGTAGCACATTATTGATGATTTGTCTTAATTTATAAACGGTGCAAATCAGAGTTTTATTTATTACAGCAAGGCCAAGTTAAAAAAAAAAAAGGAACTTACCAAAATCTGTCCTTTACTTCTCAGTAAAAATCGGTTCGCAGAAATCTATGAGCACTAGACCTTCACTCTAGAACAACACAAGTAATACTGACCCAAATTACTGCCAGCAGATGACCTATGGGTACGGGGTCAGGGCTACCTGCTACAGCAGCAGGTAGCGCAACGAGCCTAGGTTTTCCCCATAACATTCCCTTCCAATGCCAAAGGGGCATCGAGGGGCATACAAACCTTAAATATTCTGTTAGAGGAATGTAAAGGCTACAAGCTGACACAAATAACTCCGTGATTCCTCGTGATGCTGATGTTTAAAACCTTTCTAAATTTCACATAGGCGTGTTAAAAAATACTTAACTTTAAAAATCTGTTACCCAACTTCATATCAAGATATTTCGCTCGTTTTTTCATATTTATGTAGTCCATCTATGGTAAATTTATCACAGAAAAAAATATAAAAATAAAAAATTACTATGGCATATTAATTGACTAGTATCCTCGGGTTGCAAATAATGTTTGAGCACACTTGTATAAAACCGCCATATTTGAACTGCCCCAGAGACTAAATGGACGGACACAAAATTAAAATGTCTTTATTAATATAATATCTTGTTACTATAGAACCTTCTAGACATGTTTTGGAATTTCTTAAAAAAGTTGGGTTTTTCGATTTTTTGCACCATGATGAGCGGATCTGAACCACTGTACGGTGGACGCTGACAATATTTTACTATATGATTGCGATCAGGCTTGTAAATTCGCTAGCTATGACGGGACGCCTGTAATGAAAAATGATGGTTACATTAATTGACTAACAAGCAGTTTGATAAAAATGACTTCGTTTGTTACTTGTTAAACATTCAAGATGACGTCACGAAAATGGGACGAGGTATTCTTGGGCTTAGAAAGCTGTCGAAACAGTTATCAGCCTTCAGGGAATTTGTGATCGTTTTCACAAGAAGAAAACACGCCGCTTAAGTCCATATTCAAAGAGAAGACAATCATCTTAAAAATGCATAAAATGTTGAATCCATTTTGGCTAGAGTTTAAGAAAAGTAGGTATGCAAAACTTAAGCTCCTAGCGTGATGATTTTTTGTCTGTTTCTAGACCCGAATTTTATATGTAACGACGAAACAATTTTGTTTAAATTATTTTAATAAACTGGAAACCCGATGGCCGTGAAGGTTAAGGCGTGAGCACTTAACACTCCGTGCCAAAGGTCGGGGGTTCGATTCCCACTAGGGGTGGTGGCTTTTCTTTCGAAAAAAAGAAAAGGCATCACCCCTATCCTGGCTAGAAAAGGGTGGTACCTATAGATAACCCGTCCTAAAATTCGTAGTTAATAATAAATGGACGTTAAAATTTAAATAAATAAATTTTAATAAACTATACCTTCATTATTTACAGTTTCATTTAAAACATTTTAGCGCGGTTCCTCCCTCCCCATACGGAGGAACCCCGCTTGTAAGGTTGATACAATGAAACAATCCGGAAGTGCCGACTAGAAAATTTCGCGTTTCAGAACCCCTAGAGACCGAAAATAACGGTGGTTCCTAGACGAATGGTCCGATTTTGATGAAATTTGGTACAAAAATCTTTTGTCTAATTTGAAAGGTCAAGTTCGTTAACCAGCAAAATCCGCCTACTGGAAGATGGCGTTTGGGGCGAAATTCGCGCAAAAAAAATCGTAACGCTTACGTTTTTGAGTTCATAAGCTTGTAAGTACTCGTTTTATATGCTTACTGGGCTAGGAAAACGAATGAAACCATTTTCATTTAACATGCATACGCCTCACAGACGCATTTTACCTATATCGTATAAATTTTTCATGTTACCAATTGAGGGTTAATGTAAAAACCGATTCGATAATATGGCTAAAAGCCAATATGCTTAATAGAAAAGGATATATTTGGTACAAACAATACAATCAAAATCCAAAATTAAAAGGTTTATTTTCCCCGCAATGTCCAACATTACTGTGGTTTCTCCCTACTGTGCGTCAAGAATATTTCCCTCAGAATTTCACCAATGTGGGATTTGAGTTTTTCTATTTAACTGAATAGACTAGCCAGCATGTCATGCGGAATTTGCAAGTATTTTAAAAATAGATAAAATGATTTCGCACTTCGAAGAAGCGTACAAAAACGCGCTAAAAATTGTAAAAAGGAGGTACACATTTTTCTAATAACATTAATTTAAGTGATATAACTCTTTCAAGTGATTGAGAGAGTGGAAAAGAAAAAAGGTAATTAAGCTCGAATAAAAAAGCGGAACGTGAGAGAAACAGGACTGTGCGGGGGTGACTAGATACGTGACAAGGGACATTGAATAATTTAGTAACAGCCTTCTCTGGGTGTCACGTTTTAAAAGCTCTTTCTCCGAAATAGCTCCTCTTCAACTTCTAATAAAATATGAGATTCATCAAGGTTAGTCTGAGGACGTCGATTTTAATCATCCATTGAAGCTTTACTCACAGATTATATATACTTTTAGAGGACTTTGCTATTACTTTTAGAGGACTAACCAAAATAACCCGAAATATAAATGTTTCACCAACTTGGCAGGATTTTGCAATATTTCTATGATGTATGATAATTTCTATCAGAGATGTTATATGCTTATCAATTTTTATTTATCAGCACAGGTGATTTTCTCATTACAATTATTTCACAAACATCTAATTATTATTTTATATAATTAGATATATAAAAGGTGTTGCTATACTCGTTAGTGATGCCGTGCATAGCAATCCTATCCAGCTGAGAACAACACTTCAAGCAGTAGCAGTCTCTGTTCTTCTCCCTTTCAGGGTTACAGTATGCTCCATTTATTTTCCACCTAGTGAACCAATAGACATACATGAAATACACGACTTACTGACATAATTACCGACTCCCGTTCTCATATTAAGTGACGTAAATGCCTTAAGTCCCATGTGGAACTCGACGACCACCTCAAGTAAAGGACAACAACTACAAAACAAATAGGAACAATTTGATTGAATAGCCCTTAACGATCAATCTCCAACTCATTTATGCACACGAACTGGAACAATGACTAACATTGATGTCTCTCTTTGTACACCGGACATACACTCTCGCTTTTTGTGGGAAGTTGATTCTGATTCTCATGGAAGCGATCACTTTCCTATACACATAAAACCGAACACACCAATAACCGTCTTTCCATCAGAGAGCAGGTACAATACAAACAAAGCAAACTGGGACTTATACAAAAAATATATAACAGACTAACTTAGCAATCAAAGCATACTCAACATTGACGAATTCACACACACACTAATTGAAGCAGCTGATATTAGTATTCCAAAGACATGTTTCTCTCACAATACTAAACCCGTCCCTTGGTGGAATAGTGAATGTAAAGCGGCTGTGACTGAAAGAAAGAGAGCACTTAATTTATTTCGTAGGAGCCCAACAGATGTAAACCTTATTAATTACAAAAAAACGAAAGCTAAGGCACAGTGGGTCATTAAGAATAGCAAGAGAAATTGTTGGAAAGATTTTGTATCGAGTGTAAACTGCCATTCTTCAATGAAAGAGGTTTGGGATCAAATTAACAAGATCAAACATAAAAAGTATCGCGCCCCAATTCCTAGGCTAAAACTTAATGACAACACTATAACAGAACCATACGCCATATCTAACTTACTTCGAAATCACTTCAGTAAAATTTCTAGTAGTGACAACTACACACAACAATTTCTAGAGCACAAAAGACAAACAGAAATGACTACTATTCCACTATTACCATACTTTAAACATACGCTAAATGACCCCTTTACACTAAACGAACTAAAATTAGGACTATCATCAGCCGGCAAAACATCTCCTGGCCTTGATAAGATAACGTATGATATGCTACAAAATCTACCAGAGTGCGGTCTCTTGCTTCTTCTTGACCTACTCAATAAGGTTTACACCTATCCTCACTCCTGGAATGAAGCAGTTATAGTCCCAATACTCAAGCCCGGTAAAGACAAAAATTCTCCATCTTCTTATCGACCGATTTCTTTAACAAGCACGGTCTGTAAGGTGGCAGAAAAAATAATCAATAAAAGATTGTTGTGGTTCCTAGAGAATGGAAACCATTTATCCCCTAACCAATGGGGCTTTCGAACAGAACATTCCACTATGCACCACTTGGCCACAATGGAAGCCGTAATCCTTAATTCTTTTCTTGAAAAAAAGTCTGTCTTAGCTGTATCCCTTGACCTAGAAAAGGCATATGATACAGTATGGAGACGACTTATATTCTCCCAGTTAAACGAATGGGGTGTTCAGGGAAATATCATCATGTTCTTGGACAGGTATTTAACTCAGCGAACATTCAGGGTGAAGATAGGTACATATTTATCTGACACGTTCCCACAAGAAAATGGAGTGCCTCAGGGAGGTGTACTGAGCACAACGTTGTTCAAAATTGCTGTGAATTCTATCATAAAATGTATCCCCAGGGAAGTTTCTTACTGTATGTATGCTGATGACCTTCTCCTTTACATCCCATACAAGAAACTGAATACTGCACAAACTTACATACAAAACACAATAACCAACCTCGAAAACTGGTGCTCTAATACTGAATTACGAAATCTCTTTTGGAATTAACGTTTTTAAAAAGTTTTATTTGAACAAGTTACATTAGATCATAACATGAAATATAGCTACACTAGGCTAGAGACGGGCGCGGACGGACTGGAGGCTAAGGAGTGCGTCTGGAGAGTGTCTGGAGGGGAGAGGAGGGGTCCTTATATATGTTGGGATAGGATAGTGCTGAGTAAACAAGAGATAAGCACTTGTAGTCCCATAACTCCTCCATCCTATAAGAGCGAAGTCACTTGAGCTGACGTGTTGTTTCCTTGATCCTTGATATATTGAAACCAAGCTCGGGCTCTGCCGTCGAAATGTGCAGGTGGGACACTTGACTCAAGGGTTGAGTGGATAACAGCTGGGTGCTGAGGTTGGGATAAGGATGGGATTTTTTGTGCCCTCAACCTTATATGTCTAGACAGTTTATAAATATGTACAAAAAGCAAGTAAACACTTATACTAGACATAGTGTAAAAGACAATATTTTTAAAAGAAAAATCAAATTCATAAGATTCCAATTCCTCAATATGTAAGGTTCCTATATCTATGGTTTCTAAGTCTTGAATACTTAGGTTGGATACAATTAAGTTATCTGGTTTATAACTAGATATAATTGGTATTGTTACAAAAGCTTCATACCTTAGAGGTAGGGTTTCATTTACAAACGTTTCTTCCCTATCTAAGCTGATGAGGCTGGTTGAATAGAGATGGTACAAATGTGTATATGACAAATTGGTTACAATTGAGGGTATATCAAAAGTAAGATATTGATCTAAGGCTGGTATCAATTGTATATATGGTTTTCTTATAATTCTTACAGCTATGCAATGATCTAATTTTAAGTTATTACTTAGTTCTAAAATACAAATGTCCTTAATTTCTAACATATTTTTACAATAGTGATTAGTGTTAAACTTTGTACATGTTCCTTCCAGGAACTTATTATCTTTCCTTACAATCAGTGTCGGTTTTACGTGAAGCGTCATTGTTTCGTTATTAGTAATAACTGGATATGGAATCAAGTAGTGGGTATCACTTGGTTGTACCTTCAGGGGAAGTTTTACAAAATAATATATCAAGCCTGAAGTAGAGCTTGAACATGATACTGTGCTCAAAAGCCAATTGAGTTCAACGTTATCTGAGATAAGTTCCTTATTGGGTATGTGAATCATTTTGAGTTCAGTCATTGTCATAATGCTTGGGTGTGTCAGACCTAATTTACATTGTTCTAGTGATAATTCAATGTCGTTTAATTGACTGTCTAAAAGTGTCAGGTATGCTAGTAAATCATGGAAGGTTAGTTTTTCTAACGCCGTGTCCATAATTTTGTTTGTCTGTACCATGTCGGTCTTGAATTTATTCAATATTTTAATGTCTTTGTTAAGTTCTTTCGTTAGTTTTACATTAACACTGAGTCTTTCTTCTTCGTTATGTTCGACATGATATAAGTTTCTCTCGACTTTTTCGAGTATCTGATCATACCGTTCTTTATCATCGGCATCCATATTACCGGTGATCCAATTAATAGCGGTTCCTAATCCGTTAATTAAACCTCGTTTTGATCTGTGGTGTTGTAGAGTCCTTTTGTATGTGTTTGTAAGGTGTCCTAGTTTTTCTATAACTATGTTATACCGTGTGTCTAATACTTGATGTAATAGTTTATAATCGTCATTGGTTTTTAACCTTGCAATAAGGGTTTGTATACCCTTTACTTCATTGGAAATGTTTGTCAGGTTTTTATAATGTAAGAAAGTGTACCAGTCATCCATTATATATGAAGAATTAAGCTTAATTAGAGCTGCTCCAGGACCGAAGGACAAGTTCTGGATCTTCAGGGATGTGATCTCGTGAATCACGAGGAACATCACGCACGTTTTCAACATCTGTAACAGACGTAGATGGGGAATTAAGATTTTCCGTGCTTTTTGAAGGTGTGGAGACATAAGACAGAATGGACGTTTGTCTCTTTTTCATTTTTACTTTAGGTCTTTTGATCTGGTCAGGATGTACCTTTTTATCTTTTTTATTTACTGTTACACCTTTTGTTGACTTCATACCACGTTTATATTTGGGGTCTGTTTTCCTTTTAGTTTGTATTCTGACATAAGGTTCGGTCGGGATTTCAATGTTTTCACGATTCTTGTTTAAAGATTCGATGATACGTTTCTTATTACTATCTATAAGTTTTTTGACGACTTCATGCGTAGTCTTTAAATTATTATGGTATTCATTTATGACGAATTCCGTTATTGTCGGATTTTCGTTGAACAAATCCCTCGAGATACCGAAGGTAGCCTCGTTAGGGGTCATCTTAGTGTTCTGGTTTAAAGAATTATTGTATGCTATTATTGCTAAATTTATCCTTTCCTTTTCCGAAATATTTTTCCTTTCTGCCGTCAAGGCGCGCAGAATTTCTAAAAAGCTAGAGCTTGCACGATTCAAAACTCCAAGTGAGTTCGGATGGTTCGGCGTTGTTTCATGATTTTCTATTTTTAAATATTTCAGAAAATCTTTAAATAAATTATTATCAAACTCTCTTCCGTTATCACAAATAATCATTTTGGGTTTTGGAAAATACGTGAGGTATTTATTTAGGAATTTAATCGAATCCGCAGAATTATAAGTCGTTGATTGCTTGGCAAATATTCGTTTCGAGAATGTGTCTACCAATAAATAAATATAATAATTTGACATATGAACTACATCTATCATGACCTCATCGAAGGGTCTGTCAGGTGTGGGAGTAAGTTGGAATTGTTGTCTAATCGGGTGTCGATCATACTTCGTTTGATTGCAAATATCACAGTTATTTATTATTTCGGTTATATGGTCTCTCATCTTTGGCCAATAACACTTGTTCTTTAAAGCTATGTAAGTTTCGTTAATTCCTCTGTGACATGTCTTACGGATATGGTAGTCTAATATTTTTTCTTTTTGTTCGCTCTGGTTTTCTATATCTTCGACAAAAGCAAAGTATCTTTTGACGCGATTAGTGACAAATTTCTGTCGGATTAAGTCGGCTATTTTATTAAACAAGCTGTCGTACCAATTGTTTTCAGCTTCAATCTTATCGGTGATGGGGGAACAATAAATTCCATACGTAAGATTTGGTCGCAAAATTTCCAACAGTGTATTTTCTAAATCAGTTTCGCTTTGATTGTACGGCCAAGTTAATGATAGTGTTACTCGATTTTTTCCTTTAAATAAATTTCTATGCACCGCGTCGCCGAATCCCTTTTTGATAATCAGTTGATGTTTCTGAATATTTACGGGTTTCGATTTATCTTCGACGAGAAAGACACGGTTGTCTGAAGACTCGTGGGAATGTTGTGTGTCTAAGGAAGCTGAATCCTCGTGAAGGTCAATATCTAATTCACGTGCTATCGTTAAAATATCATCATTTAGTTCTTGGGGAAATACTTCAAATTTAGGTTCTTCAACATTTTGTTGGGATTTCGTTTCGACAGGATAACGCGATAAATGATCTGCAACTTTGTTGGCTTTTCCTTTTATATATTTAATTTCGTATTCGAAATCTTCCAAGAGCAATTTCCATCGAATAAGTCGCGCGTTTTGGGTTTTACAAGTTCTCATATATTCTAATGGTTTGTGGTCCGTATAAATAAAGAATTTTCTGCCATAAAGGTATGGGCGAAAATGATTACAAGCCCAAATAATCGCTAAACATTCCTTTTCTGTCGTGGAATAGTTTTGTTCTGCCTTGTTAAGAGTACGGGAAGCATAACAAACTGGGAGTTCCTTACCGTTTACCTTTTGTGCTAGAACTGCACCTATCGCATAATTACTTGCGTCTGTGGTTACGTAAAAGTCTTCGTTAAAATTTGGAACCTGTAGAATGGGGTTACTACATACTAACATTTTCAATTGTTCGAATGCATTCCTATAAGTTTCGGGTTGTATCTTGGAATTATCCTTCCTCAACATTCGAGTAAGAGGGGAAGCAATTTTCGCAAAATTCGGAATCATTTTCCGGTAGAAGCCTGCGAGACCTAAGAATGATTTAATCTCTTTCTCTGTTCTCGGAAGGGGGAAATCTTTAACTGCTTGAACCTTATCGGGGTTCGGTTCAATGCCGCGTTCACTGATGATGTGACCTAAGAACAATAATTCTCTTTTACAAAATTCAGTCTTATCAAGTTGGATCTTAAGATTATGTTTTTCTAATTTCTCAAGAGTCATTTTGAGATGTTTAAAGTGGTCTTCGAAATTTTCTGAAAATACTATTATATCATCCATGTATACTAATACATGGGGCATATCTGAAAAAATTATATTCATTGCCTTTTGAAAAGTACTGGGAGCAGAGCAGAGTCCCATTGGCATTCGCAAGAATTCAAAATGTCCTTGCTCTGTAGAAAAAGCTGTTTTGGGGATGGATTTTTCATCTACTTCAATCTGATGAAATCCAGTAGCCAAATCTATTGCGGTGAAAATTGTGGCTCTCCCTAATTTTCCTAACAGATCTTGAATATTCGGAAGTGGATACCTATTCGGGATAGTTTCTCTGTTGAGCTTACGATAATCAATTACCATTCGTACTTTTCTTTTACCTGATGCGTCGGCTTTCTTGGGTACCACCCAAACCGGTGAATTGTAAGGCGAATTACTAGGTCTAATAATTTTTGAATCTAACATTTTATTAATTTCTTGTTTTATATCTTCGCGAAATTGATGAGGATATCTATAATTTTTCGCAAAGACTGGTTCTTCCGTTTTTGTTTTAATGGTATGTTTGAGAAGGTCGGTGGCGGTTAAGGCGTCTTGTTCCCTTTTGAAAATACTAGGGTATTGCGCGAGTAGCCTAATTAATTTTTCCTTTTCCATCGGCGGAATATGTTCAGCTCGAATAAGATTTGGAATTTCCGAAATCAGTTCGTTATATTTCCGATGTTTGTTGGAGGCTTCAACGATTTCTACTTCGTTGCCTAAAATGTGTAGTAAGGGGAAGTTAATCTTTTTCTCGGTCTTACTTATTATGTTAAAGGTATTCTCATATAATCCGGGGTTAATAATAATATCTGAGTCGGAATAATCGATGTAGAACATTCCTTGATTCGGTATGCTAATTTCATTATCTCCCGCTTTTAACTGTACTTCAAGAGTATCGGACTTCTTTTCCATTATAAATTTGAATGTACTATAGTGGGATGTAATTTTGTTCTCATTAAAATTTATTTCAAATCCCATTTCCTGCATTAATTCGTTACCTAATAAAATGTCATAATTTGGACTGAAATTGAACAAATAAAATTTTACCTTCTTTGGATAATTCAAAAATGTTCTGTTCATGGGAACGTAAATGACTTCGTTTCCCGGTTCTTCACCTGCAGCGGTTCTTACCGTAAAATTTTCTTTGATTCGTAAAACACCTTGGGGAACTATCTTGGGGTTTATATAATTTTTTTGTGAACCTGTATCTATCAGCCATTTTCTTTTATTGTCGTCGATGACGTATGGCAGCTGTGAGAGGTTTGCATGGAGCTCGAATGTCACGGATTCCCGCTCGAGTCCTGGCCGAAGTCTAAAAAAGATTCGTTACTATGCTCTGTCGTGAGAGCTTCCAGTTTTTGCCTTAATTCACGAATTTCTTTGTCTCTCGGGTCTACGTACTGTTCCGTAGTGTACATGGGCTGTCTTTGTTTAGGACCAAAGGCACTAACTGTTCTCATAGAAACTGTATTGTTTGAGTTTCTATGGTGGTTATTTTGTTGTCTATATTGATGAGACGGTGGTTTCTGGAAAAACTTCCTTTGCTGGGAAGATGACCAGTCATCAATATGAGGGTTTGCTGAATGCCGATTGGCCTGTCCCGTATTAGAGGGGTACTGACGATAATTGCCAGAATGATTAGATGCGTAATGATGATTATTAAAATTATAATTATCGGAACGATGATTATATCGTTGGTCATTGTAATGAGAATTATATGGACCATTATGGTTAAATGGATTATGGGGCGGTTGCCAAGTGTTAAATCTTGGTTGGTTAAAATGTTTGTGTGGTTTTTTATGAGAAGGTCCTTTTTTGTGGTATGAACCTTCTGACCTTTCCCCAGGCCTATGCATACTGCCTGACTTAATTAAATCTTCGAAAAGTAAATGATTTTCGTTGTGTATTAAGTTCCTTAAGTCATCTAACGTTTGCAATTTATCCGCTTTGGACATAATGTACGTGCGAATATTTAGGGGCATTTCTTTACAGAAATGATACAATAAATTTTTCTCCATTTCTCCTACTATTACATTTTTTTGAGTGACGTTCTCAATTCTATATTTACTAATGATTAGACATCTGACCTTGTCCAATCTCTGTAAAAAGTCTAATGGATGCTCTTTAAAATTTATTTTCGTACTGAATAATTCTGAAGTCAATTGTTCTATTGACCTACTGTCTTTAAACGTTTTCTCTAAGTACGATATTAATTGTGAGACTTGATTAAATTCGCATGTTTTATTAATATAGTCCGCCTCGTCCGTTAGCCTAGCGAGTATTTTACTAAGTAGTCTTTGTTCGTTTAATTCTTTAAATGCATTGTCCGCTTTACATACGATATTAAAAACTTGTTTGCACATAGTTACAAACTTTAAAAGATTATGGGGATTCCCATCAAAATATGGAATATGATCATAATCAGCCGCTTTAATTTGAAAACTCGCCATGTCTGTACTTGATTCGATATTCAACTTACTTAAATTCTTAATAACCTCGTTTAAAGCGCTATTCATATACAATTACAAAAAATTACTTAAATACTTAAAATTAACTTACAATTAATTCCTTGGAGACTTCCAACAGCTACGGAGTACCTCGGGTAGAGTGGATTCTGTAGAGTTGTGATTTCTTCGCAGCGAAGTCGACGTCCTGAAGTTCCACTTAGGCAATCTCGGGTAGAGTAGACCTTCCTGGACCTGAAGATTCGACAGAATTCTTCACAGGTGGGATACCTCAATGAGTGGATCCAATCCAAGTCGTGGAGACGAACGGTTCGAAATCAACCGCGAAATTTTGACTGCGTTGATAGACAAGCAGTCCCTGTTCGGGCGCCAATTACGAAATCTCTTTTGGAATTAACGTTTTTAAAAAGTTTTATTTGAACAAGTTACATTAGATCATAACATGAAATATAGCTACACTAGGCTAGAGACGGGCGCGGACGGACTGGAGGCTAAGGAGTGCGTCTGGAGAGTGTCTGGAGGGGAGAGGAGGGGTCCTTATATATGTTGGGATAGGATAGTGCTGAGTAAACAAGAGATAAGCACTTGTAGTCCCATAACTCTGGTTTCAAATTTTCTCCGGACAAATCATCCTATATCATTTTCTCCAGAAAGAGACTAAGAGAAACCGTCTTACTACGTTTAAATAACAAGACTATTAACATGACAGACACCTTAACATTTCTGGGACTCACGCTTGACCGACGACTAACATGGGTTCCCCATCTAAAAGAACTCCTTATCAAATGCAAGAAAAGCTTGAATTTGCTGAGGATTCTAAGTAACACAAAGTGGGGAGCTGACAGATCATTAATGCTAACATTCTACCGAGCCTATACCAGATCTCTGCTGGATTACGGCTGTATAGTATATTCATCTGCCAGCCCAAGCACCTTAAAGCTACTCAACACAATACATCATACAGGACTGAGAATAGCGACTGGGGCCTTTAGATCAAGTCCCGCTGATAGCATTTGTAGAAGCTGGAGAACCTCCACTGGAGTATAGACGGAGGTACTTGGGTATAAAGTAAACATAACACTGAAAACACAAACATCCTCCTATGTACAGACTCACTCAGTTCTTTACGCTCCTTCGATAAAATTTATTTCTCACTGAATGTAAAAGACGTGACAAACTGAACATTCCACACGACCTACAAGAACTTCTCACAGAGGGTAGTCCATACATAAACTCTATACTTCAATATTTAAAACACATAAACATTTACCAAAGAATCTGAGGAAACGAAAGATATTTTAAGATGATTTTTTTCTTCTCTCTATTATGTAATTATTACTCAATTTTACTTGGCCATTAATGGAAAACCACAACATGTAGCATCCTCCATGACCTAATAAATAGTTAAATAATGGCAGTTAGTTTTAGTGATATGTTATGTAAATACATTAACTATAGTTCAAATAGCAAGGCTCTAAATAATGTTTAGCAATTAATTCTTAACACAAACCTACTAACTTTTGTCTTATGCTCTTCTTAAACATTTTTTTTTTTTTTTTGTATTTAGTACTATAACTGTTAATAGTGTATTATATAAATTTGTATTTTTTACTGTATCTTAAAAAAAAAAAAAAAAAAAAAAAAAAAAAAAGAGCAAGTCGCCGTCGTTGCGAAGCTCGTAAAATAAATTTAAAAAAAATATTTTATATAGCTCTTGCATATATTTGACTACATTTTCATACAGATTTTTCTATCTTAACTGCATTTTTTTACTTAGATATATATAATTTAGGGCTCTTCCGCATTTATTATAATTGTTTTTATCGATTCACATATTAGGCTCCAGCTTATGAACGTAAAAATAACATAATTGGACGTAAAAATCAGTAAAACGAAATAACTGGCGTGAAGGCTATATACAGGGTGTCCCGTAAATGTCTAGTCATATTGTGAGGGGTAATAGAGGACTCTTAGGGGAACAAAAAATGTTCTATGACGATTTCCCAAATTCTCGCCCATAAGGGAGAAAACGTAGTTTTGTCGTTTTTTCGAGACAAACGTGGTTTTTAAGAGAATAATCTTTGTAGCTCCGTCCCAGGTGATACTACTAGAAAGGGAGTGAAACCAATCGAAAGCTGAGTAAATTTACTATAAGACTAGTTGGGAGTACACGTAAAAATAAATGAATGTATGCATGTATATCTTACCAAAAGAAAGCTATTCTAAATTTCCTGATATTTTATTGATATTTCTGTCCATCGTTACTCCTCAATGGGCAGGATCTGAGATTTCCGGGTTTCAGAAAAACTTCTTCATTTAACCAGTTTTCCATTCATGTATCACAACCCTGTGTTATTGAAGTATTTCAACGATTTAAGAACAAAAGTTTAAAAAAAAACATGGATCTGAGAAAAGAAAATTATATTTTTTTCTTCAGTTTATTCAAAAACAAGAAATATTTATTTGTATAAATGTTTACATAAATATTAAGTAAATATTTACTTAAAACAATAACAAAAATTAATTCCACGAATTTAAAAAAAAATCCTAAAACAGTAAATAAATAAAATATACAATTTGTTAATTGCAGTAACTAATAATGGGTCCAGGAGGTGGCCATTAATGAACCCCAACCATACATTAACCTCAAAAATTATTATTTTTACCTAGATCAAGCATTGGAACATATTTTTACAGGTATTTATTTAGAAAACAAATGCTTTACCTTGAATTGATACTGATGGCTATGCTTGTGAAACTCACTGGGATTCTCGTGAGCCCATGCGTTTTTGTTGTGGTAATTAAAAATTCTATCCCTCATAAATAATATGTACATAGTCCTGTAAAAATGTGTTCAAATGCGTGATATAGGTAAAAATAATAATTTTTGAGGTTAATGTATGGTTGGGGTTCCTTAATGGCCGCCTCCTGGACCCAGTATTAGTTACCTGAATTAATAAATTCAAAATAAATGTGTATTTTATTCATTTACTGTTTTAGGATTTTTTTTTCATATTCGTGGAAGTAATTTTTTTTATTGTTTTAAGTAAATATTTACTTAATATTTATGTAAACATTTATAAAAATAAATATTTCTCTTCAGCTTTTTGAATAAACTGAAGAAAAAAATATAATTTTCTTTTCACAGATCCATGTTATTTTTTTTAAACGATTGTTCTTAAACCGTTCAAATACTTCAATGACACAGAGTTGTGATACATGAATGGAAAGCTGGTTAAATGAAAAAGTTTTTCTGAAACCCGGAAGTCTCAGATCCTGCCCATTGAGGAGTAACGATGGAAAGAAATATCAATATAATATCAGGAAATTTAGAACAGCTTTCTTTTGGTAAGATATACATACTTACATTCATTCATTTTTACGTTTACTTCCAACTAGTCTTATAGTAAATTTACTCAGCTTTCGATTGGTTTCACTCCCTTTCTAGTAGTACCACCTGGGACAGAGCTACAAAGATTATTCTCTTAAAAACCACGTTTGTCTAGAAAAATCGACAAAACGACGTTTTCTCCCTTATGGGCGAGAATTCGGGAAATCGTCATAGAACATTTTTTGTTCCCCTAAGGGATCTCTATCACCCCTCACAATATGACTAGACATTTACAGGACACCCTGTATATGTTCAGATAATAGGTATTCGTACTATATTACTTTTTTCTTTATTTTATTTCAACATCATTTTATAAGAAACACAGATTTTAAGAAAGGATTATTTATATAAACCTACCATTTTCCATCTAGGATAAGGCTGATGACATTTCTGTTTAATTAAGCAATAAGCCTTCAGGATAACACATACACTAATTCAATAAAATTGATGTAGAAACTATGATATATATTAAACTATGATGTAGAAAAGAAATATTAAAAGCCTCCATTTTTTTTTAGTTGGAAATGCCGTTGTGTTTGTAGTTAAAAATATTATAGCGTTATTAAAATTATTTTTTTGAAGAGAAATGGGAATCGAACACACAACCTATAGGCACTTACTGCTTGTGTTTTAGCTACTCAAGGCTATTTTCTTTAAAGATGATAAGAATTAAGGGCCATAGAATCTTGAGATTTAAAATTTAAATATCCCAGGAATTTATTGCACAAAGAAGCAATATCCGGGCTGTGAGACCCGCAGAAATAGCGGTTCCACCATCCGTGCTCAGAAATCCCACAATTGATAGAAGGCTTAGCCAGAAATATATAAACATTATTCTACTACAGCAATTTCCTTTCTCATTTAAAATAAATACTACATGTCTTGTTCAATAATATTTTTCCTAGCGGTCTGGCACAATCATGTAAAGAAAAAAATAATATTTCATATGCGTACATATCTACTTCATTGATTCTATTCTAGTGGTAGGTTCAACTACATTCGATTAGGCACCTCAGAAAGCATCACATGATGCGAAAGATGTTGAGCCATTTTAATAAATTCACAATTATGTCAATTTTAAATTTTATTAATTGAACTTCTGCATTAAAGTAATATACAGCCGGAGGAACCTGCAAGGCAAAATACTCTCTAACGAATCGGAAGAATAAATAGATTTTAGGCAAGGTTAAGTAGGAAAAACACTTTCATTTGTCAGAAACATGTTTGCAATGTTGGAATATCTTCCAGACTTTTGGACGTTGTATTCATGGGCGAGATCATGTTCAACGTTAGCGGTCCAAACCTACTCATTAATTTTTTTTATTCTCAACCCCTCATTAGTTTGTTTTCTTTTTTTTTTTCAGCACACCGTGAGACCACAAGACATATCGTTTTTTTTTTTTTTTTGTGTGTGCATCTGCTGCCGAGGCCAATAGCACACACCCAATTCAATCTATTAGAATTGTTTCATATTATGTTTTAACAAAATATATACCTATGTGTGTTTTTTATTATTAGTTCCGTTTTAGACAAATGTCGGAAATAAAGTAAAACCTATGAACTAAATCTAAACAAATATTTACACTTGTAGTTATATACAGAACGTTGTTCCGTTTGAAACATATATAGGAACTAACCTTATACCTAAACCTAAACCTAAACTTAAATAATTACACATCTACTTATATACACAAGGCAGTTCCATTTGAAACATATGTAGGAACTAACCTTACACCTAAACCTAAACTTAAACCTAGAATTAATAAATACTTATTTACACTAATATATCACATAAAATCACACACACTCAGATTAAAATTATACTCATACAATAAATGCATTCACACAATAAATGCAAACACTCTAAACATGCTGATTTATAACACAGTTACTCATTCTACAAGACATATCGTGTTTCAAAAAATGCTAAAGCTTCTAAATTTTAACCGATTTCAATGCATTTTTTTTTTTTAATGACAGCTAATAAAACTTGGAACAACTTTGTCCAGATTTTTGTTTTTTATTCCCTTGTTTATTAAATTACATGTAAATAATTCATGAACTTTTAAATTTAACTTAAAATAATACATATTTTATTTTTTATCTAACTTAATATCAGCACTGACATCGTTGAAATTAAACATTTAAATTCTGATTAGGCTTGGAAAAGAACTAACACATCTTCATAAAAAGTAAATTTATCTTAATTCAACAATGATATTAATTGAAATAATATGATTTTTAGATGATTTGAAAATAGATTTTTTCCAAGTCTAATCAAGATTGGAATGTTTAATTTCAACGATACTAAGTTATATGAAAAATAAAATACTATTTTATGTTCAATTGTAAAAGTTCGTGAATTATTTACGCATAATTTAATAAAAAAGGGAAAAAAAGACTAAGTTGTTTTCTTTTTTGTTTTGTTTTTTGGTGCATCTACTGCCGAGGTCATTAGCACTCTAAGTTGTTCTATACAAAGTTGTTTTAATTTTTTTTTTTTTTTTTTTTTGCTTTCGTTTTAAATGAATGCATTGAAATCGGGTAAGATTTAGAGGCTGTAGCGTTTTTCGGAATACGAAAAGTCCTTTGTCCCCACTGTGCGCCGTCTCTCATTAGTAAAAACGTTTTTCCTATTTCTAAAAACTCTTTTTTACAATTAACTCAAGGTAAATAGTTCCTTGACAAAACGTTCAGCTATTCCACCCACTTAGCTAGCTCATTATATCAGTCTAATTTCGCTTATTGCAAGCAAATTTGCATGAAACTAATATTTGTCTCTAGTTTTTCCGACGGCATTGACTTTGCTCTCAACGTTCCGTCAAAGGGAGCCTGCTAATGAGACGCCGACGACAAATATTTGTCAAGCTGACAATTAGAGGGCGACTGATGAAGTGGGGAAATGATAAATGTCCCTACGGAGGGAAAGGGGAAAGGGATGGAGGAAGAAGGACAAGAGGGTATATTTATTCACGACAGGCAGGGGAGGGAAAAATAGCAACGGGGACTTTATCGAAGTGGCCAGCCTGTTGCTCCTTTCCAAGCCTTCTACAAGCTAATAAGGTACAAGTCTTGGAAGATCTTTCTACAACAAAACATTTAAACGTCCGTTCGCAGGAACTGCTGACATTTTAGAGTTTCTCCTTATAATCCCTATATCATTCAACATTTTAGAGTTTCTACTTATAATAACATACCACTCAACATGTGTGAACTTCTCGCTGATGGTAGCCAGTACATAGACAGTATCTTGACATATCTACAAAGTAGAGGATTATACCATCTCATATGAGGGTCCCGAAGACAGGTTACTGAACTACATTTTCATTCCATGAATAAGTTATTATTCATTATAGTTTAAAATTGAAATTTATTTTAATCATTTTATTTTTAATATTATTTTAATTGTAAAATAATACAATTTTCACTTTCTCCCTGGTTTCTTGGAAGACTTACCTCAGTGTGCTTATTGTCCACGAAACGAAGCACTTAATAAATAAATAAATAATCTCTATATCCTGTGTGAGTTAAAAAAATTAACATTTATCTTGGCATTTATTTTTTCTATTGCTAGACGATTTTGGAAAAAGTATAACACGAAATAAATTTATATGAAAAGAAAACTTTAAAAACTAAATAAAATTAAGTGAAAAAGAAATACAAATTAAAAAAAAAAAAACATAAGTGTATTTTAGTTAAATTTTGTCATATGAGTGGCTTAATATCAAAGACGGACATCTGTAAAAAAATCGAAATTTAGTTAGCAATGGATTCCTATAGGTTTTTGTCTGCTCTTTTCAATGATGAAATTAGTTTCTGTAAAAAACGGACGTAAACATGTAATTTCTGGCTTCAAATTAGATGCTTTGTTTCAAAAACGGACTCCTGCTGCGGAGGTTTTTTTCATAAACTTGGGTACAAAGGTGATTTTTACTAATTTGTTAAGTGGTATTGATATTAGAAACAGAACGATATCAATTTCAAACATATAAGGCTAATTATGAAATAAATATTTTCAATAAATATATTCACTATAACTTGCATAACATAAAAGGTGATTTTCTCAACATTTAGAAAATTACAGGTGTCCACCTTTGATATTAAGCCACTCATATATACCTCTATTATGTAAGTATTTAAATATTGTGTCCAAGCAATGGCTACCATCAGTCAGAAATACTGTAAGGTGGGTATGTGTAAATGTTCTCGTCCTCAGTATTCTCTAAGTATATGTCTTATGGTCAGTTGTTGCACTGTCTACATATCGGTACGTCTCTTTTGGTCATTAGGTGTCCGTGAGTAAAGAATGGCCAATACGGAGTCGGGTTAAAAGCACCTCTTCTCTCCTGTTATTTCTATTACTGGATGGCCATTCTACTACTGTTTGTTTAATTTGTCGCAGTTTGCTAAACCTATCTTTTACATATTTTCTTGTGTGAGCGGAACATCAATAAATATTTATTTATTTTTGTTAATCATATTATTCCATTCACGTTGTCGTTTTTGATTTATAGTTTTTCGACCAATTCTTGTTAAGTCGTTCTTAAAAAAACATCAATCCAACCTAGTAGATAATAAAAATTACTCCCATTAAAATTTATACATATCTGCCTGTGCATACATATAAATATATATATTTATATATATATATCCGTTAACATGATACCTGTCAGCGGTTTTTTTATTTCGCAAAAAAACTTAGCATATAGCGTTTCCCTAGCAAACGATTGAAAGAGTTTGTTAATTACATCTGGAGGGATTACCCCGGACTTTACTAATTTGCTATTATCGGCAGGAATTTTTGTTTTATTGCAAATAAAGTCGGTATTTGTTGTGTTCATCTAATCAGCAAAATGTGCTGTAAAAATAAATCAAATCGGTTTATCAGAAGTTGAGGTTTACTGCGTATTCTGTTCAATTTTGAATTAATCCTCTAAACCTCGGGGTGGGTTGTTACTTCTACCATTAGGGAAGCTTAACAGGAGCGCTTTATCTGGGTTTTTTTGTCGCTATCATTGCGGGATCTTCTCTGATTACATGCTTCATTAATTAAAAATTTAACACTCTGTGCCAAAGAGTCGTGGGTTCGATTCCCACTAGGGATGGTGGCTGTTCTTTGGAAAGAAGAAAAGGCATCAGCTCTATCGTGGCTAGAAAAGGGTGGTAACCTATAGATAGCCCGTCCTAAAATTGTTAGTTAATACTAAATGGACGTTAAAATTTAAATAAATAAATTAAAAAAATAATAATTTAGTCAGCTGTTAGTTAAAAATATAATTCGAATTTAAAAAAATATAGATTTTTTTTTTTTATAGGCTATTCAAAACGAATAATTGAGTTATGCAGTGTACTCTATGCCCCAGTGAGGAAAGTGCTTGGTTATGCAGCTCCAGTGTTACATAATTTTAGGGACTTGGCGAGTGATTGGTTAGCTTAGGCCAATAGCCACCTTGCATACCAAATATGAGCAAAAAATAGTTCCATCTTGCAAAAAATATATAGAATACGATAGAAATCGGTCAAAGAATACCAAACAAGTTGCATTAGGCTTCTTGTCTAGAACTTTCCGGGTCGATACAATAATGCGGACATTTACTGCACTCTACACCAGCCTAGTGAGATCATAGCTGGAGTATGTCACAAAAATGACGAGCAATCAATTTTATTCAATTTGGGTGATTTCTAATGGATTGACTCATGACTATAATTTGATGGCCAAGGCTGTGATTTTTATAATTGATATATAACTAAATAAATTAGTAAGAGAAAACGTCGGATTTTTAGAAAATCTATATTTCGAACGTATCGACATGCTTCTTGGGAGCAATCATTAGTAATAAATGCTAGGGGATAACTTTTATGATAAATTCATGGATAAGTTCCATTAGTGTTTGTATCAAACTGTTATGGCGAAGTGTAAAAATCTTGAATAAAGTGCGAATAAAAAGTTCTTTATAGCGTAAATCCACCATAAGGAGTGAAAAGGTGAAGTGCTTAGCCTTGTCGGATCACCCACAAAACAGGGTGTCATTAATAACGCTAAAGCCCTCAGACATCAATAAGAGAGGCATTGTATCCTCGAAACTCGTCCATTAAGGGGTTCCGGGTAGGCAAAGCCTGCGAAACACAAAGGAACTGCGGGACTATCTACCTTTTCTTTCCCTCTCTGAAACATCAGGAAGTTATTAAAGCCGGAAATACTCAATTCAAACGTTTTAGCGCGTTTCTTCCCTCTCTCTATGGGGAGGAAACCCACTTATGAGGTTGACTTTATAACGCAATCCGAAAGTGCCTGCTAGAAAATTTCACGTTTCAGAATCCATGAACCGTGGTTCAAAATTGTATATATGTTACCAGCAAAGTATAGAATCCAGGCATTATATAGAATGCCTAGGCGTTCTATATAATGCCTAAGCAGTTTAGGCAAAGTACAGAAAGTATTAGTTTTTACAACATATTACACTCATTGCCTAGGCATTGTATAAAATGCCTAGGTATTCTATAGAATGCCGTTTCCTAATTTGGCATTGTATAAAATTAAAAAGGTTTTGAGTTTACTCTATACACTTTAACCTAGATAATTTGAATAACTTAAAAAAATGGTTCAAAACAAGCTTTTTTCGTACGGCAAACAATTTATTTAAAACAATATATTAAGTGAGATTGTTATTTACATATTTAGAGCTACTTGTTGGAGCAGGGCTGAGTATTGTCACACTTAGAATTCCATTTTCTTTGCTCTTTAACACATTTACACTCTGTACTCTTGACACTTATTCACTCCTAGAAGCTATATATTCTGTCTTTCATACTTTGCCTAAAGCGCAGTAGGCATTCTATACTATGCCTAGGGAAAGTATGAAATACGCTTTATTTCATACATTGCCGGCTGGATTTAGGCGTTCTATAGAATGCCTAGGCATTCTATACATAGCCTGATAATATACTTTGCCGGTAACATATATATTTGTCTGTTAGCTCAAAAATGGGCCAAATTTAATGAAATTTGGTAAAAAAAAAAAAAAGAATACTTTGTGAGATTTTGGAACACGGTCCGGAACATGGTTTTTGGGCGAAATTCGCGCGAAAAAATCTTAACGCTTACGTTTTAGCGTTACTGGACTTTAGGTAAGCATAATCGGACGAATAGAATCTACAGAAAACATTTCAGAGACAAATAGTGGCTTTGCGTGTGTAGGCATTCAGGTACACTTTATATAGGTTATCTGACGTGGGCAATCAAGTCAAACCATTTTCGAGAACTTAAGAACGTAACAGTTGAGAATTATAATTTTTGTATTTCAGAACTCAACTTGTGTAATTCTGCAATACAAACGAGTTTGTTCCTAGCGAGGTGAAACTCAATATCAAAATTAGCTGAATGGAATAGCCTTTGTGTTACATAATTGCTGTTTCCACCCCCGGTTTATATATACAATATTAGATCATTATGTAACAGAGATCAATCCGGCAACCTCTTAATTTCAACTGTAATATATTAAATAATTTTTACAGAGAATTATTCCTACATAATGCTCAAATATTTCAATTTTAAACGCTTGATTTAATAACACTTATGTTTTCCGGCGCCTTATACAAAAACAAAACCTGTTTTCAAAGGTCTGTAAATTTCTGTGCCCGTCTATAGTACTCAATCATCAACGACAAATTTCAATTTATAGATGAGTTTTTTTATTATAATGTGATCGGCCTTTATCGCTATGTAATTTTATATGACACATTCTAAAAATTTAGTAAAGAGTATTCACCAAAAATCCTACACTTAGTATGCTTAAAATGTTTCAAGTTTTCATGTCACATCTTCAGGATAATTTATAGAAGTTACAGCCTTAACAAAAGAGGAATTCATAAACAAATTGAAGGTCTAGCCATGGGCAATTGTCTTGCACCCGATTTATCCTCAATCCTTCTCAACGATCTACTCAACTCCCTCGTCCCACAATTTCCCCATGACATCTCATTCATCTGCAAATACGTAGATGATCTTTTGCTGATGATTAACCCAAACAGACTAACAGACATACTTACCTGTTTCAATTCCTTTTACCCTAGGCTTCAATTCACAACCGAAATAGAACAGGACAGACAGCTCCCATACTTGGACATCTTACTAATTAGTCAGACTGACGGTACTATTATTACTGACTGGTACACCAAACCCACATACTCGGGACGGTTACTTAATTTTCATTCATCCCATCCTTACCACCTCAAGATTAATGTAGCCAGAAATCTCCTTTCATAATATCTCCAAATATCATTCAGTTTTTACAAATATTTGTAATTTTATCTCTTATTTTAATTACAAATATTTGCTCTGGATATTTTGGAATCTTTTAACTCTATGGTGTTATGATTTATCCTTTCGTTTCAAATCTCTCAAGAATTTTCTCAATACATTTCTTTACTTGCATAAAATTGGGCTCAATTCAAGATTTTCTAATATTTTTAGTGCAAAAATAATTCCATGTCAGTACTGCAATGGAATATAAATGGAATCACTAGGCACATTGGCGATTTGAAATTACTCCTGAGCCAGACCAAACCACACATCATTGCACTCCAAGAAACACACCTTCAACAAGGTAAGGACATCAGCATACATGGCTATTCCCTCTATAGAAGAGACTACTCCTTGGGTGGTAGAGCTTGTGGCGGAGTTGCGATATTTGTAGAAGATAGCGTCCACAGCGAACCTGTTCAGCTGAGGACGACTATCCAAGCTGTAGCTGTCTCGGCACATCTTCCATTCCGTCTAACTGTGTGTTGTGTTTATCTTCCACCAAGTGAGCCCATAGACGTTCACGAACTCAATGACTTACTGACACAATTACCGACTCCTTTATTATTCATGGGGGACCTTAATGCAAACAGCCAAATGTGGCATTCATTGACCAATAATAGTAAAAGAGTACAATTACAAACTTTATTTGAACAGAACGACTTGTTATGCCTTAACACTGACTCACCGACTCACCTCTGTCCAAGAACAGGGACACTTACACACATAGACGTCACACTGTGCACACCTGCAATATACACACGGTTTTCATGGGAAGTATGTCCCGATTCTCACGGAAGTGATCACTTTCCCATCGTTCTTAAACTCAATACTTTTAGAAACTCATTTAATGGATTTAAAAGGTACAACACTAAAAAAGCAGACTGGAACTCTTTCCGAAGCCACGTTACGGACAAACTACTTATTTCACAACCAAAAACAATGCATGAGCTGAACTCAATAATTACTGAAGCTGCGAATCTCAGCATACCAATGACGAAGGACAAATACAGAAAAACACCTGTTCCTTGGTGGAATGATGATTGCAAGACAGCAATTAGAGATCGAAGAAAGGCTCTCAATTTATTCCGTAGAAATCCATCAGACACCAACCTTCTAAATTATAAGAGGAAGAAAGCAAAAGCCCAATGGACTATTAAAACCAGTAAAAAGAAATGTTGGGTTGATTTTGTGTCGAACATGAACAGAAACACCCCAAAACAAGAGATATGGACTAAAATAAAACAAATACAGCACAAAAATTACAGACCCCCTATTACTGGCATTGTATACTTAAACAACACAGTTACAGATCAATATGAAATTAGTAACGTAATAGGTAAACATTTTAAAACAATATCAAGTAATGACAACTACACAGATAGTTTTTTACAATTCAGACTCGACACAGAAACCAGAGAACTCCAAATTACTAACGAACATGACCACCCCTTGAATGACAAACTAACTTTAAATGAACTAACCCATGCACTGTCGACAGTTAATCTCACATCACCAGGACCCAACGGACTGACCTACGATATGTACAAAAATCTACCCAACATAGGCCTTGTCACCCTCCTTGATGTGTTCAATGAAGTCTATCTGAGCGGTGCCTATCCTCACTTCTGGAATGAGTCTGTAGTTGTTCCCGTTTTGAAGAAAGGGAAGGACAGCACACTACCTTCTAGTTTCAGACCAATTAGCATGACAAATTGTTGCAGCAAACTTCTTGAAAAAATTGTCAACAAAAGATTTATTTGGTACCTGGAACGTAATAAATTCCTTTCGTCCTATCAATGTGGCTTCCGGCAACAACATTCCACAACCCACCATCTCGCAAGAGTGGAAAATGATATTTTGGATGCATTTTTAAACAAAAAATCAATTTTAGCTGTGTCCTTAGACCTTGAAAAGGCCTATGATAGGGTATGGAGGAGACTCATACTATCACAGCTGCTTGAATGGGGAGTCCAAGGTCCAGTCTTGAAATATTTGCACAGCTATCTTTCCCACAGAACATTCAGAGTGAGAATAGGTACTGCTCTCTCAGATGTATTTCTGCAGGAGAATGGAGTGCCTCAAGGAGGTGTACTAAGTACAACTCTGTTTAACATTGCTGTAAATTCCGTCAGTAGCTGTATTCCTCAAGGGGTGTCCTATTGCCAGTATGCTGATGACCTCCTGATCTACACCTCATATAAACAACTCAACATTGGACAACGACAAATACAACATACATTGAACAATTTGGAAAATTGGTGTAAAGAAACAGGCTTCAGATTCTCCAATGATAAAAATAAGTATATAATATTTAGCAGAAAGAGGGAACACCAAGTTGCCCAGTTAACATTAAACCAGACTACCATTGATAGGACTGACTTACTGACATTTTTGGGAATGACACTTGACAGAAAATTGACGTGGTTACCCCACCTTAAAGGACTTCTCAACAAATGCAAAAAATCTTTGAATTTATTAAGAATCCTTAGTAATACCAAATGGGGTGCTGACAAATGTACCATGCTCACATTCTATCGTTCCTATACCAGGTCTCTTCTGGATTATGGTTGTGTAGCATATTCATCTGCCAGTCCAACCGCACTTAAACTACTCAACACCATACATAACACAGGACTCAGGCTAGCCACAGGAGCTTTTAGGACCAGCCCTTCAGAAAGCCTGTGTGCATTAGCTGGCGAACCACCATTGCATATCAGGCGTCGAATTTTATGCTCTAAATTTCTTATAACGTCAAAAGGACTGGGAACCGAATGTGTAAATGATTTTATTAACAACTTAAATTTTAATAAATACCTAGAGAGAAATTTTAAACAAAAACCTCTAAGTGTAAGAGTTTTAGAAGATAGAAGATTTCCCAACCTAACAGAAACACAAATTCTCACAAACACAGTTTCAGACATTCCGCCTTGGAGAGTAAAGAACTTTAAGATTGACCTGACACTAACGAAATACAAGAAGACTGAGCCAACATCTTCCATATTTTACAAGCACCTGGCAAACTCGATTCTGAGACAAGATACTGACACATTGTACGCTTACACTGACGGATCCAAGACGAGATTCGGGACAGGATCAGCTGCGATTGTTGACAATAACACTTACTTACTAAGACTACCAGACGAAACGACCATATATACAGCCAAACTATACGGAATACAGTTAGCACTGACAAACATTCAAGACAGTGTGTACGACAACATTACTATTTGTACTGACTCTTTAAGTTCTTTGCTCTCCATGCGAAACATTTACAGTACACATCCTCTTATCAACAACATATTCTCACAAATACACAGACTACAGAACAAAAATAAACATATCAAATTTCTATGGCTACCTGGACACGAAGACATTAAACTCAGTACAGCTGTAGATCTACAAGCAAAACTAGCGACGAAAAAACCTACGCTTGACATGAACACTATGACTTCGACGGACTTCTACAAAACATTACATACTAACATACTGTACGAATGGGAAGGTGAGTGGTTAAAAACTGAAGCCAAATTAAGAGAAATTAAAAATACAACGAAAGCCTGGACTAATGAACACTTCTCCCGTCGGGACGAAGTAATCCTCTCCAGGCTTCGTATTGGACACACCTTACTTACCCATTCTTACCTACTAGACAGAAAGGACAGACCAACTTGCAGATTGTGTAACGAGACCTTGACCGTCAAACACATACTTACGAACTGCAGGCAACGCAATGATGTAAATATTCCCTACGACTTACGGGACTTACTGACAGAAGGTAGCCCACACATAGCTTCACTACTTACATATTTAAAAAACACACACTTATACACCAAAATTTAACTTATTCAATTTTTTAACTGATATTAATACTTTTTATCCTGTTTCTAGTTTTTTGTTAACAATAACCTAGAAACACGTTCTCCGACGTAACATCTTCCTCACGTAACATCTCCTCGTATTAATTAATAATGTTTTATTTTATCTATTTATATATATTTTTTAAATCCATTTATTTTTCCTTTTCATGTTGTATGTGTTCATTTATTCATTTGCATTTCAATTATTTTGTTCGTTTGTTTTTTGTCTCTATCACAGTTCTTCTTTTTCTCCTTACTATCTTTTCTTTATTTATTTATTTTTTTGCTACTTAACATTGACGTCTATAGAGTTTTTCGCCTGCGTCACGGAACTCTATAAATTAAATATAAATATAAAAATAAATCTCCTTCGCCGAGTCCTCTCCCTATCCCATGCTTCCTTCCACAATAAAAATATTAATATCCAACCTCATAAAATCCCTTGTTAAAAAAGTAAAATCCCAACCTTCCAACACTGTCTCTCCCAATTCTTCCCTAACTCCCAGTTCCCAAATGTTCCGATCTCTACCATTTACACCTGGACTGACTGATAAACTTACAAAGACAATAAAAAAATCCTACCCTTCCCTAAATTTTGGTTTGAAAACTACCAACAAACTCAAAACCCTCTATACCAAACTCAAAGATCCCATCCCTTTTGAACAAACCACCCGTTGTGTTTACCAATTCCCTTGCCAAACCCCTTCCTGTAATGGTATATAGATAGGAGAAACCATAAATGACATTCACTCACGTCTTACACAACATAAATGAACCATCACTAATAAAGAAATAGATAAATCTGCACTTGCAAAACACGCCATTACACAAAAACACACTTTTACCTTCGACGACACGAAAATTCTTTCTACACAACGAAACAAAAAAAGACTACAGATCTCGGAATGTGTACACATAAACTTAAACAAAAACAATATAAACTACAAAACTGACCAACAAGGCATTTCTCCTATGTGCGCTAATATTTTCCAAATACTCTCCCGACCTCCCACCTAGATTTTTACCATGCCCCTTGGGCCATTAACACCTTTTTCTCCTTTCCTGTCATAAACATGCCTTTTGATCCTTACCGACCTTTCTCCCACCACATGCTGTTTTCAGTTACATATACCCCAGTAGATTCCTTTTTCCTTAGACACTTTCACAATGGTTAATAATTGCCAACCTTGGTCTTCCTCTGCCGCTCGGCATTTCCATTGGTATGTAATATCTTATTTCTTTGTAAAATTTATTAATGTTACTATTAGCTACTATATTTGTCATTGGTATGTAGTTTCTTATTTCTTTGTAAAATCAATTAATCTTACTAATTACTATTAAAATCAATTATTGTACCTATTTACTTTTTCATTCTACTCATTCTAAGAATTTAAGACGATATGTTCTTTTATAAGTTAATTGTATCTATAGTTCTGTTACCTATCACAATCATAATTTTTTTTTGTTTTTGTATTAATTTTTTTGTTGTTGTCATTTTAGCTGACGAAGGCTACCAATGAGTAGCCGAAACGTCCGAAATATAGATTTTTTAAAACAAAATCATATTGAGGTTTATTTAGCCGAATCCCAACCATTCCATCTTTACTTATCACCTCGACGGCTAACTATCTAATCATCATATTTATATATACCGTTATTTTCGTTCTCTAGGTTCAGGGGTTCTGAAACATAAAATGTTCTGGTCGGCACTTTCGGATTGCGTCATGAAGTCAACCTTATAAGCGGGGTTCCTCCCTATGGAGGGAGAAAGGAATCGCGCTAAAAGCGGCGTACGAGAATGGAAATCAGCGCCAATCCTCTCTCGGAAATAAAAATCAGTTTTAGCCAGATTGCGAATAGGCCACTCTGTGCCAACTCATACTTACCTCTTCAAAGCTCATTATTTTTTTAAAAAAACTATTATTAAATACATATTCCCTCACTGATCGTTAGTTTCATTTCATTGCAACAGATCTCGGTAGATATTGTGGCAAACTAATTAGAAACAATTGGGAAAATCCGACCATCAGGAGCTGGGGTTTATAATTGAGCCAGTTTTTCAATAAAGTTTTGCAACGAAACTAATTATAGCTCACCAGAATCAAACAGAGAAAGATGTGTTGTAAAAATAAATTAAATCGGTCCATTTAAGGAAGCGATTCCAAAAATAATTCAGTAATGCTTTTATACCATCCGCTATATGTACTTCCTTGCAACGAAATCCGGTATACAAGATGCCCCACCAATGAGGGACATGTGTTGTAAAAAAAAATCAAATTTGGTCCATTAGAAGTTGGGGTTTCCTACGGAGTTGGGGTTCATACAAATTATATAAGACCGAAACTATTGGTTTTTATTTTGAATTTATATAGTTTTTTTTAAGCAAATTGTTAAAGAATGTAGCGTACGATACCACCTTTCTGGGGTATGTGCTTAGTAATGCAGATCCTGCGTGAAGGACTTTTATTTCCATACTTCCGATGAAATGAAAGAATTTATCTTAAATTTATTTACTCTAATCATGTCCAGAAACGGCTGGCCCTACGTATTATTCATAAGCAAAAGGGAGGCAAGAGAGATTGGCAACCATTCATACATTTTTAGTTTGTTTGAACCTTTCATGAATAATACCTGTATTAATTTTCACAAAAGTGTTTTTTTCAGGTTTCATTATTAAATATGCAGAGTTCTATTCAGGATTGAAATATCAATTTTATCAGGTAAAAGTAACCTTTAGATAATGTCATACTTATTTTCAACTAACACTATACATAATCTATGAATATAGGGTGCAGTTTTGTCGATAAAACTACGCCAAGGTGAAATACGGTAATTATTATCATTTTATATATACATATATATATATATATATATATATATATATATATATATATATATATATATAATAATAATAATTACTATTTTTCACCTATATATATATATATATATATATATATATATTTACGGCGCTTCGACGTCTAGGCCATTAGCGCCACCATCCAGGGTGCAGCGTGGAATTTTCCCAACGAGCCGTGGGATGAGAAAATTCCTGCCATCGCACAGGGTAACGTCCAATGGACAAAAACTTAAATTTTTGTTTTCTTATATTTAATTTTTAATCCTCTAGCTAAGTTTAGAAACTATTCAAGGAATTAAAATCGTATAAAACTAATAAATATTAGCTTTATTTTGATCAACAAACACATTAGCAGTATTATAAACAGGGCAAAGTCTTTAAAACCTGCTTTATACAAACAATAAGTTTGAATCTCTGCCGTTGAAGATAGGACAGTGTTTTTATTAAGTCATCCGAAGGAAATTACGTCAAAACTATTCCTTTTTTATCTGATATAATTGATTACGGGTAATTACTCCCTTATTATTTATCCTGAATTATTCTTCATTGATCTTTGAAATGTTTTTTTAAGTACAAAACTTTGATAGACCATAGCAAAAAAACTTTATCTGAACACATCCCAAGTTTTATAGAGCTTAAAGTTTACCTCAAGTATAATGTACTGGGGGCAATTTAGTTTGCCGATTCCAAAGATTTTTATTTTTAGATCCATCATCATTTTTTCTTCCAAATTTGAAAAAAATGTGGATAAATCCAAAATGACGGTATTAATCCTTGGGCAAGTGATTCAATTTAATCTGCAGGATGCTCCTAAAGAAATATTTTTAAAAAAACTGCCAGTTTAGTCCTTTATTATATGTAAAAAATGTGGGAACGTCCCCACGACGAGAATCCAAAAACGATTCAGACTCGGCATTAAAAAAATATAAATTTCATAGAAAAATATAAAATTTCATAGAAAATGGTAAAATATTATTATTCTATGGCAATACTACTGGAAAATGGTAAAATATTATTATTCTATGGCAATACCTGCTATATTATTTCTATTAATATTATTATACCCGTATAGTATGCATTATTATACTATATTTATATTGTTTTGAGTTGATTTCAGTTAATAAAAATGCTTATTTGAAAATAACTAGTGGTTAATGATTTTTTTCCATAATCCTCACTACTTCGTTACACTGTGCATCGGTGGGAATCGAACCCGCCATCTCACGCTTATAAATGTCAGGCGATAGCCACTAGACCAAGGGAGACCCTCTAAAAATGGTAATGTTTAATAAATAATATAGATTTATAAACGTGAGTTGATCGGAATGTAACAAAGAAAAATATACAACAGTACATTTAAATGACCATTTATGTGAGCAAATCGCCTTGTTGTTGTGAAGCTCCGTAAATAAATAAATATTACTTTTACATGAAAGGATTAAAATACATTCCTTTTAGCAAGATATAAATATCGAAACAGATTCCCCAGAAATGTCGTTATTTAACCTGCATTACTCAATAATATGTTTAGAATAACCAGAAGTAGGGATAATTCTATTTATAAATTTAATATGAATTTATTTCTACTTTACTTATTTATAAGTACGTATATAAATAAATTCGTATTCATAATAAAAATTAATTTGTATTTTCATATATATAAAAGAATTGTATTCACAAATTTTCCTGTAAATACAAATTAATTCCAGTAAAAACTGTAAATATTAAATAAAAAATGAATATTTTACAGGAAAACAAAACTAAAGAAAAAAAACAAATTAAAAATTCTATGAATATGAAATGTATTCCCATTTGAATTTGGGAATAAATGTATAAAATAAAAACCAATAAAATTCACAAAACAAATTGTAATTTTTTTTATTAGCGATAAATTAAAATAAAAGTCCGACTCGCAGGAACTGCATCATCTTAGCGCGGTTACGTACATCTCGAAGAAATGGAATAAATTAGCATCACAAATCACAGGAAACTGACAGCAGCCAACTTACACAGAAACGGATAATTCTTAATCTGTATAAGTCAATACAATTATGTACTGAAAACGTACTTACTCTTTGACTACTGCTGAGAAGGCTCTATTCTAAACAACCAAAAATTCGTTGTCATTTTAAGTATCTTGTTTTACTAGCAAATTCGTTTTACTGTTATATTCAACTGTAAATATAAGCTTCATGGCGAATAAAATTCCATTCTGTCGTGGGTTAAATCTTTCTACAAAATAAGAAATAACGGTAACTTCAGTCAGAGGTTATGAGGAAGGTTATATAGACCGGAGAATTCAAAACAACCTACGTCATCATGATTAGCCACTGCCATCTTGATTACCAGAGCCACTCCAAACTTATTATCACCGTTTCTTAGCTTATTTTACTACTATACTAATTTTACTGGTAAATGCAATTTAAAACAAGAAACAACCAATTAAAAAGTGAGATAAACAAAGAGAAAAACCCTTTCAAAACAAACACTTTTTAAATTTTAAGCGCTTATATCTCTGATTGACGTTGCCCCATCGAATATTGCTTCAGAACCTTTTTTGTAGAGAATGTAGTAAGCATTCGAATGGTCACCTTCCACTTAGCACGATTTCCCAACCGTTATCGAGATATTTACGAAAAATGTATGAAGATCCGAAATCTTTTCATGTCTATTAATAAAATAATTTTTTTCGCATACTTCCTTAACTCCAAATATAACCAAAATTTAAACATCTTAGTTGGGCTTAATTTCCAAGTTGTAGAAAATATTTCAATTGAATTCCGCGATTCTAAGTACTCACAAAAATATAATGACTTACAAAAACATTGATTCCAGGAACGGTTACAGATATCGCCTTATAAATGGTTTCATTCTTTTTCTTATGTTAAGAAACCTATAAAACAAGTACCTGCAAGCATATAAACTCAAAAACGTAAGCGATACGATTTTTTTTGCGCGAATATCGCCCCAAACACTATCTTCTAGTGGGCGGATTCTGCTGGTTAACGAACTTGACCTTTCAAATTAAACGACAGATTTTTATGCCAAATTTTGTTAAAATCGGACCATTTTTGAGCTTGCTAGAGCGCGAAAAGACAAGCATATATATATATATATACGAATTTGGGCCACCTATATTTTCGTGATCGAAACGTGAAAGTTTCTAGTCGGCACTTCCGGATTGCATCATGAGGTCAACCTCATAAGCGGGTTCTCCCTTTGGAGATAGGGAGTAACCGCGCTAAAATTCAAGATAATCCAATTGTACAAAAAGTCTTACATATTCTTTTCAACGTTTCGTCGCTTCCTTCTCCCATTAAGACATTTGGTGTTAATTCTAATTGGTGCACAAAATTATCGTGAATTATATATTTTAATTCATCGTTTATAAACGCATATTGACAACCTATTTTGTAAATTTCATTGTGAATACATTTATATTCACAAATTATAATGCTTAATACATTTGTATTCATATATTTTGATGTGATTTTTTTATTCACTTGTTTTTCGGTGAACCTTTTCCGTATTTGTATTTACAGGTAAATTTGCGAATAGAATTTTATTTACGTATATAAATATTAAATGAAGGGAAATAATATTTTAAATCAACTATTCTTTTTTTCTTTAATTTTGTAAGGTGGTAAACCCCAAGTTATTATGGACCTATTTTGCTTCTTTTATTTTTACAAGTATTCCTCATAAGTTGGACATTATATCTACCGCATTTCGTTGCCATGAAGTAAAGAAAAACGGATTGTACAGGGAAGTTAACAATTTATTTCCTGAGTAAGGCCCCATTCCCAATGGACCGATTTGATAAATTTTTACGGCATATTTTTCATTTTAGATGATATTGGCCTAAATTCGTTGGAAAATGAAGAGTAAACCTCACTCTTGATGTTTTACTGGTTAACGATCTCGTCCGACCGTTTGTTAAGAAAATCCTATATAAAATTATCCGTATAGTAATATTTTAGATAATAAATGCCTATATTACAATTTAACTGGATTAAGACCCAGGAATAACTATGAAAACAAATAAATTGAAACATTGTGTAGAAGCTCATGCTATTCAATTTTATTTGTGATTCTTACCATATTTCAAGTACTTGTGCTCAATCCTAAAAATTTTTATTCTCATTTTTATTTATGAGATGACATCAAATTGCGATATGAAAAAGATATATAACATTTTTGACTAAGCGACAGAAATGCTATTTTTTTATGACCTGTGCCACGTACTACAATATTTATAATTCTTCTATAATCTTTTTCTCATGTTATTTTATTTTATTCAAGTCAAAGATAAGAAAGTGCTTGTTTTTGTAATGACAACCAAAAGAGAACATATTTAATTGGTTCAGAAATACTTAAAAAATGAATATGCATGTATATGAATATATTCATGTATGTGTGTATCTATATATATATATATATATATATATATATATATATATATATATACATTTGCCTGCGTGTTCATTCATTTTTTTTTATAAGTGTTTAATGATGAATTAGGCTCGTTCCCTTTTTTTCTTTTTACTTCAGATTTTTCTTATAATAAATATAGAACTTTTTATTTATAGATTATATATTTTATCTTTTTTATAAATAATACATGAATATCCTAGTCGATGGCAAGGTTGTAGGATAGGAACAATTGATATCTACAGTATTTAGGGAAAAAATCTCATGTTTTGGTATTATTAAAGTGCATGAATATTTTATCCTAATTTCTTGAAATACTATACTGCAAAATATTATTTTCAATTATTTATTTTATCAACTTCACTTGGTCTAGTTGAGTTGCTATTGTTATATTTAAAACCTTATTTATTTATATTACTTGTACTTGTGTATTTGTTTTGTTTTTTGTTTTTGTCGATTTCGGCAATATTCTAGCCTTGAAAACTTATTAAATTTATTTATTTTTCTTAAAGACAATGAAAAAGGTAAAAAAAATTGTGTTCTGTTTATTGTTCTGCAACAGCTCATGGATTTATGCAAGCTTGTTTGAGCGTCACTCGGTAAATCTTTATCTCGGACTCGAACACGTTGGAAAAGTGTTAGTGTAGATGTAATATGTGGAGCATGAAGAAATAATCTGAACACAAAAGACGAATTCCAATTAATTCTTTATTATTTTTATACTCTTTTTTTTTTTTTTTTTTTTAGATTAATTGTGTATTTAGTCTTTCTCATCAGTAAATACACACAATTTTTTGAAACTGGGAAAAAGAATCAGTTCATAATTTTGGGTTTTCTTTTTTCATTTTTTTTTTTTTTTTTTTAGTAGTAACACTATATTCTTTTATTAATATATTTTATTAATTATTATTTATTAAGTAATAATAATAATTATGAGTACTCACCATCGTCAAAATAAGAAGGGGGTGATGCGTAAGCCGCCGCAATGAGGACGGCGAACAGGCAAGCAATGAGGAAGATCTGGGGCCGCATGACGGAGCCGTGTGAACCGCTCGCGTCCACGCGTTCCAATTTATACCCCCATCGCCACCCCTAGCGCCTGCGTCTAATTCTGCCACCCTTCTCACACTCTCTCTCTCTCTCTCTCTCTCTCTCTCTCACCCTCTCTCACGTTCATCTCTCCTCTCCTTCCCTCTCAGGTTTTGATACGCCCACATCCGAGTCTATCCTCACGTTCATTACTTCCCCGTAGGGTAATACGAAGAACCCGAACTGGCCCCGTTGACTCTAATACCACCGAGCTGATAAAGAGGTGCTCCCTACCTCCCAGCATTTCTATTGAAATGCTTAGATCTCACTAGATTGCTTTCTTATCCATCTTTGAGAAGAGAGAAAGGTTTAATAAATACCCGGTGACGTAACATAAGTTTGATACTTTTGATTTTGGTGTTATTTATTGTGTTAGTCGATTCCAGTATTCTTGACAATAATTTGTTTAATTGCATTGGTCAAGACTTGGTGTGTGGAAGAACTATTTTTGGTTTGGGTTGCAGATGTTGGGGGCATAGCTGAGAGTCCTCTGTCGTGATTCCGTCCACATTACCAACTAATCGAACACTTAAGGGGTAATACTTTTTTTTACCATTTTTTTTATGGGCTTAAACGGTTTCTTATCTCATCAAAAATGATATCCATGATTTCATAAACGTTTGTAATAATCTTTATTACAAAACGTTCTGAAAAAAAAATTGAAAAACATTATTTCAGTACACTAAACTTTATAGGCCATTTCCTCAAAAATATGTTTTTTCAAATCGGGCATTACCCGATCTGTTTTTTTAAAATATTAAATGAAGTGTTTTATTCAAGCTGCGATTTAAACAGTGTCTTCAATAAACATAATTAAAAATAATTGCAAAATGGCAGACACCTTTTTTTGGGGTTCAATTATCAGGAAACATGAAAATACATATTGCCAATAAGAGCGCAGAGAACAACCATGACAGCCCCGATGATCGGTGCTCACGGTTACACGTAGCGTATTGCAGTCTGTCATAGGCAACATTTATTTGTTTGCTGATAGTTAAACCCCACAAAAAGTGCCTGCCCTTTTGTTATTATATCGTCGATACAAAAGCAAACTAACGAATATGAAAACCACCACTTTTCAGAGTGGAAAAGTATTTATTCATAACTTTTTTTTGGACAGTCAAATATTCGGCAGATTTGACCTTTTGATAGTGGAATACTTTCCCTTTAATAGAGTGAAGTCAGATTGAAGAATTTGCCGTAAATAAGTCCAGCAGAAATTATTAAAGATGGAGAATGAAAGATGCATTTTTTCATATTCGTTAGTTTGCATTTGTATCGACGATATGTAATTATGTTTATTGAGGACGCTGTTTAAATCGCATTGTGTATAAAACTCTCCATTTAATATTAATAAAAAAAAACAACTTTGGGTATGTTTTTTGTTTTTTTATACATGCCTACCCCCTTAAAATTGATTGCCTTATTTATTATTCTTTGTAAAATTTCCTTAATTTTTTAGCGCGGTTCCTCCCTCCCCCATAGGGAGAACCCCGCTTATAGGGTTGATACAATGAAACAATCCGGAAGTGCCGACTAGAAAATTTCGCGTTTCAGAACCCCTAGAGACCGAAAATAACGGTGGTTCAAATTTGTATATATATATATATATATATGTATATATTTATTTATATATATATATATATATATATATATATATATATATATATTTGTCTGTTCGCTCTCTAGCTAGAAGACGAATGGTCCGATTTTGATGAAATTTGGTACAAAAATCCTTCGTCCAATTTGAAAGGTCAAGTTCGTTAACCAGCAAAATCCGCCTACTGGAAGATGGCGTTTGGGGCGAAATTCGCGCAAAAAAAATCGTAACGCTTACGTTTTTGAGTTCATAAGCTTCTAAGTACTCGTTTTATATGATTCCTGGGCTAGGAAAACGAATGAAACCATTTTCAAGGCGATAGCTTTAACCGTTTTCGAGAAAATTGGAAAAATATTTTTTGAATACCGTTTTTGGTTTGGGTACTTAGAATCATGGGATTCAGTTGAAACATTTTCTGCATGTTCTACATTCATCAAAACTAATATGTTGAAATTTTGGTTACGTTTGGAGTTAAGGAAGGGTTAGAATAAAATATTTTATTAACAGACTTAAAAAGTTTTGGTAACTTTGTATATTTTCCTTAATATCTCGAAAAAGGTTGAGAATCTTGGTAAACGAAAGAATACCATTAGAAAGCTTACTAAATGCTCTACAAAAAAGGTTCTGATGAAAGTTTTGATTAGGCGATGTCAATCGGAGAAATAAGTGCTTAAAACATTAAAGTAATTGATTTTGCTTATTCGAACTGTTCTTTTTGTCTGTTTTTATTCCTTGTTATTTTTTAATTGCTTATAGTTGGATAATGTATTTTACAATAAAACAGATTAGGCAAAATAAGAAAAACAATTCATTGTTAGAAATATAGCTTGCCAAGAGAAAAAGATTCGTTGACGTCTTTTGAATATTTTCAATTGCCTTTATGCTGTTGGTTTTTTTATTTTATTTTTTAATTGATTTTATCTGTATAATTATTACTATAGTAAAAGAACACAGGAATGTGTGAAAATATTTGATATTTTCCAATTCATTGAAACGTATGAAATGAAGTATCGGTAGAAGAGGATTCTAGGGTCTTGCGGACCTGACCCCAGGTATAGCCATAAAACCCTTTGAACAAAGGCCGAGGAAAATATTATCTGTTTCTATTCTATGCTTTTCAAATGAGAATAGGGATATGAACAGGAACCGGGGTCTCCCGTGGTCTAATGGCTAGCGCCTTGGATTCATAAGCGGGAGATGGTGGGTTCGATTCCCAACCTCCGGCAGGAATTTTATCATCCCACGACTCGCTGGTGAAATTCCTCGCTACACCCTGGATGTCGGCGCTAATGACCTAGATGTAGATGTGCCGTAAAAAAAAAAAAAAAAAAAAAAAAAAAAAAAAAAAAAAAAAAAAAAAAAAAAAAAAAAAAAAAAAAAAAAATGGAACCGCGCTAAGATGACGCAGTTCCTGCGAGTCAGACTTTTTACATTAAAGGTTGTTGGCTTCTGAATAGTACACTTTTTTGGGCCATATTGTTTTCCACCTGTCCTCTAAGCCCAATACCTGGTGTGCATTTCAATGAAGCCTTGTTAGTGAACATATATATATATATATATATATATATATATATATATATATATATATATATTCGTGACCTATGAAACCCCAGGATTGCTTCATGGGAAGGAGGAGGCATTCTGAAACTTGAATGTTTGATCGTAGGAACAAGTCGTTTAAAAGTTGATTAATGTATTCAATTCATGTTCTTTCTCGGTGCTGTTAAGTCCAAATGTTCTGACAGAGAAAGTACAACGAAGATAGAATGATGATATTCTAATATGAACAAAGCTAATAGATTAATCCACATTACGTACATCAGATTCTAAGAAAGGGTGTGAATATTCAAAACATTATTTTTGACAAATATTCTATGTTCATTTAGCTTCTTTCTGAAATTCAGTTAAAATTTACCATATTTCTTCAAGGAAAATCACCTTAAAAATTTATCTGGTATTCATTGTACATGCTAGAATGATCCCTTATATAAATGTCTATCCTTAAAGTTAAAGATCATAAATATCTTATTAGCTATTTTGTAAAGTTCACTCCCATTTGGATTTTATGACAGTTAAAAGTCAGAGGTAACGATCAATTATCCACGAATATCAGCTGACCCTATGGATATGTCATATTCAATATAATTTCTCTTAGTGATTTAAAAGGTGGAAGGTCACCGCATTAATGGCAAACAACACTAGAAAACATTTTCAGCAAGTCATATAAGATGCACCTACATCGGACCCGATCCGATCCGATAGCCACCGACTGTCGGAAGAAAAACAAACACATACATCTTAATGGAGTTCCCTACATTGGTCCTGATCCGATCCTATGGCCACCGATTCTCGGCCGTTCAAACTTGTTTGTTTCTAGACCGATTTCGAACCGACTAACTCATAATGGCGGCAAACAACATATTGCTTTTCAAAAACGTCTACATCCTCTAAATCATAACCGATTTCAAAGCATTTTTATTTTTTTAAATGAAAGCTAATAATTAATGAAATTAAGAACAACTCTGTCAATTCACATTATTGTTTTTTGTTTGTCTTGTTTATTAAATTACGTGGAAAGATTTTTATTACCCATCCAATGTTTATAACCTTCCAATGCTTATAACCTTCTAGCTACCTTTCTCATAAATAATTTTAAAATATGAATACTAATGCTTCTCTTATCGTATTGTAAAATAAATCTTAGTGTAACAGTTAATTTTTAACTGTTACACTAAGATTTTTTTTATCAAACTGATATACATCCAGAACATAGTTTGGCCTTCGGGAGAAATACAGGTCCAATGTAGGTGCAGGGTAAGCCTTAAAACTTAAAAATAAACATAAATTATTAAATACTTCGTTTATTAAATAGAGAGTTTATTAGATAGAGTTTTAAGCTAGAATATTTTGATCAAATTCACTCTATTAACTTTTTTCCGTAGGCAGTTACTTGAAACATTGAAAAAAATATACATTTCGCTTTTATACTACTTTATTTCAAAATCGCGCTACACTTTATTTCAAAATTGCCACTTCTTCTTGTCCAATTTGAACCACGCATGTGATCCGCAATATGTCAACGAAGGTAATCACACGAGCTTCACTTTTGAGCACTTGCCAACAAGGAAATCTTGTCCACTTATATTCTTTAATGATAATCCTTTTGTCAAAATCACACTGTCAGAAAGATGTAGATAACACGACGCTTCGCCTTGTTTCTCTGGTTCACCTTTAGTTCTCCCACAGTTTCTACTGTGAATAGCACCATCATCTAAGAAAAATTCAACGTCCGATTTCAAGGGCGAATCCCGGGTCTGAGACTCCACTCCTAGCAGTTTGTTAACCATAAATCACTTGTAAAAAATTATACAATTGCATACTTTTTCAATCAGGTTTATAAATCAGCATTCCATAGAGTAAACATTCGCCCTTGCTATCCTGAAGCACGTCTAGAACTTTGACTTCCATTTCCCAACACCCGGCATTCGTGATTCGTCCTTTCTTTTCCAAGGTCCTGAATTAAGACCAAAGTAAGACAATAGAAGAAAGCTGAGTGAAATCCTAGGGGAAGCCACGTGCAAACATTTCTGTTTGAGTTCCCGTTCCATCTTTTATTTACTCTTTTATTCCTCATATTCCTTCATGCTAGCATGAATACTCCAGCCCCCCTAAATGAAAAAATAAATTAACTTATAATGTCGACGCGATTAAACAATTCGTAACCGCTAATTACGAATGTCAATGTAACCCATAGGTGCGTAAAAACCGCTCAAATTAAAATAAATATAAATATTTGTCTGTTCAGTCACTACTCCAACAAAAATAGAATTTAATGAATAGCAAAAAACTTGTTGCTTAAAAAAAAGGAAAATTTCTATAAGGAGCATAATCAATCCACCGCACAGTGGGGCCAAACGACTTCTCGTGTATGAAAAAAGGCTACAGCCTCCAAATCTTAACCGATTTCAATGAATGTTTTTTTTTTTTAAATGAAAGCTAATAAAATTTATATCAACTTTGTCTGGCCGGATTTTTTCCCCTGTTCATTAAATTACGTGTAAATGAGTCACAGGCTTTTACAATTGAACATAAAATAATATTTTATTTTTTATCTAACTTAATATCAGCACTGATGTCGTTGAAATTGAACATTCAAAACCTGATTAGAAGATCATTCTGACATCTTCAAAATGTAAATTTGTCTTAATTCAACAATGAGATTAATTGAAATAATATGATTTGAAAATAGATTTTGATTTTGTCCAAGTCTAAAGAGGATTTGAATGTTTAATTTCAACGATATCTAAAATAAACTATTTTTTTTATGTTCAAATGTAAATGTTCGTGAATTATTTACACGTAATTAAATAATCAAGGGAAACAAAAAAGAAAAATCTGGCCAGACAAAGTTCTTTTAAATCTCATTAGCTTTCATTTTAAAAATAGTGCATTGAAATCGGTTAAGATTTAGAACCTGTAGCCTTTTTTGAAACACAAAATGCCATTAGGAACACTTTTTATACGTGGATAGTCTAATAAAACGTCTTTCAATGTAATATATTTAACCATTTTTGCGAAAAGATATCGCCATTGTGATCCTAAATAGTCCATAACAGCAGATTGAGCTCCGAAAATTTTCACAAGTTTATCATTGATCTAAATTAAAAAATAAATTTTAGATATTTCTGGAGTGGAGAAAATATTGGTCAAGACTTTTATGGTATTTCTGAAATATCTCAAATCTAAGTGGAAGTTGATATCCGAAAGCTTATTATTATGTTTATCACCTTCCCCTAAGTTTCGAAAGTACTGGTTCAGAAAGTGAGAAATTTTAAGAGTACAAATCTTGCCTCGCCAAAATTTTGGACCATCAAAATCGGTCCTCGGGAGGGGGGGGGGGGGGGTTAACCCGGACTGAAAACACTAATTTGACCATACCAGCCGTAGCTTTTGTTGTATTGCAACGAAGGTCTCTCGAAAGAGTATCCATCTTAAGCAGTACAAATAGCACCAAACATGAAAATTATGATACGCAGACCCTGGATTATATCTATAAATACTTGTAACTCAGTTTGTGCTTTATTTTGGCTTAATTGTTTTATCCTAAACTGCCATCACTGTTTATTACGTTGTATTAGTATACTTTGTATTAGTATGCTGAAAAGTAAAACTCATATTTAATAATACTTTCTTTTTTTTAAATGTGGGATAAAGTAATATTTAGATATTTCAGGCGTAATATTTTCAGCTCAAAATGATCAGAAAAAAAGAAAAACAAATCTGATGGATGCTTCATATTCTTTGTAAGGGCTAGTAGCTTTGGGTAAAAAGGTCGGCTCACTTAACCCTTTGATTACTCCAAAAGGGTGCCCAGAGTTGTGTGAGAGAAATATCTCATTAAAAAGTTTGACAGAAAAAATATTTGTCCCAATAAAACACTCTTTTTTATTAGAAGGATAATTTTTATCCAACTTGGGGCTAATATATTAATACCTCAGCAATAGATAATAAGAGCGATTTTTTTTTTTTTTTTTTTTTTTTTTTTTTTTTTGCTAGCCATACTGTCCGCCCGACGATCGGACACTTGAACTTAGGTGATCTACGGGAATCGGCGTATTCAACGTGGCCTACGGTCGTTGGTGCTTAAAATACATTATAGCCAATAAGATATTTGATAAAAACAATATATATTCACATTCAGTATTTATTTATATATTCATTATTTATTTATTTATTTGTGATGTTTACTACACTTTACTGTAGTTACGTAGCGTACCAGTAAATATTTCTTTATTTGCCTTCTAGGATAACTGTATATTTTATGTTATATGGAAAGCTATGGAAAGAAGGTACACGAGGAATTATTGGCATATTTAAGTCTTTTAAAGACAGGCAGTATGTTAAGGTAAAAAGAATTGTTGCTATGAAAAAAGGTCGTATAATACAATATTGTGTAAGTACTATACAACAGTATTGAGTCTGTGTACTGGCCACCTTGGAAATTAATTTAAATCGGTTGCTATGTTCAGATGATTGGGATTGTCTCATGCGATTTGTATGTATATTTCACACTGTGGTTATTCTTGTTGTGTCAAAGGTGATTATGTGTAAGTCGAGAACATCAAATCTTTAAACATTTTAATACGAAAAAAAGTCCGTCACGCAGGAGCTGCATAACTAAGCACTTTCCTCAGAATTTGGGTAGTGTAGATTGCTTTCCAGAACAATTTGCTTAAAATATCCTACATAAATAAAATAAAAACATGAATAGTTCTCTTTTAAATTTGTAATGAGTAACTGATCAATTATTAATTTGCTTCCAGAGTTATGTTTACACATGGTACCTATTACACTTCGTAATAGCCTCATATTATCGTATTTTGATCTAACGCAGGAACAGGATACAGTCACTCTAGTGGTAGAAAGCGCTCCTTGCGGCGGCTTTGTGAACCTACGTCTGACGGGCTTTTCTATTGAAATATATTACAAATTAAACCCCCGCTTTCCGATTGACCGATTCAGCTCATTTCTACAACACTTCTTTCTCATGAGTTACCCACGACGTATACCGCGTTTCGTTACAATACAGCAGAAATTACGACCGGTATGAGTATATTAAGAATTTGGGTCAGGAGTAAACCCCCCCTTCTAATGAACCGATTTAGTTTATTTTTCAAACACATATTTACCTGTAGATTACCACTACGAATGCCGAGTTTCGTCGAAATATACCAAAAATCACTGCTGGTAGTGGCGAATTGGTATTGTGGGTCCGGAGTAAACCCCCCCTCCTAATGAACCGATTTAGTTTATTTTTACAACAGTTATTTACCTGTGGATTACCACTACGAATACCGAGTTCCGTTGAAATATACCAAAAATCACGGCTGGTAGTGGCGAATTGGTATTGTGGGTCCGGAGTAAACCCCCCCTTCTAATGAACCGATTTAGTTCATTTTTATATCTCACTTTTCTCTCTATATTACCACTACGAATACCAAGTTTCGTTGAAATATAACAAATATTACGGCTGACATAGTCAAATTAGTGTTTTGGGTTCGGGGTAAACCCCCCCCCCCTTCCGGTCGACCGACTTTGGTGGTTAACGAACTCGTTCAATCGTTTGCTAATTGAACGCTATATACCAAGTTTCGTGACGAAAAAACAAAAACTCTGGCCGCTATCGTGTTAACAGACACACATATATATATATATATATATATATATATATATATATATATATATATATATATATATAGATAGATAGATATATATAAATTTTAACGGGGGTCATTTTCGGTGTCTACTAGGTAGGATCGATAAAGATTCGAAGAAATTTTTCAAAAATTCCGTCATGAGTCCAACCTCAATAGCTACTTTCCTTCGGAGGAAAGTGCTAATAGAGGAAACGCCTGTTGGCTCTAATTTAATTTGCATAGATTTCTACCTGAATTTATTTTTAGCAACAATTAATCCAATATTTCTTAAAATCATGGCTTTAACACGATTAGAGACCAATATAGAGGGAGTGAGGAACCACGCTAAAAAAAGACAATATAACAAATTTTACGAATATGTTTCTATTACGCATGCTCTATCTTTCGTTGATAAAAGGTCTTAATTCCATCATCTTCTCCATAAAATCTCATGAAAATACTTTACTAAATGATTCCGAGTTCAGATATCTAATTGGAGGCACAACATAGACACGAGGGGATGTAGCTCAGTGGTAGAGCGTTCGCTTTGCATGTGAAAGGCCCCGGGTTCGATCCCCGGCATCTCCAGGTATTTTTTTTTTCATGTTTATCGTAATGATATATAACTAAATTAATATTATCTATTACCCTTACGCGTACTTGTAAAATGATCTGATTTTATTTTCCCCCTTCAATTATTTAATCTAAGGTACTCTACAGGATCGAAACGAATGTGATATATGATACGAAAATAAATATTGTCGCGTGGTATCATAATAAAAGTTTATTTTGAATAAGAAAGTGCTTTTTATTTTTTGCCGGTGGGTCTGCTTGAAATTAAGAAGATTTCCCCCAGAAATTCGCATTTATGATTTTGAACAGCACAATCTGAACAGGTTATTATAGTAGCCTACCGACCAAGGATCTCTATGTACGAATTCAGTCTGATGTTTGTGTAAATAGATGTTTGTGTAGAGAAATAGGTCGCTGTGATTTCCATTAACTCTTTATGTTGAGGTCAATGTTGATTTCACAAGTGTGCAGACGCAATGTATAGACCCATTCTCTCACGGTCCAATCTTATATTTTGTATCTCAAGAATTTTTCGTTTGTATTTCTATTTATTATAAGAACGTGTGATTGTATTTATTTATATGCAACTAAAAACAATAGTAAAACATAAAAAAGTGTATGATGTAACCTTCTCTATGTTAACTATGTAATTAAGCAATAATAATAGAACATTGATAGATTCGAAATAGAAAAAACTATTCATTTGTAAAAGGCACATCTGAAGTATTTTAAAGACAATAGCATTCCTACGCAAATATGTCGTCATTTTTTTAGACGGATGTCACAGCATTATTTACTTGAGCTCATTGCACTATCTGATATTTCAAAAATATTTTCAAAACGTAACAATTTATACAAAATTAGTTTTACTTTGTGATATTTTTATTTTATAATTATTCTTTTTTTATCGCTAGGAGTTAAGTAAGAAAAAATACTATTCACTTTTATTTTGCGGTATGTTTTGCGACATATGCGTTTTTTTCTCTCCTCCTTAGGGAGAAAATGCGCTCATGAGGATGACCTGAAGTCGCATTTCCAGAGTCTCAACTACAACTGTCCATGGTTCCGAACACATTGGTTATAGAAATGCCTGTGGTTTTAATGTGTACATCGGAGTTAATAGAGAATATGTAAAAAGTGCCAAAATCACAAGGGGGGTGAGTCGGCAAATAGGCAAGATGAGTTAAATGCACTAAGATCACCTCCGAAGACTCATAGAGAATATAAAGAAGTCTTGGTAGTTTCTGACTTTTAAAAATGTGGAGGTTTTGGCATCTCCATACAATTGTGTTTCCCTGTTAATTCTCTCATAAAGAGCTGCTCTGAAAAGTTGGGGTTTCGAACATACCAAGTTATTCCATCGATATGAGTCACTGTACATATTTTGAGCGTTTGGTCCATGTAAGTCTATAAAATCGCTTCTCTTTGAGCTTCCACAGGAAAAGTTATTTTAAGTGTAAAAAAGTCCGATTCGCAGGAACTGCAGCATCTTAGCGCGGTTCCGTTCATGTCCCTAGTGTCATTTGATAAACTTAGAAAAGAAATAAACTTATTTTTTTTTATATATCTTGTGAAAATTGTCAAAATCCTCTCGAACATCTCGAATAAAAGTGATATTAAGGCGTCAGGGACCCCGACAGTAGCTAACTTTTACACAGAAGCGGAAATTACAGAATCTGGCTCTCATTCTAAAGCAAAGCTCTATAAATCAATACAAAATATGCCTAATAAAGCCTTTCTAGAGGATACAGAAGCATGGGCGTACATGAGGGGGGGGCTGCAGCCCCTCCCGAAATTTTGAATTGATGATAAAAACTTCTCGTAAAACCCTTAAAAATAAATTAAATAAGATCACTTAGTTCATAAAACATATTTTATTTTACGTGTAATAGCGTTTTAGTTGCCTAAAACTATTCCAAGCTCTAAATATTTAGTATTCCATACCCTGGAAATGGTCTCAGCCCCCCCCCCCCCCCGAAATTGTTTTTATATACGCCCATGTACAGAAGGATCAAGAAGAAGTACACAAGATTGAGTAGAATACCCTGCCTAATATAGCCCATATAGAATAATATGCCGAATAAAACCTATCTAGTAAATACACAAGGACAAATAAAAGTCTCGACGAATAACAAGTCAAGAAAAAAAACTTTATTTAACAAAATAAAACAAAGTTTAGTTGCCCAACTACAATAGAATAATATACCTAATTAAGTCTATGGAGTAGACACAAATGGACCAAAAACAAGTCTTGTGGAATATTGTTTTTTTTTCTAATTAAATACTTTTTATCAATATTTAGTATATAACCTTTGTTGAAAACTATTGATTGCTAATTGATGAATCGGTTTACAACTAAGTAGTCTTTATGAATATTTAGTATATAACCTTATGTTTGGATCTGAGTTTTTGGGGTGCTCTCCGCCTAGGCTTTGTATTTGTGTCGGCAGATACCTGGGGTATATTTACAGCTCTTGAGGATTAACTCTTAGCAGGTAAATTTCCTGCGGCCCACTTGTTTCTACGGGCATTGAACCGCCATATTCGCTCATAGTATCTAACCGTTGTGAAGTTAATTTTTTGGATTTAGGACTTAATATAGATAAGTAAACTAAATCATAGCAAGAAGTAATCCTCCGTCGTCGGTTCTTAACTATGTAGACTCGCTAATGTTATCCAATCTTAGATACATCGTAATTAAAATCCACAGCAAAAACACGACATTTCATCAGAATCCCCTGCTGAATAAAACTTATATAGAATAATATGCAAAATAAAGCCTATCTAGTGGATAAAAATAGAGGAAAAAAGCCGTTCGTGGTGGTAGAAAATCTTAAAAGTACTTCGCTCAGAAATCTCCGAAATATTGTCACTAATTTTACGTATCCTGTTTTATAGCCAAATAGATTTATATTCTATAATCAATAAGAAAAACCTACTAACAATAAAAAACTATGGGTAACAGATGAAAATAGGGAATACCAAGAATAATTCTAAAGAACGAAATCAACACCAGTACTGTAATCTAGATATTCATACGGCATCTTCGAATTCTAACAAACAAAATATTGATTCTAATTATACGTATCCTGTTTTATTGACAAATACATTTGACTACTATAAGCAATTAAAAACACTAGGGACTCGGAGTAGGAGCCTCGACAGTTTCAAGACATTTGAAGGAAATCGACAAATCCAAAACGGACATTTCATACGGTACAGCCTGATATATTTTTAACAATGAATTGTTTTTCTTATTTTAATTAATCTGTTTTATTGTCAAATACATTATCCAACTTTAAGCAATTAAAAAATAACAAGGAATAAAAACAAACAAAAAGAACCGTTCGAATAAACGAAATCAATTAATTCAAAGTTTAAGCACTTATTTCTCCGATTGACATCGCCTAATCAAAACTTTCATTAGAACCTTTTTTGTAGAGCATTTAGTAAGCTTTCTAATGGTATTCTACCGTTTCCCAAATTCTCAACTTTTTTCGAGATATTAAGGAAAGTATACAAAGTTACCAAAACTTTTTTATTTCTGTTAATAAAATATTTTATTCTAACCCTTCCTTAACTCCAAACGCAACCAAAATTTCAACATATTAGTTTTAATGAAAGTAGAACATGTAGTAAATGTTTCAACTGAATCCCATGATTCTAAGTACCCAAACCAAAAACGGCATTCAAAAACTATTTTTTCAGTTTTCTCGAAAACGGTTAAAGCTATCGCCTTGAAAATGGTTCCATTCGTTTTCGTAGCCCAAGAAGCCTATAAAAAGAGTACTTACAAGCTTATGAACTCAAAAACGTAAGCGTTACGATTTTTTTGGGCGAATTTCGCCCCAAACGCCATCTTCCAGTGGGCGGATTTTGCTGGTTAACGAACTTGACCTTTCAAATTGGACGACAAATTTTTGTACCAAATTTCATCAAAATCGGACCATCAGGGAAGCCAGAAATGAGCGAACAGACAAATATATATATATATATATATATATATATATAAATATATACATATATATATATATATGTGTATATATATATACAAATTTAAACCACCGTTATTTTCGGTCTCTAGGGGTTCTGAAACGCGAAATTTTCTTGTCGGCACTTCCGGATTGTTTCATTGTATCAACCTTATAAGCGGGGTTCCTCCCTATGGGGGAGGGAGGAACCGCGCTAATTAATGTTAGAAAATCAAGTAGTAAAAGCTTCAATACCATGCTTCCCAAATGTCCAAACTAAAAATAAGAACGATAAAGAAACGCAATATAATGACTCAGTTCTTTAACCAGGATTTTTTCTTTCTTGAGCCACATTATTTTACAATTCCTCTAATACAAGATCTATCCCCATCCGATTTGCAAATTTTCATCACAAATTATCCCTAAACCCTAATCCTGCTGTCCAGTCACTGTCCACTCCCAACCATCCCTATTCCCCAGCAGGACGGTTGAACAGGATGTGGCCCCGCGATCTGCTTTAAGCAATACAAGGGAGTGATAACGGAGGTTATCTTCTCCCCACAAGCCCCTAGAGTGTCTGCAGTTCTCTCGTCCCTTTTCCAGCTCCAGTACTTCCCTAGTCATCTCGCTTACCCGAGGAGACAAGGCTGGTGCATACGCTACTGATTTTTATATGTTTATGTGCACATTACAAAATATATTATTGTACACAATGTAATTTCATTAAATTAATAAATAAATATTCAAATTATTTTACAAATAAACCTCCGGAGTCATTATTCTCACAATATCAAGAGTAGTGTATTCTTAGCTCGTTTGCTCCTTCCTCAATAGGGAGGAAACACGCTTCTTAGGTTGACCTCATGACGGAAATTTAGTTAGTACATTTTATAGTTCTCTTACCACCAGCTTCGGATTGCGTCAAAGGTTAGACCTCATAAGCAGGTTTCATTCCTGGAGGGAGGCAGTAAACGCGTCAAAATATAATATATCTTTCCAAGAATCTTGCAATATTATAACTTAAATATTATATGCAACAACAAATAATTAAAATTTAATGTTCTTTCACCCGGAATTAATTATAACTCTACATAGCGAATGAGTAAGTGCGCCCTACGCTTCAAGCATGACCTTGGAGAGAAGCCAAGTGCAATGCGACAGGAGTACTGCTCAACACAATGGAGGAGACCTTCAACATCAAACAAACAAAAGGAAATTGTTTATTACATCATTTTTTTCTAAGGATATTTTGCTAATTATACAAATTCAAAAATAGTATTTGAGAATTTCGGAGGCCAGGTAGCCGTGTACTCCGATAAAAAAGCCTCCAGCCAATTACTCGCTGACCCATTCCTTCCTTATCACAAAGGACTCTCCACCAATTTTCAGCTCATACAATTTGCTACTCACTGTGAAGCACATTTTCAGCAACACTAACTGTCTGACTCCTTAGATCAAATTCTTGGCGATCATACCAAACAAGTGGAGCGGCTATTCAGGTTATTATCGGCCGCGAGGTTAATTGACAAAATTTAATTTAACCTCATACAACAATTAAATAGGACAAAATTTATTTGCAGCTTGAATTAAAAATAACGCTCTAATCATAGCTAAATGCATATTAATTTTCACTAAAGAATAACTACCACCCAAAGGAACAGCGTTAATGAACTTAAGGGTTGACATGCCTTAAAAAAAAAACACTTCCAATTGCAAACGGATGTTCATTTTATGATCAATCTTTATTTGTGAAGTTGTAGACAACATCTGGTTTTAATGTAATCAATATTTGGAACTTTCTGAAAGTCGCTTGTCAGATGGACGCATAGTCCTGGACACTGAGTTACTGGTAAGTCGACCCACAGCCTTCGTGAGGTGATAGTTTTGGTCAGAACAAACAATTTTAAGGCCATATAGCCGTATCCAAAAGTTACCCGTTTTCAAGACATTTAATATTTTCGGTTAAAAAATTTAAAAAAATAATAAAAAAAAAAAACACTGTTCCTTAAATTTTAAGTATTTTTTTAGGAAATTGTTTATTGTTTTTGTATTTAAGACTTATAAACTACTAATTAGATAAAACTATCAATTTTTTACGAGACAACGGATGGTAACCCCCAATAACTAAATATTATTTTTCCTAAAACCTGTAATGTCAACTAAATAGGTTATTCAAATAATTATAAAAATTTTACCTGACTATATATTATATATATTATACCTCTTCATATAGCTTAATAAACAAAGATATTTTTAGTATAACTTGCAAAAATAGCTACTAATATTTTTTGCTAGAGTTGAAGTTACAGGTTTAAGGAAAAAAATAAGGTACATTTTAGTTATTGGGTCGTACCATCCGTTTTCCTTAAACATTTGATAGTTTTATTCAATTAATAGTTTATTCTTAATGTCTTAAGGACAAAAACAATTAAAACATTCAGCTCAAATGCTAGAAACAAAAAAAGATTCCTAAAACTTGAGCAACAGTGACTTTTTAAAAAAAAATAATATATATATATATATATATATATATATATATACATAAAATATCTTGGAAACGGGTAACTTTTGGATAAGGCAATATGGGATTTAAATTGTTTATTTTGACCAAAACTTTCACCTCGCGATGGATGTGGGTCGACTTACCAGTAACCCTGTATATGTGTATATATATACAACTGTATATATATATATATATATATATATATATATGTACATATAACCTGTATATGTATATATATATATATATATATATATATATATATATATATACATATATATACACACACACACATATATATATATATATATATATATACATATATAGTATCTGTCATGTCGTATAAACACCTTCGTACACTAACTTCTTTAATTTTCACACCTTTGCGAGGAAATGTCGTACATTTATCCTTTTGTTGGATCCTTTTCTTCATTTTATAAAAACATGATTCGAAAGGATTATTTAAATACAAGAACTCAAATATTACTCTTCAACACTCATTTATTTTTATAAAAGGATATAATTTGTAAATGGAAAGTTACAAAAATTGATTAGTAATAATTATTTATTTTTTAAAATCAAGCAGACTACACAGCAAGACTAGAGCTACGCCTGAAGAAGCAGGAGTTTTTACATAATAACTACAACTATCGGTGAGTAACTTCTTATCCCAGCTTGGTGAAGAGACCTTTGCGTTGGCATTTGCAGTTTGCGCCCCACAGGTTGCACCTACATGCAGTTCCGGCGCAGCAGTCGGCAGCGCTGTGATCGCAGTTACCTCCTCGGGCGATGCATCCTCTCCTGAAATGCATAAAGATAACACTATCAGTGAAAAGGTAATGATAAACATCACAAAATATCAAATTAAATTTTAACTAAGGCGAAGAGAATTTTTCCATTCAAAGAATTAATCCTCCAATATACTAAAGGAGTAACAAGTGAGACCCAGGCTGATCGGGTTGAGCCCTGGTGCTTGGGTTCGATTTCATATTTCTTCATTCTAATTTTTTTCATTCTTATTTTTTAACTACGTTATTAAGTACTTGGACTGTATTATGCATGAAATATTTATAATTTACGAAAATATTAATTTTTAAATAACGGAGAATATATAAAAAAAATAAATAAATAAATAACATTCATGAAATCTGAAAGGGGAGCCATTGAATGAATTGATTCCTATTAATTCCTAGTTCGGATTCTAGTAGTTCAGTGCCTTCTGAAATATATCTTTAGAACAAACCAGCTAAACTAATATTTTTGTAAGTGTAATTGTAACTGTTAAAGCTTTTGAATTGACATTTGTTATTCATACAAATTAAACTTTTGGATAGAAATTAAAAATATATATATATATTTTTTTGTTTATTAAATATCTCGAAAATGGGCGGAAAATCGTGGAAAGCCATTCAAAAGCATACTAAATTTCCTTCAAAAATGGTTGTTATGCAATTTTCAATAGAGGTCAGTCGGAAAAATCGGTGCTTAAAAATTTGCAAGTGAACGATTTTTTTCCCTCAGTTTTTAATTGCATTCAGCAGTAAACTGATTTTTTCAGTAATATTTTTAGCGAAGGATACGCAGGAAAATACTACTTAATATCAGTGGAATATATATTATATTAAATACCCTAAACATAGTTATCAAAAAAAAAAAGTACATTGAACTGGTAAAGTTCACAGAAAGCATAGAATAAATTTTGTTAAATTTTCAATTTTTAAATATTTGCTATTTTTAACTCCTGGAAACTAATTTGCTGAAAATTAACTGCTTAAACGAAATATCCAAGAAAAACGAGACTATTGACACTAAAATTATCCTAATGCACATAAAGCGATAGTGTCGTTTGTAGGCGGATAGAAATAATACACTCTCTCTTTCTCTTTTAATTATAAACATAGAAATTATATTGACAAACTATTTTTAAAACCAAAGAATTTAACAATCCTCGGAGAAAGTGATAAACATCTTGAGTAAACGAAACATCAAACACCGTCTTCTCTAATTGAGTTTGCGCTGCCTAAATTTAGTTTTTTCTTGTAGGAAATTATTTAAGCTATTGCTGCCTTCCGTTTGCCATGATCTCTCAGCAATTTTTGGCGTATTTAACATAATATACGAAAAGCCCTCAAGCCTCTTTTCCAACTTATATAAAATTATTTTTTCTTAGGGAACAACCACGCTGGAAAAAAACTTCATTTTATTAAAATATGTAAAGATGTAATAAACCATATTAAAATTTCCTTTTACTTCTCCAATTTTATAAAGATAATTAAAACATCAACGAAATATACACACTTGATCTGTGGTCCATAGATGATCTGCTCTGCTGCTCCTGTGCCGTACAGCTCGTCGAGACTGGGTTCTGGGGAAAAAAAACACGAACAATGGATTATGAAATCTATAATATTGACACCGCCAAATATGTTTAAAAAAAATTGAATGCGCTAATTAATTAATACTAAAAAATATTATTCCTTTCTGTTCTCCCTAATGCTGGGGTTATAAATATTAAAGAAAATTTCAGCATATGTTTGATTTATCAGATGAAAATATATAACAATATTTATTTAAAACAAAAATGTAAATAATAATCATAAATATTTTGCCTTTATAATAAACGTCACGAGCGCTCAAAGCAGATATTGTCGAGGTATCTGATCCATGGCCAATACAGCATACTAGGGAAATAGTGCGGTGAGTAAGTACTACGCTCCAGCCCCCTGATTTTATCGTTTGAGAATATCAGTTAAAGACTAGGTGAGTCTAGAGACAGTCTGAGGCACTGATTCCGATCCTAGATCGATGACACTCAATGATAAAAACTTTAGTACGCGCCAGAGTTCAAAACTCAGATCCTCCAAAACATGAATTAAGTGCTGCACCACTGAAGCAAAGTCAGCCCCTTTAAGGCAATATTAGTTCAAATATTGCAACTAAAATTATCTTATAACACAATTTAGAATACCAATGAACTCATAAGCATCACATAAAGAACATTTTATAGTATTCACAATCCAAAATGTTTTCACCTCACAGTAAACATATCACTGAGTACAGTAACAATATTTTTAGAACACAACGAATTTATAAAATGGATAGAATACCAGCAAAATTTTAATTTAACATCTTATACATAGGTATATACATTTATAAAAGATAAAATCTTTAGTGTAAGTAACAAAGTTTGGTTAAGTTTTGTTAAGAGTAACAAAGTTTTGTTACTCCAGTACTCCAACATATTAGTCGAGTGCTCTGCCAGTGTGCTAACCTTGCCCCTATATATATCCTTGTGCGTGGGTATATATATATATATATATATATATATATATATATATATATATATATATATATATATATATATATAATATCGTTCTAAAGGACTAGAAGCGGAAGTTAGAAGGTTTTAACTGATTTTTATCTGAAATTTATTTAGGAATTACTTGAAATCGTTGAAAATTGACTAGTTTAGTGAAGCTTTCATGAAATTGTCATTGCAGGTCAAAAGTGTGACCTAAAAATTGATCTTGTAATCGTAATGTGTTGAGCCTTTAAGTGAAACACTCTATATAATATAAACAACGAGAAAAAAATATATATTATTTAGATATGCATCCTGTCCATCTGGAGTATGAACAAGCTTGATTATGAATCCGAAATTCTAGAAATAATATTGTACCCGGGAAATTGCGTTATGGTAATGTAAATGTTTTATAAATGTGAATTTGTTTATGTTTTAAAATAAGAAAAAAAGAAGAAGAAACTTAGATATATTATTGAATAATGTTATACCATATTCAGCAAATGCCGGAGAACTGGCCCTGGTTAGAAGGGCTGAAGCCAGGACTGTGAGAAGGGCAAGAAGTAACTGCATGTTTGAAGGTTGAAGTTGTACTGACTTTGGAATCTCGGACATGCCTATTTATACTCCAGTCACCGTCCATGGGGGAGCATAAATCTACAATAACGAGTATAAGTCGTCATCTTACACCCCTAACCAGTATTACACCCTTATCAAGTCCTATAAATATCACCAGACCCTCGATATTTTTTTTAATATGCAAACTAATATTTTTATTCCCAATATAATGGGATGAGTCAGAATAAATTACCGTTTTCTTTGTGTTTGAACTTTGCATCGTAATTCCTCTCTCATTTACATTCGGGAGCTAAGAAGTTCGTGTTTGATCCCTTCTGAATCATTTGTATAACCAGCATGTCCTCTGTGCGGGCTCAGTACTTCTGTAGCTTCCCTTTGTTCACAATTACAGTAAAGTACGGAATTATCATAATTTTGCTTTATTTTTGGAAACGGAAGTTTTCAGTAACTGAAGCCAATTGTTTAGTGGTTTAATTTGAGGATGAAGACTCTTTGAATGAAAGGACGACGAGAAGTTGGTTCCAAAAATATAATGAAGGTGATTTGAGCCTTGAAAAGATATCTTTATCAGGGCGTGTTTCAGTAGTCAACCAGAATGCTCTGCGAACTGCTGTCGAAGCCGATCCTACGGAAAGCAATTCTAGGAGGTTCTATTCAGAACAACTAGAAAGAATTTACGATGGTTTGGTTCAGCTGTATCCAGGTTTAGTCAACAGGAGGCAATTATTGTTCCAACAAGATAATAGTACGCAATGGTATATATTTTGATTATTAAAAACCTTGTAAGTAGATGAAAAATAAACTTTGATTTTAGCGCGGTTCCTGAAGTATTGTAAATAAGTTGAATGTATTGTGTATTTTATAATGCACATGATATTATGCTATGTAGATTTCACAATCACAGTTTTTTATGATCTATCTCCTTAAATAAACCTTGCTTATTAGCAAGTTGATGTTATTTTAGCCACATGACATTTCCACGTCTATAAAGATAAAAAAAAAAGTAAACTTATTATTAAAATTAACAATTCAATAAACATTTTAAACTATCAAATGATGTAATTAAAACGTTCATTACCAACAAAATTACATTTTTCAAACGGTAATTACCAATATGTACCACATACATAAAAAATTTAATACCCACAACATGAAATAACTAAATATGATAATCACCAAGGATATGGCATATTAATCAACATAACTATTCTTTGTTTATTTAATATCTACATATTCATGGCAATGAGCCCTAAACTAATATTAAAGCAAACCAAAAAAAAGTCGTATTAAATTTTTTTCCGCGCTCAGTTTTCTGTAAATTTCATGTTTTAGAACACTTAGATCAAGAAAATAATGGTTCGAAATTGTGTTTAATGTATGCATATATATAAATATAAATCACGTGGCTGTCTGTTTGTCCCTTTGTCTGTTTATCTGTTTGTCTATTTGTTCCTTATACAAATCTACACCGTTTGACCAAACTTGTCACACAGGTACGGGAAATCTCCTAGGCTAGGCCAAAATAGTCAAATTTCAAAATTTGGTCAAAAGGTCAAAAGTTTTGTTCAAGAAGAATTGGCTACACTGAACCATTCAGATTCTGACGGCCATTTTGAATAATTTTTTTTTTTTGTGTGTGTGTTTAACGGCGTATCAACAATTCGGCTATTAACATTTTGAATAATGTCTCAAATTTAATTATGTGAACATTTATAGTATATTTTTTTGCTTGGATAACATGCTTACCTGTTTTTCACTCTCTTAACTAATATAGAAATATATTTTATTTTTAACACTCCGTTCCAAGGGTCGTGGGTTCGATGCCCACTAGGGGCGGTGGTTTTTCTTTGGAAAAAAGAAATGATACCAGCCCTTTCCTGGCCAGAAAAGGATAGCGACCTATAGGTAACCCGTTCTGAGTTAAAATTTATATAAATAAATATTTTATTTGTATATTACAGGTGCTCCGAGAGCTAAGTCATTAGCATCTATAGAAATATATTATTTTTATCTTTCTAAAAGTTATATATGAAATCGTACACAAAGAAAAACCTACATAAATGCATACATATATACTCATATTTTGTAGTTTAGTTATTTAGTGCTATCCTGAATTGTTGGCATTGGGATATTAGATGGTTTATTTTAAGGGATTCGTTGTATCCTGGGATCCTTGGAGGTTGTTCTCTAGCCTTAAAATATCCATGTGTGATTTTTCTTTTGATATATACATAGTCAATTCGCTCTGCCGCATAGATGATACGATTGGGATTAAATTTGGTACAACTACTTTGAATGATTCAAAAGATCTAGTTACATGACAACCTGAAGACTCCACCCTCCGTAAGACTGTTTTATTCATCGAAATTGGCACGAAAATAATCCTTGCGCTACCAGTTACACTTTTCGAATGCAAGAAAATAGAATAAATCCGAATATTCTGTCTTGTTTTTTCAAAACGGCGGATTGAGTTGATTTTTTTTCAGACATTCAGGTACACTAAAATATTGGTTAGGTTTAGAGCTCAGAAAGTTTTAAGATTGTATATTTTCTTAAACATTTTGAAAAGGGTTCCGATTTTGGAAATCGTCGTAATTCGAATGAAATGCCAATATTATTATTATTTATTTATTGGTGTTCCGCTTTATGGCGATAAATGCCAATAAAAACATTTCTCGTTCCTAGTTGCTTAAAACTTCCTAGTAGTTTCCTGAGAAGAGTTTTTGTCCCTACTTTCTTCAGGTTTAATTAGTCCATACATTATTAATTGCTTTTAGCAGTTAAATAAATTTGTCAGAAAAACAAGGTAAGTAAAATAATATATTTTTTTTTTTTTGTTGTTGTTTTCAATATAGATTTACTAAAACACGAGCGGAAGTCGAGTAGGTGGCGTGAGGTATTTTCTTAGAGTTGGGAATTGCAGTATTTTGCTCATTTAAGCCCCTAAAATCGCCCTTTTCTCTGAGATTTCTTAGGAGAAGATATTTAAATGTTTCAATAGTAAAATTATCAATGTAATAAAATATTAACTGATTCTAACTCAAGCTTTCAAAATGACACAAGGGATAAAGATTTTATAGAAGCGCGCTAAGTTGGACTCTTTTTTTTTTTTTCTTTTCTTTTTTTTTTTTTAAGATCGCATTCAACAGTAGAAGGTTTTATATTAGCGTCTGTACTTTTCATTAAATTGAATAACTAACCTTTTCTTATTAATACATAGTTAGCTGATACAGCGAGCGCCGATTGAATTTTAGCCCCAAGTGCTGTTTTTAGATACTTTTTAAAATTTCACCAATAAAATCATTATAGTGTTTGGCACATGATGAGGTAACATATAGAAAGAGAAACGTTCATAGCTTCAATAAATATTATGGAGCCTACATACTTCTATTTTACTAATACCAGCCTTCCGCCTTTTTGAAAACCTGGGGTTAATGACCTCAAAGGTTGAAGTACCAAAAAAATATCACTTAACGTATAAATTGAATTCTTCCTATTTATGTATAATTTTATAAAATTACAGAAGGTAAAAAACTTTACCTTCTGATTAATTTATTTATCCTTTTTTTCTCGAAAGTAATAATTTAACGAAATATTAAAACTAGAAGTTACTGCAATAAACGAAAAAGCGAAAATCAATTGATCAAGTTAATTAAAAAAAAATGTTAGGAATAAAATTTACCTAATAATAATAAAACTAAAGTTAATAACTATTTTAATATTTGATTTTCAATTAATCTTTATTTCTTTTTAATTATTTATTTATTTACATTTAACGTCCATTATTATTGCTCAATTTATCCTTTCTACATGTTTTACGTCACCAGACTCCTCTTCAACTTAATATAAATCACATTTCAGCCATAACATAGGAAGAACTTCCACAGATAAATAAAATTAATTTAGCCCAGACTAATAAAATTAATTTAATCCAGACTAATAAAATTGATTTAGCCGTTACCAATCAGCTGTTCAGATTCGTAAGTTTCATGGTTAAAAATTTATTTCCAGAGAAACAAACAAACAAACAAAAATCATTTTTATTTTGGACCAAAACGAATAGTTTTTTACACAAATTGAAGAGAAAAAAATCCGACTCGCAGGAACTGCATCATCTTAGCGCGGTTCCTTTCTTATCCCTAGTCTAATTTGGAAAGATTAAAATATTTATTTATTGATAAGGCTTCGCAACTTTGGCGAATCGCCTGAAGATTAAAATAGAAGCAGTTATTATTTTGGTTCCACCAGTCTTAAAAGGTCTTGATTTACGATCTTACCCGGAAGGGTCGGTCAACACTTGAAAGGGTCCCGCTAGTTACAAGGTCTTGGAATCTAGGAAATCTATATTTCTAACAAAAATTTTTTTGTTATTTTACTTAACTAGTTTTATTGTAAAATACATTATCCAACTATAAGCAATTAAGAAATAACAAGGAATAAAAACAGACAAAAAAAACCGTTCGAATAAACGAAATCAATTACTTTAATGGTTTAAGCACTTATTTCTCCGATTGACATCGTCTAATTAAAACTTTTGTCAGAACATTTTTTGTAGAGCATTTAGTAAGCTTTCGAATGGTAACCTTTCGCTTCGCAAGATTTTCAACCGTTTTCGAGATATTAATGAAAGTATACGAAGTTCCCGAAACTTTTCATTATTTCTAGCTATAGAAAATTGGTCTCATTTTACCTATCCTGTTTTACACACAAATACATTTTCTTAACATAAGAAATTACAAAAATAAAAATCAATAAAAAACTAAGGGAAAGAGACAAACATTACAAAAAGAACGACAAACACCCGTTCATAAGAACTAAACAGACGTATTTGAAGTTTTAAGCACTTATTTCTTCGACTGACATCACCTAATCAAAACTTGTTTCAGAATCTTTTCTGTAGAGAATTTAGAAAGCTTTCAAATGGTTTCTATCCACTTACGAACATTTCCCAACCGTGTTCGAGATATTAATGAAAATATACGAAGTTCCCAAAACTTTTCATGTCTGTTCATAAAATATTTTATTCTAACCCTTCCTTAACTCCAAACGTAACCAAAGGTTTAAGATGTTAGTTTTGATAAAATTTGCACATGCAAAAAATGTTTCAACTGAATCCCATGATTTTATGTACCAAAACCAAAAACGTTATTCAGCAACTATGTTCCCAATTTTCTCGAAAACGGTTAAAGCTATCGCCTTAAAAACGATTTCATTCGTTTTCCTAGGCCAAGAAGCCTACAAAACGAGTACTTACAAGCATATGAACTCAAAAATGTAAGCGTTGCGATTTTATTTGCGCGAATTTCGCCCCAAACGCCATCTTCCAGTGGGCGGATTTTGCTGGTTAACGAACTTGACCTTTCAAATAACAGACAAATATATATATATATATATATATATATATATATACAAATTTGAACCACCGTTATTTTCGGTCTCTAGGGGTTCTGAAACGCGAAATTTTCTAGTCGGCACTTCCGGATTGTTTCATGAGATCAATTTCATAAGCGGGGTTCCTCCCTATGAAGGGAGGGAGGAACCGCGCTAACAATATAAACAGATCTAAGATGTTACACGGGAGCTGGTGAAAGGAAGAATGAGAATGTATCGTATTGCAATTCTCTGTATGCAGGGTCTGCTTCCAGGTAAAGTCATATACTTTTACTGCCCTTTACCGTTACTCAGAAGGCTCTTTGTGTTTACAAACAAAGGACTCGGTATAGACCACCCGTATTAACCCAAAAGTTATTATATCAAGCTTGATAAACTTCCTCAATTAAATTAAGGAATTTAAGAGTGCTTAAAATAGGTTCTTGATCTAGTCAAAAAATTCAAGGAGAATTAGTCATGAATAGAAAATCTCGGCCAAACAGAAGGAAAATAACAATAACAAGGATCGTCAAACTTCGTTTTCAAAGATTGTTAGTTGTAACACAAAAACGGTCACTCATGATTCTAATAAATTAACTGTGAAGGGTAATTACACAAATATTCCTGTTGAGGCTATAAAGCTTCAATTTAAAAAACATATTAACCCATAGGAATTATAGATTGGCCTAAAAACATAAAATCATTGAAAAAAGGATTTCTTATTATTGAATCAAACAAAAACGATATAGAGGTTATATCAACAGAGTTTTTAAATATATGCAAAGACCTGTTGATCAATAAAATTAAAATAAAAAATAGAGTTCTCTGTAAAAGGTTTAATGAGTTCTATTAAATACATATTTTCCAATTTAGTTATAATTTTAACTATTGGAATTATTATCCAAAGATTCATATAATTACTCAACAATAGATTCTAATTTGAAGCACAGCTATTTTCGATATCTACCTGTTCGAATTGTTTTTCTTATTTTAATTAATCTATTTTATTGTCAAATACATTATCCAACTATAAGCAATGAAAAAATAGGAATAAAAACAGACAAAAAAATCGTTCGAATAAAAGAAATCAATTACTTTAATGGTTTAAGCACTTATTTCTCTGATTGACATCGCCCAATTAAAACTTTCGTCAGAACATTTTTTGTAGACCATTTAGTAAGCTTTCGAATGGTAACCTTTCGCTTCCCAAGATTTTGAACTGTTTTCAAGATATTAATGAAAGTATACGAAGTTCCCAAAATTTTCATTATTTCTAGCAACAGAAAATTGGTCTCATTTTTCCTATACTGTTTTACAAACAAATACATTTTCTTAACATAATAAATTACAAAAATAAAAAGCAATAAAAAACCAAGGGAAAGAGACAAAAATTACAAAAAGAACGACAAAACCCCGTTCATAAGAACAAAACAGACGTATTTGAAGATTTAAGCACTTATTTCTCCGATTGACATAACCTAATCAAAAATAGTTTTAGAATCATTTTTGTAGAGAATTTAGTAAGCGTTCAAATAGTTTCTTTCCACTTACCACGATTTCCCAACCGTGTTCGAGATATTAATGAAAGTATACGAAGTTCCCAAAACTTTTCATGTCTGTTCATAAAATATTTTATTCTAACCCTTCCTTAACTCCAAACGTAACATAACTTTCAACATATTAGTTTTAATGAAAGTAGAACATGCAGATAATGTTTCAACTGAATTCCGTGATTCTAAGTACCCAAACCAAAAACGGTATTCAAAAACTATTTTTCCAATTTTCTCGAAAACGGTTAAAGCTATCGCCTTGAAAATGGTTTCATTCGTTTTCCTAGCCCAAGAAGCCTATAAAAAGAGTACTTACAAGCTTATGAACTCAAAAACGTAAGCGTTACGATTTTTTCTGCGCGAATTTCGCCCCAAACGCCATCTTCCAGTGGGCGGATTTTGCTGGTTAACGAACTTGACCTTTCAAATTGGACGACGGATTTTTGTACCAAATTTCATCAAAATCGGACCATCAGGGAAGCCAGAAATGAGCGAACAGACAAATATATATATATATATATATATATATATATATATATATATATATATATATATATATATATATATAAATATATACATATATATATATATATATACAAATTTGAACCACCGTTATTTTCGGTCTCTAGGGGTTCTGAAACGCGAAATTTTCTTGTCGGCACTTCCGGATTGTTTCATTGTATCAACCTTATAAGCGGGGTTCCTCCCTATGGGGGAGGGAGGAACCGCGCTAAAAGGAAAGAAAAAATAAATAAATAAAATAAAAGAAAATTAAAACAAAATGTCTTGATGCAGCCTCGGCTTGAGGTGTCGGGCTGTAGGTTCTCCCAGATGGTAATTCGTGGCACTAGAAGAGAGAGCCAGTTTTTCTTGGTATCTGCGGGTTAATTCTTCTATATGAAATGCGAGAGGATCAACTCCCAGTTCTCGATGGAGCAAGGTGTTTCGAATGAACCAAGGGGCGTTGGCTGCTATCCGTAGGACTTTGTTCTGTAAAGTCTGAAGTCTTTTGATGTTCGTCGTGTTTGTTCCATACCACACAGGGCAGGCGTAAGTCAGTATTGGGAGGATCATGGTCTTGTAAAGGAGTGTGACTAGTGAAGGTCTGAGTAATGTTTTTCTGTTCATCAGTGGGTATAGTTTTGAAAGTCTGGTGTGTGCATGTCGTAATTTTATATTAGTGTGGAGCTTCCATGTAAGTCGTGTATCGAAGTGTAGTCCCAGGTAACACCTTGTTGTGGTCCTTCGGACACCAAGGAACCGGGAGTCCATCCAATCGAATTTCTGGCATTTCTTCGTTTGAGAACCTCCGAAGTGAAAATACTTTTGCCTCAGTCTTGGTTGAATTAAGGGCCAGACGCCATTTCCTGAACCAGTGGGTTAACGAGTTCGCCGATGTTTGTAGATTGTGAACCATCGTATTCAGACTCCTGTGACTGGATAAGACGAGTGTGTCGTCGGCAAATGTTGCGAGCTGAGCGTATAAATCTTCCTCGGGCATGTCGGAGACGTAGAGAAGATAGAGAAGGGGGCTCAATATGGCTCCTTGTGGTACTCCAGCTTCCAAGGTGATCTTGCGGCTTAGGGTGGTCCCGACACGGATTTGGCACGTTCGATCTTCCAGAAAGGACTTTATGGAAGAGAGAAGATTGGCTGGTGGTGATGTTTTCTTCAGTTTATATAATAAACCCTGGTGCCAAACTGAATCGAAGGCCCCCTTTAAGTCCAAGAATAAGCCACCTGTGTATTCCTTGGCTTCAAACCCTTTATCTATTGCCTCTGCAACTCTCTGTGCTTGGTGAGTGGCAGAGTGATGGTGTCGGAAGCCAAATTGATGAGATGGAATGATTGATGTTTCTTCAAGATGTTGCCGTAGTCTTTTCTCTATGCATTTTTCCAGCAGTTTGCCCAGAGTACATAATAGACTTATGGGGCGATAACTGGCAGGACTATGCTTGGGCTTCCCCTCCTTATAGAACATTAGTACGATCGCATTCTTCCATGTCTTGGGAAAGTACCCCAACCTCAAGCAGGCGTTAAAGAGTCCGACCAAATAGGCGATCGTCTTCCTGGGCAGCTTTTTCAGAATAAAATTCGGAATCTGATCCTCCCCTGGCGCTTTTCGGTTCTTCAGTTTCCTGATATACCCCTTGAGCTCCTGTGGAGTTATGTAGTCAGTAAGTGCACCGTCTGCGGTCAAAGGTTCTCTTAAAAAATCGACCACTGTAGTATCGGTCTCAGGGTCGTGTCTGTCTAGCGGTCTTGCAATAGTCTGTAAGTGAGTGCCAAAATTATCGCATTTCTCTTCGTCAGTAGTCGCTGTCCGTTGGTCTGTTTTCAGGGTAGGGAGTGCAGGAATTTTACCAAGGATTCTCCTTGTTTCTCTCCAAAGACTATTGTCACCTGGGTCCAGATCAGAAACGTAGGCTTTGTAGGACATAATTTTCTCTGACTCTAGGAGGAATCTAATTTTACGGCCCAATCTGTTTACACGAGTCTTGTCTATCGGGTCTCTATATCTCTGCCACCTTTTCCTAATGATATTCTTGTCGTGGATAAGCTGTAGAATATTGGCCGGAGTCTTAGAACAGTTAGATGTATGTAACCTAGTCTGGGGCTGTTGTGTTGAGTGTTGAATTGATGTGCGTATGTGTTCTGTGAGAGTCGAGGCGGATATATCAATGTCTTCTGTACTTTCGTATATGTATGGCACATCCAGAATATGCATAGCATGTGTGAATAGTTCCCAGTCCACGCGTCCGTTAATAAGCTTGGGGAGATTTGGTGAAAATTGAGGTGAATCGTGAAATGTACAAATAACTGGTAAATGGTCGGAGTCCAAGTCTGTAAGTGTGTCGTGATAAAGCGGGTAGCGTACGTTGTGAAGTACAGCAATATCTAATATGTCCGGATGATATCTGTCCTGTGTTGGGTAGTATGTTGGTTCGTCAGGTGCTGATATGTGCAGTCCTAGGTTCGTAGATATTTGTTCAAGTCGTGTTCCGTTCGAGTTCAGTGTTCTGCAGCCCCAGACAGGGTTTTTACTATTCAGATCTCCGAGCAACACAGTTGGAGCTCCGGAAAAAATGCACTTAAAGTCGGATTCAATGAGGCGAATTCCAGTTCGGTGATATGCTGCCAGAATATTAATGTTGGAGTTGTTAGTTAGTGTTAGTGTAATTCCAACGGTCTGTATGTTCTGTAGTGTTGGTAAGTGGAGTTCAGTGTGTATTAATCGTCTCTGTACAAATATAACGACTCCACCCCGTCTGGTCTCCTGGTCAGTTCTGTACACAGTATAACCAGGAATTCGTAGTCTGTCTGTTTCAGTTAGGAGCGTCTCAGTAATGCAGGCTACGTGCACAACATGTCTATTTAGGAAGTCAGTCAGTAAGTTTACGCGGTTCGTTATTCCCGCGGCGTTCCAATTTAGAAGGGTTAGGTTTTGGTAAGAAGTTAAATTAGAAAAGTCCATTTTCAGATGTAAAAATTGAAGACAATAATTTGGTGAAAAAGTTTTTAATTTGCGGTAAGAACGGCTTTATGAGAAATATCGAAAGTTTGTTCTGTAGTTTAGTCCAGTTGTGTCTGTGATGTTCGTAGATTTTCTCTCTCTGTCCAGATGTTTGGTCGAGGAGCCTCCGGGGTGGATGTTGCGTGTTTTTTGTCCTGTGTGGTGGATGGTGTGGTATTCTGCTTGTTAAGGTGTATGGTGTTCTCTTGTGGCTGTGTACGTGATGCAGCAAACCGTCTTGTGCGAGTTTTTTCGTGATTCATGTACACTTGACATCCCCTGTATCTTGCACTGTGGTTACCATCACAGTTAGCACATTTTGCAGCAGTGGATCGATCAGTGCAAAGAGAAAGGGGATGGTCTCCTGCACATTTCACACACTTAGGATCCAGTCGGCAGTGCTTTTTAGTATGGCCAATCCGTAAACAGTTTCCGCATTGTACTGGCCGCCCGGATCGGCGTCGGGTTTCCACGGTAACAACCATGTTACACAGCCTATCTAATTCTAAAACAGATTTGCCTTTCTCATTATTATCTAACTCAATGGCAACTAAAGGGGTGGGGAATCTATCTTTATTATAGAGCCTCGTGGCTCTCTGTACAGGGTAGCCTCGCCTCTTCAAGCCATCTAGGACATCATCCTCGGAGACGTTGAAGGGTAGGCCTCGTACTACAGCTGAGAATGTTCTGTCCGGATTAGAAATTAAAAAATATTTTATATCTGGAGTTTCGTCAAAAAACTTCGTTACGTTTCTAAAGTCCTCAATGCTGGACAATGATATTTTTATTTTTTTATAGAGCAGTTTGCAGTCAAATGCTGACTTTGCAACTCGTCCAAGATCTGCAACTAGCTGTTTGCTGTCTATGAATGAGTTTTCGTGATTGTCGGACACAACAACAAAAATAGGCGGAAGTTTAGGAGACTGGGGACTCTCAGGGATGTCAGCTGTTCGGTTGAAATGACTGGTCTGTTGTCTGTTTGGTCTCGGTTTTTGAATCGGGGAAGAAGCAGAAATAGTATTATCTTCAGTCTGTATCTCAGATAATGGGGAAAATCTATTAGTATTCGGAGTCATAACTGCCACAGGAGTTATTATTCGGGCATATCTATTTCTCTTGGGTTTAGGTTCTTCGAATGATTGAGCGTCCAGACTGTCTGTGTTGATTGGAAGTGACTCGTTGTAATTGGTTACGGAGGGAAGGATAGAGTTGAGGTTACTACTAGCTGGCTCTATAACAGTCACCTCAGGGAATAAGTGAGATAGAAAATTCATATCACCTGTTTTGGCCGGTTCTTCAGTTGAGGTTAGGTTTGAATCGCCTCTAATATTTTCCACACTTTTAGACAGAATTTTCGCTGCCAAGGAAATATCTAGCTTTCTAATCCGAGGACGGGTCTCGGCCAGTCTTTTCACACCCGTCATAACACTTTTCGACTCAAATAAATAGCAATATAAACGACAGCAATAAGTAAACAGAGCCTTTCGGCAACACAATCCTTTCCAAAGAAAGCTTTCGTCATTAAATGAATATTAAAATAAAATGCTATTGATATAAAGTTCTCCAAATTTAGAAATATAATTGATGGGGTGAGATGCAAAACTCGTTTGTAACTCATTTGTCTGTTCGCTCATTTCTGGCTTCCCTGATGGTCCGATTTTGATGAAATTTGGTACAAAAATCCGTCGTCCAATTTGAAAGGTCAAGTTCGTTAACCAGCAAAATCCGCCCACTGGAAGATGGCGTTTGGGGCGAAATTCGCGCAGAAAAAATCGTAACGCTTACGTTTTTGAGTTCGTAAGCTTGTAAGTACTCTTTTTATAGGCTTCTTGGGCTAGGAAAACGAATGAAACCATTTTCAAGGCGATAGCTTTAACCGTTTTCGAGAAAATTGGAAAAATAGTTTTTGAATACCGTTTTTGGTTTGGGTACTTAGAATCACGGAATTCAGTTGAAACATTATCTGCATGTTCTACTTTCATTAAAACTAATATGTTGAAAGTTATGTTACGTTTGGAGTTAAGGAAGGGTTAGAATAAAATATTTTATGAACAGACATGAAAAGTTTTGGGAACTTCGTATACTTTCATTAATATCTCGAACACGGTTGGGAAATCGTGGTAAGTGGAAAGAAACTATTTGAACGCTTACTAAATTCTCTACAAAAATGATTCTAAAACTATTTTTGATTAGGTTATGTCAATCGGAGAAATAAGTGCTTAAAACTTCAAATACGTCTGTTTTGTTCTTATGAACGGGGTTTTGTCGTTCTTTTTGTAATTTTTGTCTCTTTCCCTTGGTTTTTTATTGCTTTTTATTTTTGTAATTTATTATGTTAGGAAAATGTATTTGTTTGTAAAACAGTATAGGAAAAATGAGACCAATTTTCTGTTGCTAGAAATAATGAAAATTTTGGGAACTTCGTATACTTTCATTAATATCTCGAAAACAGTTCAAAATCTTGGGAAGCGAAAGGTTACCTTTCGAAAGCTTACTAAATGGTCTACAAAAAATGTTCTGACGAAAGTTTTAATTGGGCGATGTCAATCAGAGAAATAAGTGCTTAAACCATTAAAGTAATTGATTTCTTTTATTCGAACGATTTTTTTGTCTGTTTTTATTCCTATTTTTTCATTGCTTATAGTTGGATAATGTATTTGACAATAAAATAGATTAATTAAAATAAGAAAAACAATTCGAACAGGTAGATATCGAAAATAGCTGTGCTTCAAATTAGAATCTATTGTTGAGTAATTATATGAATCTTTGGATAATAATTCCAATAGTTAAAATTATAACTAAATTGGAAAATATGTATTTAATAGAACTCATTAAACCTTTTACAGAGAACTCTATTTTTTATTTTAATTTTATTGATCAACAGGTCTTTGCATATATTTAAAAACTCTGTTGATATAACCTCTATATCGTTTTTGTTTGATTCAATAATAAGAAATCCTTTTTTCAATGATTTTATGTTTTTAGGCCAATCTATAATTCCTATGGGTTAATATGTTTTTTAAATTGAAGCTTTATAGCCTCAACAGGAATATTTGTGTAATTACCCTTCACAGTTAATTTATTAGAATCATGAGTGACCGTTTTTGTGTTACAACTAACAATCTTTGAAAACGAAGTTTGACGATCCTTGTTATTGTTATTTTCCTTCTGTTTGGCCGAGATTTTCTATTCATGACTAATTCTCCTTGAATTTTTTGACTAGATCAAGAACCTATTTTAAGCACTCTTAAATTCCTTAATTTAATTGAGGAAGTTTATCAAGCTTGATATAATAACTTTTGGGTTAATACGGGTGGTCTATACCGAGTCCTTTGTTTGTAAACACAAAGAGCCTTCTGAGTAACGGTAAAGGGCAGTAAAAGTATATGACTTTACCTGGAAGCAGACCCTGCATACAGAGAATTGCAATACGATACATTCTCATTCTTCCTTTCACCAGCTCCCGTGTAACATCTTAGATCTGTTTATATTGTTAGCGCGGTTCCTCCCTCCCTTCATAGGGAGGAACCCCGCTTATGAAATTGATCTCATGAAACAATCCGGAAGTGCCGACTAGAAAATTTCGCGTTTCAGAACCCCTAGAGACCGAAAATAACGGTGGTTCAAATTTGTATATATATATATATATATATATATATATATATATATATATTTGTCTGTTATGTGCAAATAAAATCGCAACGCTTACATTTTTGAGTTCATATGCTTGTAAGTACTCGTTTTGTAGGCTTCTTGGCCTAGGAAAACGAATGAAATCGTTTTTAAGGCGATAGCTTTAACCGTTTTCGAGAAAATTGGGAACATAGTTGCTGAATAACGTTTTTGGTTTTGGTACATAAAATCATGGGATTCAGTTGAAACATTTTTTGCATGTGCAAATTTTATCAAAACTAACATCTTAAACCTTTGGTTACGTTTGGAGTTAAGGAAGGGTTAGAATAAAATATTTTATGAACAGACATGAAAAGTTTTGGGAACTTCGTATATTTTCATTAATATCTCGAACACGGTTGGGAAATGTTCATAAGTGGATAGAAACCATTTGAAAGCTTTCTAAATTCTCTACAGAAAAGATTCTGAAACAAGTTTTGATTAGGTGATGTCAGTCGAAGAAATAAGTGCTTAAAACTTCAAATACGTCTGTTTAGTTCTTATGAACGGGTGTTTGTCGTTCTTTTTGTAATGTTTGTCTCTTTCCCTTATTTTTTTATTGATTTTTATTTTTGTAATTTCTTATGTTAAGAAAATGTATTTGTGTGTAAAACAGGATAGATAAAATGAGACCAATTTTCTATAGCTAGAAATAATGAAAATTTTTGGGAACTTCGTATACTTTCAATAATATCTCGAAAACGGTTGAAAATCTTGGGAAGCGAAAGGTTACCATTCGAAAGCTTACTAAATGCTCTACAAAAAATGTTCTGACAAAAGTTTTAATTAGACGATGTCAATCGGAGAAATAAGTGCTTAAACCATTAAAGTAATTGATTTCGTTTATTCGAACGGTTTTTTTGTCTGTTTTTATTCCTTGTTATTTCTTAATTGCTTATAGTTGGATAATGTATTTTACAATAAAACTAGTTAAGTAAAATAACAAAAAAATTTTTGTTAGAAATATAGATTTCCTAGATTCCAAGACCTTGTAACTAGCGGGACCCTTTCAAGTGTTGACCGACCCTTCCGGGTAAGATCGTAAATCAAGACCTTTCAAGACTGGTGGAACCAAAATAATAACTGCTTCTATTTTAATCTTCAGGCGAATCGCCAAAGTTGCGAAGCCTTATCAATAAATAAATATTTTAATCTTTCCAAATTAGACTAGGGATAAGAAAGGAACCGCGCTAAGATGATGCAGTTCCTGCGAGTCGGACTTTTAAACTTACCCTTAGTCCTTTGAAGTGTTGCAGAAAAATGTAGATACAGTAAAGATAATTAGTTAAACAAAAAAATGTGAATAATATATATATATATATATATTCACACATAACAAAAATTAATAATAAATGAAACAAAAAGGATTCCCTTTTTAAATAAAGGATTAATGTTTGTATACATATTTTGCCTATTTATTGCGCTTTCTTTCAAGAATCTGGTTCACGTGAATCTTCCGCTAACTTTTGGTCAGCACGGACACAAGCCTCTATTTGTCCGTTGCTCTTAAGGGTCTAATAATTGTATTTTGCAGAATAAGCAACAAAGGGAAGTCAGCAAAAGGCGTTTACAAAAATCAGATGTGTTTGGCGGAGTTGAGCACGCATGGCTTCCACTTATGATTATATTTTATCGCTATACTTTCTGTAACTAGTAAAAGTAAATCACCTATTGTAAATCACCATCAGCTGTGTGTCTTCCTGCTATTGTGCACATGAAAAGTTAAAGTTTACGAAACACAAATTTATGACATAATGAAATATACATTACACTAAAAGAAAAGTTTGGTTTAACGTGCCAGTTTTAACGTGCCAGTTTTAACCTACAATATTTCAATTTTAATTATTGTGAGGTAAAGTAAATAAAAACTTGATAAAGTTATAAACACATTTATTACAGAAAAGAACAATTTTAATGTAAAGTGCTTACATTTTTAGGGATAACATGGTATTAATGATGATAGTCACCGTAACTTCCTTGTTCACTGAAACCATGATGTTCTTCGTGCTTTGGTATTTCTACTTTGTATGGTACCTTGACTTCAACCTTGTAAGGTACTTTGACTGGATACGGCACCTCCTTGTATACTGGATAAGGTACCTTCTTCTCTACGTGATAAGGCACTGGTTTCTCCACCTTGTAAGGTACTGGCTTCTCCACGGGTACCTTGACTGGGTAGTGTACGACCTTCTCTACTGGGTAAGGCACCTTCTTCTCAACAGGCACGTGGACTGGGTACGGCTTCTCTACTGGCACCTTGACAGGATATGGCACGTGCTTTTCTACTGTGTAAGGTACCTTCTTCTCTACGTAGACTGGGTACGGCTTGGGTACAGAAACGGGGTAAGGCTTGTTGACGGGTACTTTGACCTCGTAGGGTACCTTCTTCTCTACGGTGTACGGCTGTGGAACTGGAACTTTGACTTCGTAAGGTACTTTCTTCTCGACGTAAACTGGATAAGGCTTAGGCACGTAGACAGGATAAGGCTTGTCAACATGTACTTTCACTTCATAAGGCACCTTCTTCTCTACTTCAACTGGGTATGGCTTGGGTACTTTCTTGGTAATAGTGATGGTCTTGACGTGCTCATGATGTTCGTGGATCTGCTTCTTGGGCTCCTCATAGTGGAACTCTCCGAAATGATGTTCTGGTTCATGATGGAAACTCTCTTGTGGAATCCAGCCCGCACTGGCCACCGCTACTACACTACACAGCACTACTGAAAGCAACATGCTGCCGAATGATCCAACCATGGCTGCCTCTACCATATATACCATACATTCTCATTCCAAACTATTGCACAAACGGTCAAACAGAGCGTGAGCATTCATTAGCAATTCATTAATGACGTCATTGATTTTTCATGATTTACTAGACCTAGCGATAAGAAATAATTAACTCCAATTATGTAAGAAACCGCTGAACAAGAAGCAGTAACAAGCTCGAGTGTATCCATATAGGAAACCGCTCTAGTCGAGATGGGTAAGTCTTTTATTGTTCAATTCGTATGATATTTTAGCTAACCTGCAGGTTAAATGTGTCCATTAGCACATTCCGAAGGAACTCAGCTATTAAGGTTGTGTAAATAAAAATAATGTATTATTATTTAAATTTTAACGTCTCTTTATGTATAACACAGATTATTGGGACAGGTTATCGCCCTTTTCTAGCCAGGATAACTTCATAACTTCTCTTTATTTGAAAGAAAAGCAACCACCTCCAGTAGTAATCCAAACTTGGGCACAAAGTGAACACGCCTTAATATTAACGGCCACTGGACCTTAAAATTATTTATTTGAACAAATAATTGACCATAGTAAGAATGTATTAACCGTTGTTAATCATTTTTCTATTTTACCAATTTATTTAAATTTTAACGTCCATTTATAATTAACTCAGAATATGAGGACGGGTTATCTATAGGTCACCACCCTTTTCTAGCCAGGATAGTTGTGATGCATTTTCTTTTTTCCAAAGAAAAGCCACTAGCCCTAGTGGAAATCGAACCCAAGACCCTTGGCATGGAGTGTTAAGGGCTCACGCCTGAACACTCATGGACACCGGGCCTCCATTTTAATTTTAATGAAATAAAGTCTTGAATTAATCAAAAATATGTTTTCTTACCAGGAAATGTAATATGAATTGACTCCCGAGATTTATGAAATAGTTTTTTTCTTTTAAATGCGTTATGCTTTATGCTTGTTTTCGCCCTGTGATGTACACAACAGGTAAAACTAGTCCAATAATTTTTATGTAGTATAAAAAATATGTACCTATATATTTAACGATATAATAATACATTTGTTTTGATAATTGTATGGCCTGTTCAGTTTATATGCCTCGAGACCTGTAGATCTACCGGGAATCATTCAACATTTTCCCGAATTCTATGTTTTAGAGTATTGCTTGTTGTGTGTTCATTTTCTGTTTCCTTTCTGCGTTTGCTGGGTATTACTGCTTCTTTTATTTCTAGTCGTTTACGTGTGTTCTCTCGTAAAATATTTTTCGATTCCCACTAGGGATAATCGAGTTTCTTTAGAAAAAAAGAGAAGGTATGAAAAAGGTGGTAATCTGTTTATAACCTGCCCCAAAAATCTGACTTACGTATAATTAGACGTGAAATTTAAATAAATTATTTTGTAAATATACAGGGCGATTCAGACCTAAGTAGAGAACTCTTGGAGGCGAAAGACAGGACTCTTGGAGGTGGCGGAGGATATAATTTCCAACAAAAAAGTACATTTGAAGTGTGGTCTGATTCCGAAGTGAAATGGAGTTATGACCAATTTTCTTTCTTTTCTTTTTTTTTTTAACGTAGACATGGTATTTTTTATTGAATAAGAAAGGATTGCTCGAAGACTGTTCAAGATAATTTAATTCTAATTATTCCATCATAAAATAGACAAAATTTCCTCTAAGAAAACAGTGGTTTAATTCACTAGACCCATTGCCCCTTTCTTTATGTCCAATAACACACCTCTGTTTTTCTGGATGAATCAGAGGTTTCCTGAGATTTTTTCCCAGTCCACTAATGGACTACAGATTCACTGCTTACAGGAAAATGTCTACATTTAGTAATCATTAAATCTCAGCAAATGAAGTGGAAGTTTATTAATGTATAGGCTGAATGATTGGTTCCCTTTTGTCAAAAAATATGATATTGAGTTTTGTACCTTTCAAATACCTTCTGTAAAGAAATTGTGGGTTACTCATTTTTTATTGGCCAAACTGTGAGAATCCATTGTCCAGTCTGGAAGCGATAAAAAGTAACTGAAAGAAATTCTTGGTTACGTTTTTCATTTGAGAGACATGTGTTTTACAAATTTTCATTGATATATCCTCTGCATGACGTAGTTGGCAATTTTTTCCTCAGCCCCCTAAGGAACTACAGATTCAGTGCTTACAGGAAATCATCTACACATAGTAAGCATTAAATCTCTGCAAATGAAGTGTATGTTTATTGAGCGATAGGTATAATGATTGGCTCCCCCTTTTGTCAAAAAATATGATAGGGAGTTTTGTTACTTTCAAATATCTCATGTTAAACCAGAAAAAAATGTATGGTCTTTTAATTATAATACAATATATTCATATAATAATTCAGGAGTAAACCAAATAAATGTATTCTACTATCAAAATTAAACTCAAGACTAAAAAGAAGACTACTATCTCACAGATAGTATATTGGTATATAAATAGTACATACATAATTTTGTCAAACAATTTTATCAAATGTGCCATGACCATTTTTTTGGACTTTTTAAATGGTCTGAGATTTCTTGAGCAGGAAACAAATACACAAGAAAACTAGTAGATAGCGCATACAGGCAAAGTTTCGTAACAGGTTTTGCTCTAATTATCCCCAATATAAAAAATAGGAAATTGTACACCAAAATGTACATATGACGAACGTAAAGGTGCCTCCAATCATTTTGAGTCGTTGTTGTCCAACAATAAACCAGTACCATCAAAGACATCCCGTGATGAATGTCGACTATAATTCTATTGTTTTCCATGCTGATGTGGTCATAAAGAATCAAATGAGAAAACGGTATAATCAAATTCAGTATCATTGGGATGTTATATAAATGTTGGCATTCATTGAAGCAAGCCTGGGTAGTGAACAAAGATGGGGTTACTACGTAGCACCATTTATTTGTTAGAGCGTACCAATCTAGTTGCTTCTTTCTTCTTGTTGTACATGCCTTCGAGCCTGAAATAAATTAATACAAAATTAATGTAAACCTATTGATATAATTTCTATCAATGATTTGGCTAGATCAATTTTTAAAATAATTAAAAGTTTAATCTGCAGTAACATTAAGTTTTATTTAGGCTCGCATCGCTCGTGGTACAGAATTCAACTCATACCGCAGGGCCTGAGATTGGATCGTGGGTTTCACTGAAGGTCACATACAATTTTTCTTCTGTAGGCAGAAGGCCAATATATAAATGATATTTTTAATAATATTTTTATCTTCTATTGTCTTTGTTCATGCGTTGGATTCAGCCTCCATGACCATCCCTAGGCCAACCGAGCCTTTAATTAATTTATTAATGGAAACCTGCAAAGGAGAAAGTCAGGCAGCATAGTACTGAACATACTATCTCCCTAGTGTGCCATATGGTCATGAATCAGATACCTCTATAGTATCTGCCCTCTTCCCCTGTTACGGGACTGTTTTATTTTTTTAAAACAGTGACTAATATCAAGAAATGAAGGTAGAAATAACCTTATATTTATGGTTATAATGTATTATTTACTTCATTATGTAAAATTTGTAAAACTGAAAATTGTATTTATTATTTTTCTTTTCAAATATTTGGAAAGTACTTACAACGAAATACTTTTTCACATTTACTTTAATTTCATTTCATTTTCAAGGTCCATTTATATTAATTAAGAATTTTAGGCCAGGTTATCTACAACTTACCACCCTTTTCTATCCAGGATAGAGCTGATGCCTTTTCTTTTTTTCCAAAGAATAGTCACCGCCCCTAGTTGTAATCGAACCAACGACCCTTGGCGCGGAGTGCATACGCCTTAGCACTCACGGCGACCGGCCTCCGTTTTTTCTCATTTAATATTATACTCATTAGGTAAAGTTTGTAAAACAATAAGGAGGCCCAGTGGCCGTGAGTGTTAAGGTGTGAGCTCTTAACACTTCGTGCCAAGGGTCGTGGGTTCGATTCCCACTAGGGAGTGGTGGCTTTTCTTTAGAAAAAAGAAAATACATCAGCCCTATCCTGGCTAGAAAAGGATGGTAACCTATAGATAACCCGTCAAAACATTCGTAGTTAATAATAATGGACGTTAAAATTAAAATAAATAAATAAAACAATAAATCTTATGTCTTAAGTTTTTTTTTTTTTTTTTTTTTTTTTACTATTACTTGGTTCTTAAAATTATTTACGTTCATTCCAAAAGTTTTTAGCAATTTAGGTTGCACTCTTGAAGATTTTTAGAAAAATGTCTACAAAGTTTCACTGATCCTTGATCCTACTAGGCATCAACCATGACCATAGGTCATTATGTATGTGTGTGTGTATTTAAACACGATAGCAGCCACAATTTGTCTTCTACTGTTATAAAGCATGAAATTCAGCATGCCCATAATAATCATATAGGAGAGTTTGTTAACCCATCCAAAAATAATAATCGTAAAAAAAGTTAATGGAGGAAGAGGAGGAGATGCAAATAAAAAAAAATAAAATGACACAATTCATTCCTTCATTTATTTTCATAATTTGATAAGCGTATTTTGTGGACAGACATATCTTTTTTATGTTTATTTAGGCCAAATATTTGTAAACACTTCCGTCAAGATTTGAGAACACCCAAGAGCTCTTAAACATCTGTAAAACACATAATCTAACACATACATCAGTTAATAAGCACATAGAGATATTAAATTTTTTAACACTTAGTTAGTAAAAAGTACATACACAACAAAGTATCATAGATATATAATACATGTAAGTATATATGGTTAAGGTAAAGGCCTAAGCTAATGTTTTTAAGATATAAAAATATATAATATATAAATATGATAGTGAATAGTCCATTTTAAAAAATCTTTCTTAGCAGAGTTGGGCATAAGATAATCATAATTACGATTCTAATGACAGGCTCTCGAGAGGTGATTACGATTAAGATTATAATCATAGACCCTGGATATATGATTATGATTATAATCGTAATTACAAGAATGATTACAATTACACTTGTAATCACATCTTTGGTTATAATTACACTATTAATCACAACAAGTTCTAATTACAGCTGTGTTCATAGCCATTCTGAGATTATGAAAATAATCACATCTATTTTTATAATTGTGACTGAAAAGTCTCAAACACAACACGCATCTGAGCAGGAGAATTGGAAAACTATTCACATCAAGATAACAAGAGTCATAGATATGAAGAGTTGTGACATTGTTATCTATTGGTATTACTGTAATTACCGAAAAGAATCTGGTAATAGTATCCTAATTTAAAAAAATTAAAATAACGTTGGGGTTACAGTGGTAATTTCAGAAAAAGTAGGGATCACGTTCGTAATCACAGATAGGTTATGATTACGTTTCTAATTGCTGAATGGATATGATATCAGCTATAATTACAGAAAAATAGTTGTAATTACAGGTTTAATCGGGGAACAGCTGTGACTACAGCCGCAATTACAGAAAAATGTTGGTATTACGAATGTAATTACAGAATAATATTGGGATTACGAGTGTAATTATAACCAAAGATGTGATTAAAAATGTAATCTTTATCACTCTTCTAATTATGATTATAATCGTGATCATATCTCCAGGGTCTGTGATTATAATCGTGATCACCTTTTGAGAGCCTATGATTAGAATCCTAATCGTATTATGAATATGATTGTGCCCAACTCTGTTTCATAGCAATTTGTAACAACAAAAATTATAGTAAGTAGATATATTTCAGATATATGTTTATATATAAATATAGATAGTTATCTTTTGCTATAAGTTTCTACTCCTTAATTAATAAATGCTTTTGAATATGCATTACAGTGAAAAAGAAGGTTAGATATTTGTAAATTTTTGTCTTGCAAAGCAACTAATCTGCAGAGTACCATGGTAAATATGTAGATTGGTGAAATAACTAGCATGAGTTGCTCCACAAAATTGTTACAAACACTAACTTATATTTGCGACGTATCGAACCTGTTTAGTTTCATCATCGGGCAATTTAAATTAAGTTATGCTAAGGTCTATTATAATTTTGACAATGTCATGTTAACAAATACTTTGAACCATAAAATATCTCACACAAAATAATAACATTTTAGGATTAAGGTCAATTCATGCTAGACCGGGTCGGGTCTGTGTTTTATGCATGTGTGATAGCTTGACTGTCCCGGCCCGGCACGTTCTAGCGTGAATCGACCTTTAGTCCATGATACTCTGCAGAACTTTAAAATAAATGTTAATAGAAAATGTATTGGTGTTTTCTCTGTAGCATGATTTTAAAAAAAAGGTAATAAAAAAAATCTTAATTTGTAAATTGAAAAATACAGATATGCACATTTCATAAAGAGATAGTTTGAAAGAAATATAATCGATAAAATGACCTCAAAATCAAAATATTAACAATAATATAATTTCATTACACCATTCATCTATAGAAGTTGTTTTGTTTTTAAGAATATACTAGACAATTTGTACTAAAAACTACCTTCATCTTCAATTAAAAAAATAAATAGTTATAAAACTATAAAATGTGGTCAGTACTCCATTTAAAAACTATCTTCTACAAATGTACCTAAGCGGCCTTCTCACAATACAATGGCAAATTCATTTTAAAAAACATTAAAACAAAATGTATCACATTAAATTACTGACGTCATAAATCATTAAGGAGTATGTTTATTAAGTTCTTAATAGTCATGATATATTCTATAACCCTATATTCCTTTAAATCCCGTCCTTGCTAATCGGCCCCTTACAATAATTAATTGTTCTCATTTAGATTGGAGATCTCAATTGCAGTGCTGTGATGAATTTAGATGCTCGTGGTCTATCGTGACATTATACAGAGGAATTCAGAGAACATTGAAGTTCAAAACACTCTCCAGAAAGGCCAAAATAATGATTTTCGAAACAGAAATCAGATTGTGAAGTATGGAAGTCGGGACTCGGATAAGTTAAAACTATAAGAGAGTCTGGAAAAGAAAAGTACTTTGGCGGATTTTTGTTTCAGTCACAGTTGGAGAAGTATGGAAAATACGAAAGAACCAGGAGCTCAAAGATTGTATGGCGATGCCGAAATTGTGGGGTTTATACAACTTGCCCGATTAAGGTGGTTAGGGCACGTCTCGAGGATGGGCCCAGAGAGTTTAGCATATCACAATGTTTAGCGACCTCTGGAACAATGAGATTTATGCAGCAGTTTAGGATTAACGATTAAGATCAATACAGATCAAGGAAGACCTGATCCCTCCCTTGGGATAGGGAATGTTTTGATCAGTTGCCAGAAGACCAGTGAACAAACTACTGAAGTTGTACTGGAGCAAGCAGAGAAGGAGGAAAGGAGATCCTAGTTTGACGATAATTTTAAAGTTTGAAACATGAACATGAAACACAAGTTTGACCTACATCTCTGGTGTAGGTCCGCTTTAAAATGGCAGTGAAAAAAACTCATAATTATTAGAAATTACAAGTTTAACTATTTAAAAAAAAAAAAAAAAAAAAAAAAAAAAAAAAAAAAAAAAAAAAAAAAAAAAAAAAAAAACGAGCTCTATTGTATAACTAAAGAGTGATTTTGGATGTTGAAGCATGACACTGCACGTGCTCGGCAAACTTTTTATAAGAAATGAAATTACTGAGTGCTAATCGTAAGAATGATGACATATGCTTAATGTTTTAAGGTCTTCTGGATATGGCGTTTTGCCAGACATTCTGCCGGCTTCCTCAGGGTTTTATTTTTAAGAATGAAGATCGTTTGTTTCTGGGTCCTACTTATACCTGGCCAGGGTCGAAGGTGGCCTTTCCAGATCTCTGATTAGTTGACCTTTTCTGCGCCTTATGGTTCTGTGCAAACTGCCAAAACCTCTGTCTTCCACGGGATGATGGGTGTCCAAAGTTTACTCAATCTTCGACCTCGACCAGATATAAATAGGACCCAGACTACAAACGATCTTCATTCTCAGAATAAACCCTGAGGAAGCCAGCAGAATGTCTGGTGAAACGTTGGTTATTATCACAATGACACAATCAGATCCACAAGACCTTAAAACAAACAACCCCAAGCATGGACATTTTTAGATTCTTCTCCACCCATTCCAAAATAGAATATTTTTATATTAATCTAAATACCAAACCTTTTGTAATTTTTTAATGGTAAAAATGTCAGTGAGAAAAAAAGTCTGAAATTCCTACAGTGCTTTATTCCAGGCATAGAGTTTTATGGCCTTGGCCCCATTTCAACCGAGCATTAATACAGTTTTATGGTTGCTTAAAAATCAAAGCTTAGCAAGCCAAGGGAACAGTGTATGGGGATTGGAAATGAAACATTACACCACAAATAATTTACTGTGAAAATATTGACCCATTTTTACATTTTAAACACAATTTTCCACTGTCCGGCAATTGCTGATATAGTAAAAATAAGATTCTAAGTCTTTTCTAGGCCGCTTAAGTAGACACAACCTTCATTAAAACTAAATTATACTAAACTTATGCCAGATAATACAAATAATTACTTCCAAGTCGTCAGTAAGAATAAACTCCATAAAAAAGTTTATGTATCATAGTAAAATATATGTGTGATTACAACAACGCGAGATAAGCATTAGTAGTAGAAATGCATATCAAGCTATATCAATATGTATATATATTTATATATATGTTCATAAATATAATTAATAAAATAGCACACATTAAATTGACAACAATTAACTGGCTAGTCTTTCATGTTCATTTACAAATAATGAAGTAGCAAATAATAACCACCGCTGGCACAACCTAACCTGGAATGGTAAGTCACTATGAAACGTTTTGAGCAAGATGAGATCAAATGCTTTTGTTGCAGATTAGCCACGGATAGTAGATATATCTTATAAATCCATAAGCCAGTTCTAGTATTTATTTTTCTGGCAAAATATGTATACCAATAAACAATCTAAAAACTCTTAACAAATTACTATAATATTTAACAATAGCAAATAGCTTTCTTTAAAAAAAAAAAAAAAAATACTGATCAATAAATAAAAACAAGAATAGAAGTAACATATAAATAAAATAAATTTATTCGTGTTTAATAAAGAGTATAAAAATATTATTTTCTGCTTTCACAATACCTTATTCAGTTATGTACTATATATATTTCTGAACTATCTCTTTTTTTCCGAACTTATTTTTTATTCTATTTGTTAAAAAAAAATCATTTTTAATTCCTAAATGAGAAACTTATTTCCAAAAAGAATAATTTCCAGTTTACCAAATGTAACAGGAAGCAACAATGTTTTAATGAGTCATTCATTACTAATTGTTTTTCTATAGCTTATTTACTATTGCATTTCTTTCTATTGACTTTAGAATTAAACTAATAGAAATAAAATTTTCACACAAATATTTGTCCAAATAATTATTATTATAAGAAGATGACTCTATTTTTCACAATGTATTTAATGTGGCACGAGATCAAACTTAAATAGCTACACAACTTTCTTCACTACCTCTTTATTTTGATTTCCATGTTTCTTTTCTTTTTGACCCCTCATCAGGAACACCCAAAATAATATAATATTACAGTATCCACGTTCAGGAACTTTCCACAGGCTGGGCTACGACTAGACTGACAAGATCAGTCATGGCTACAGAAGATCAACTGTTTAAAATCGATAGTTTTAGGGTAAATGTCGATTTTCCAAAAGAAGTCTTTGTCATTTTATTCAAAAAGTAATTTTAAGTCGTCTAGTTCATTAAATTCAATTCAGTGTCCTGTGGAGGACAAAAAAAGATCCTCACAGAAAGATTGCCAGGTGGTTTAAGGTAATCACGGCAGACAGAAGCCTGTGCAGGCTCGGTAGGCTAAGCTTCCGATTGGGGAGTTACACTGCTTCACTGTAGGAGTTGGAGCTGGGGTGTGGGTGGCAAACAATAGACAAATGAGGATTTTGATCCCACTGGGGAATTTCTCTACTGTTTTTCAGGCAGAAGTCATTGGTATAAGGACATGAGCAGAGATGTTGCTACAAACTGGCACTTCCCGTTGCGAAAGTCAATATATACACTGACAGGCAGGCAGCAACAGGAGCTATCGAGGGCACCTGCGTAAGGTCCAAGATTCTGGAGGAATGCAGGAATATGTTAGATCGTTTAGCTGAAGAAAATCGGGTTAGGCTAAACTGGGTTCCAGGGCACTCAGGTAGACTTAGAAATGATGAAACAGACCAACTGGCAAGACAGGGGCCCAAAGAACCCTACCATGGTTCAGCCTCTGGAATATCTCTAACTCTGCCCAAAAAAATGATTAGTGATTGGACAAGGACGGAAAATTTAGTCGTTTGGCAATTAATCGAAACGCAAAAACAAAGCGTTTACTAAGCAAAATAGATAAGAAGCGAACAAATACAATTTTGTTCCTACAAAGGAAGGCTTTGAGGAAGACTGTTGCTCTTTACACAGGACATGAAATGACAAACAAACATCGGTATAACATAGGCCTGGCTACAACCTCCCTATGAAGCATGCGTGAGACAGAGGAAACCTTTACGTTATATTGCACAACACTTGCGTCCTGTACTTAGGTAGTGCGAAAATACGTTGCAAAAGATCAGAGGTTTCAACAAGGATGCCGGGCTACTACAGGTGACCTACCAGGCTGACAGGAGCACAATAGACCATTCTAGATCAAGGTGCTTTTCTCCTAGGGGGCCCTGATTCTATCTATCCAGAAGGTTCTATCTAACTTCCACTACAAGAATATTGTTTTATTAATTTATTGATGATGCTCTCCATCTTTGGTGAATAGCACACAAGTCCTTCCCTTTCAGCTGATGTAAGGGCTTCCATACGCAATACCTGCCAACGGCCATACCACGTTGAACACACCGGTTCTCGTCCATACGCAATACCACTTGGGAGACGATCATCTAACTCACTAAATTAACTAAATCAGTAGAACTTTGAGATCTTATGTTTGGTGTGGAGAGAAATCAAGATATAAAATATATACATTAAAAAAATAATTAAAGACTATTGTAATAAATATTAAAGTGAAAATTGTTTAATGGAGTTCTGTAGTTATTAAAATAAGTGAATTGGACTACTGATAATTATGTAACTATTTGCGCCAGGCTATATGTGCCTTGTATGTTTCATCATATATGTCCGTCAGTGTGTCATCGAATTTGTCAGTGTTTTTTTTTTTTTATTTATTTATTAATTATAGGTACTCCAACTGCCATGGTCATTAGCACCTCTTGTTTTTTTTGCGGAAGGAAGTTGGCGAGTACCGTGCTTTTAAAACTACTATTATAGATACTATTTACATTGCCTCTTCGTTTCTGTGAGTGTTGTACCTATATTATAAAGTACTGACAATAATATAAAAATATATTACAAAAATATACAATTTAGCTACTGATGAGTGTAAAACTTAATTTCTCATTTCTTTTTTGGAAATAAATTTCTCAAATGTTAATGTTTCTTTATGAATTAATTCTAAATATTAAAATTCTTATTTGGAACATTTATCATCCTATTTTTTCAACATGTAAATCATTTTTACGCTTTCAGTGCATCAGTAACAATGTAAGTAAAAAAATATGATTATGATGATGTAAGAACTTATTTTTTAACCTAGTACAGCAGTTAACTTTTATTACATGAAATATTTTATTTTCCACATAGTTTTAAGAAATTATAGTTAAATTATAACAATGTCCAGACTTTTATCCGTGGAATACAAATTTAATTTTTAGCTAGCAGAAACTATGATCACAATTCAAGTCTATATTTAAATCACATAACGAAATAAGAATCTCTATGATGAGAAGAATTATTTTTAGCAACTTAATAGACAATTAAAAGACACGGCAGAAAAGAAATATGAGCCAGTCTACAGTACTATTTGTCATTTATAAATAGAATTAGACTTTTCTTTTGTCAAAACAATTTGTAACTATATTTTTTTTCTCAGAATAATAAGTAATAAACTTATTTTTGAATATTTACAACAGTTCACAAAGCCCCACATTTAAATATCTACATCAATATAATCTTCAAACTGATAACTATTGACAACATGCACAGAACTTCTCCAAATGTTTGTTTTTATCTTAAAAAAGTCAAACATCTCATTTTTTGTGTGTGCGCTGATAATATTGAAGTACTTGGCAACAAACAAATGTAATGTCTATAACAACATAAATACACAAATACCACTTCTTAATAAGTGCCATTCAGCAATCAACAAATATTTATTTCTTTATCATGTAATATAAGAATCTGAAAACAAAAACAACTTGAATAAAATTATTTATATACAAAAATAAATTCAAGATAGTTAAGCTGAAAGAAATCTTATATACTTCATGCAAATTAAGCACGTATTCATTACAGGTTAAAGAATTTAAAATCTTTCCTTATTACAATTTTACATACCTTAAAAAACTAAGTAAAAAGACATTCTTAGATTTGTTAGGATAACAAAGTTCTGTTAAAATGCTATTCAAAAAATAATAGTTCCAAACAGAAATTTTTTTATCAGTTCTTTAATATGTACTGAGCCGAAGCTCAACGTACGCCCATGCGATAAACTTTTAAGATCATTATTCTTTTTAATTAAACCACCCATTGAATTCTGTATTTTATTTATGGTTATCATTAAGGAACGAGAGCTGCAGTATTATAAAAACTGGACGGCAGGTTCTAACGGCCTTCTGGTAACATTTTCTTTTCTGTTTAAATTAAACTTTCTATGCTTTAAACACAAAATAGGGACTCTGAAACTTGTTAATAGTACATTTAAAGAAGTCTGAGAAAAAAGACACAAGAAGTACTGACTCTTTCCAGTAACAAAATTAAATTTTTTAAAGCGATCAAGTTAGGAATATCTAAATTCAAAATTACAGTCTCAAAAATTAGAAGCCAGCTCAAAGCATTTGTTTATAACAAAATAAATCATTTTTCTAAGCAGTTTTGATTACTTCATCGTCTCTTTTTGACAAAAATATTTAAGTAAATTAATATATACATCTTAAGACAAAAATGAACCACTCAAAAAGCTTAAGAGAATTCTGGGAAATTATCACATTGACATTTTAAAGAACAATAAGCCATTCAACGGCCCCTCAAGGTTTGTATTAGGAAGTAAACTGAAAACGAAAGTGCATAATTGAACAAATCACGCGAAGGAGTATTTTGAACAGTTCCCGAGGGGCCAATAACATAAAAAGCGATTAAGAAGCTCAGAGCAGAAGAAATACCATAGTAATAACCTTTAATAAGACTTATATAAACAAGAAAAATAAGGTATACAAATTGGAGAGATTCGTGGAAGCCATTGAACCTTTTGAAGCGGGCTGAAGAATAAATGCAAGCAAAAGGAAGAATAAAATGTGCCAGAGCTAAAGTTTCTGGAAACCCATTGTTAATGTAGAGTTGTGATACAAACAGAGGGAGCCCAAGAGATAAGCAGCATACAAGAACACCAGAGTAGAATTTGTAAAGTTTTAAACCACTATTGGGAAATCCTACAAAGATAAAAAAGAAGTCAGATTTCCTACAAATATAAAAAAAATTACAGTTCAGAAATATAATTAATATACAATTTATTCTGAACAATAAGAAAATAATGTTACTCACCATAAGCTACAATACCAAGAATTCCATTTATCAGGTAAAGAGTAAAGCCAATTACAGCGAATATGCATCCTTTAGCTTGAAAAATTGCCCAAGCAGATGATGCACTAAGAACTGCATGAGCAATTGCTGTAGGATAGGAAATTGTCGAGGCCGAAGACATTTTGAAGAAGATTGAAAATCACCATATTCTGTTATTTTCAGTTAGGTCTGTTATAGGATAATCACAAACTAAAAATAAACAAACTTAATGGCTTGCACTTCGCCTAATTTAAATTATAACCGGGTACACAAACTAACCTACTAAACATATGATTGGAACGCTGCTAGTTTGATCTTATAATCAGAAAATTACATATCATTACACCATACAGTAAAAATAATTTAATACAGTGTTTTTAACTTATACAGAAAAATTTAAACTAATAGTTTTTATATAATGATAGAAAATATTCCAACTTAATAAAAACAAATGACGTCTTTGATAGTATTCTAGCTGTGATTTGAAATTTGGCTTCATCACATTTAAAAAATATTAATTGCAGTATAAATACAGCTGATAGTTGTATTTAGCTCAAAAATCACAGCTTCTATATGTATTTTTTTTTATCTACTTGAAAACAACTATAGTCACTACATGGGCATATATAGAAAATAATTTCGGAGGGGGCTGGGAAAATTTCGGGGGGGGGGGCTGAGACCCTTTCCGGTGTATGGAATACTTACAATTGAGATCTTGAAATAGTTTTAGCCAACTTAAACGCTATTACACCCAAAATAGAATATGGTTAATGAACTAAAGGATCTTATTTAATTTATTTTTAAGAGTTTTATGAAATTTTTACCGATCAAATCAAAATTTCGGGGGGGGGGTTGCAGCCCCCCCCTTATATACGCCCATGAGTCACTAACGTCGCTGTTTCTTGGGACAAATCTCCTTCCAATATAATGTCACTGAAGCACACAAGCATTATATTTATCTTCGCAACCCACGCTTACAATATAACAGTTTTTAGAACAAATGGTAATAGATAGATTGATTACCTTTATTTTAAAAATTTACAAAAGATTTGCTAACTTAAATCCTATAAACCTTTAGTAATGTAATTACAACGTCTGCCCGTGGGTTCGATGATCATTTTTATTAAAATGTTTTTATTTTTCAAATAATGACTTGTGTAAGTGTAAAGGTGCCTTGCTCGCGGACTAGTTTTATATTAGCAGAACATTGAGTTAGTAGATAGAATATGTATAGATATATATCTCCCTTCTAACTCAATGTAGCAAAAGTTGTCATTCATCTTAATTGCTATCGTTCGTGAGCGAGTTGTTCGCTAGTTACAAACCTAGTTGGTAATCGTACTTGGGTTATAGGGATGGTGAACTAAGGGATCCTGAACCCCTGAGTGCCTTTTATCATTCAAAATTGTTTTTGTATATGAATCATATAATACATTAAAGTTTACATTTTGTGCAAATGTGACATTTTCGTTAACACAGGATCCTGAAACGGGCGCATTTTCAGGATAGGGAAGACTGATGGGCGTCATAAGGAAAGAGCGCTATCCTATACCAAAAGAAAATTGACAAAAACTACATTTATTTTTGAATAGTTTAATGTAGGGGATTTCTTCCCAAATATACGCGAATAGGAAATTGTCCTTTAAAAATTTGCCACGCAATGCAACTGCTGATTATGTAGGAAATATCTCTAATTTCATCTTTATCTTTTGAGAAGATGTTTTGCAAAATCGGTATTGCCATTAGGAAGCTGTTGTAAATCATGTTCTTCGTGACGTCGCAGTAAACGATCGCTGCTATGCTGTAGACGAGTGATAAATCCTGTGCCGAAGAGTTCACCCTTCCGAAAAAGCCAACTGCAGGCATGACTAAGTGTGTCAGCGCTATTGAAGGTGGTTTCAGGATCTTGGAATGTACGTGTGCAGCGAACAGAGGGAAGCAGAAAGCGTTAGCACATTCTCCTGACGCCTTGTACAGAGATCCCACGGGACTGTCTGATCCTGTAACTGAAAGACAAAGTAATTTGGACGTGAAACTTTAAGGCATGCCAAGAGACCAAAATTTAGTCGACTAAAAATATTGACTAAAAATGTGGTGAGCATTGAAGTGATCCTGATGAACTCATAGCACTTTGGTCTATAACACAGGCCACAAAAAAAGTGGTATTTTTTAAGGACACCATACATATATTCTTATGTAAATCGAGATGCTGACTCCTAATCCGGAGTCTGTTTTACTCTAGCGCGTCAGGTTTAAGAGCTTTTGAAGGTCAAATTTCGCATCAAAATCGTTTAAGAAGAAATAAATAGAGATTCCGTGGCTTAGGGTATCGCTGAAATCGAATCCGGGGTCTCTTCCACCCAATAGAATATTTCAAAATATACATGGAACCATATCAACTCAAAGCGCTAGGTTTTTTTTTTTTTTTTTTTTCGCCTCAAGGTTAGTAAATGTCAGTATTTTCGAAATTTCTTGTCAGTATTCTCAGTTTTTTGCAGACGACATATTTACTGTCCGTTTCAAGTTTATTTAAACTTTTTTGGCTTCATTTGGTATCGCAGTATAATGGTTAATTCAATTATGTGTTCCTATTTATACGTAATACGTCCTTTATTACTTACAAAAATATGCAACGCCAATTACTCCCCTGACGATATATAAACCGAAGCCTGCAGATGCGAAGATGTGGCCTTTCGTTTCAATCAACCCCCAGTTTGCCACTCCTATCAAAACCAAGTCAGAGATCAGCTGGATAATACTACCTTCGTTTTCACTCATCTTCTTTTACTCTGAAACAGATAGCAGTATGTTCTACCAAAAATGTTATTTATTTTTTTTAGGATATTGCTCCTTGCTAAAGAAAGTAAATGCCCTTCTAAATATGTATTCGTAATAATAATAATTAATTCGGTTGGCAAAAGCCCCTGAAAGAATTGTTTCCCGGAAGCTAAAGATAACCTCCCTCCTGTAGTAATAATAATTATGATAATATGTTGTAACCACTGGTATCTGAGTCTGGGCCTTTTGAGTCAGCTTTCGGGCTCCAGGACTTGTCTCTGGCCTGTGAAGTCTCCTTCCAGTGAAGTACACCTAAAAGAATTCGAGCTTGGTAAGCTATTTTATCACATCATCTTATTTTTGCCCTTCCTTTTCTTCTGGCCCCACAAAAATGTTCGAAAAGTATCTTATTGTAGACTGCGATATCTTCCATTCACGACAAAACGCCAACGCAGTTCTCCAATACAGACAAACCTTCCATTTTCCCTCTTTGACCTGAAGTGCGAACTCATCAGGTTTGTGAAGAGCCCACTTCTCTCAGCCCTACGAATCAAGGCACTGAACGAATCAAGGCATTTTAAAGCAGTGCCTTTTTTGCTCTGGATAAGAACCTACATCTCTTAAGGGGCCGAATAACATTAAATTATTCTAAGGCCTAGTGCCCACGTGGACTCAAAGTTGCACGGCCTTGTTGGGGGCAGCCCCGGTACAATTATTCCCAATATTGTATCTGTGAATTCCGTTTGGGTGCGATTTAGAAACTTGTATCTAGATCCGCAATACACTCCTGAAACACGAGAAAGGTTGCGAGACTGGACCAGAACAATGAATCTTGGTTCATTTATATACACACTTTTTATGAATCAAGGCATGTAGATACCAACTCGTACCAATGAAAGCGTTCTTCTAAGCTTATTATATGTCTGATATCACGTTTTATATTAATTCATATGAAATCGAGGTTCAGTTCATTGAGGCAGTTATCACATAATAGAAACTTTACGTTAAGTGTGTAATGGTGTAACATAACATCGGGAATACAATAAAGATAGTAAACCATCATTAGATGAATGAATTTGGTAATTAGTCATATTTTGTTTCGGAGTACATGCTTTATATTTAGAGTAAAATGTTTTATTCTGACTCATTTACTTCTTTCAGGAGCAAACGGTCAAACAACAGGGAGTTTAATCATACAAGTGTAAAATAAACCTAATAAGGTTTTATTAGAGATATTTATTTAACAGTTTGCGATTACAAGTGTGTCATTTTTTTTTCTTTTTTTTTTTTTTTACACATACGACACGTTGAATGTTTCATTTACATTGAATGTTACAGAACTTATCCGTTGGAGTTTACTAATATATCCTCAAAGCATTTATGTACAACCGTAACGTTTGTATGAATTCCCCCCTCCCCCACCAAGTTATTATATCCAAGGAGAAATCAGCATTTTGTGTTGAACCTTTTTTTGAAACCATATTCGGGCAAATGAAGATTATGAAAATAATCCACTTTCAGCTATGATAACAGATAAAGAAAAATCCAGCGGTTAACTTTTGCTTAATTATATATTAGAACATTACGTACATCTTTGTGAGGTCATATCCGTTCATTCCTTATAATTAGAGGAATCGGTCATTGAAATCCTCAACGCACGGACGCAAGCAAAGTAAGGTTGATTCTTTATTTTCCTATTATTATCAACTGCATTTTTTCTTATCTAATTTGTATGAAATTAGAAGTCAAAAATATAAATTTTTAGGAAACCCGGCTCAAACATATGGGTAATTATTTTATAAGTTTTATTGGCAATTATTTTATTTATTAATATTATAGGAGGCTCGATGGAAGGGGGTACTTGCGACTGCAGACATTCCAGAGAAGAGGTCCTTCTCCGTGCAATCCAACACACCAGCATTTAACGGATCAGACCCTCGAATCCCGTTTTCAGAGATGTGACCTCGCCCAACCTAGTTACGAGACTCTACAGTTTCTTTGCATTTTTTTGTTCGTTTGGTTAGAATAGTTTTGTTTCGTTGGATTTAGGTTTATTGACACGCATGATTCATGGGTGATGGGATATGGCCCCTCCCCATATCCATCTATCTTTTCAAAATGTATGCATTACTCTTTGGCATTAATTCGATAGTTCCGTATATAGTCCCTTTTAGAATCTCAGGCAGAATAATATGTAGTTTTAGGTCTACCTTCAGCAAGCACCCAACTTGTTGGGGCTGGGGAGCCCTTTTGTTTTGTTTCTTGGGGGGCTCGAAAACAAACGAGAAACAAGTGAGAAAGTATATTAGCCCTATCCTGGCCAGAAAATCTGCGTTAAGTACAAGTGGTTGTCACTATCTTTAAATTTTAAATAAATAAATATAGAAAACATGTAGCAGAGCTGGCAGTGGCAGAGACTATCCTTTGAAAATCTTGGTTACGGGGCTATAGGGTACAAAATCTATCCAACATGACACAAAATCAGAAATTATTGCTAAGTGCTTAAAAATAATGTTGATACTAAAATCAATGAATCATAAAACACTCTTCTTTTTTTTTAGCCTGACTTAGAACGGAGCGCTAATGCGGGGATCCTGGGTCAGGCTCTCCGCTAGTCCTTTCCTGCAGGCCAGCTTCAACTCGAAGTGGTCTATTTATGGACTACATTAACTTAAAATAATATTCTATTGTACAAGTTCAATAATTATTGAAGAATGGTAAAGTTAACATGTACTGTAGATTATAATCTCCAGTAGAATAGTCCATAATCTCCAGTAGAATAGTCTATAATCTCCAGTAGAATTGTCTACAATCTACTCTTAACAGAGAAAGTAAGGAGCATCGTTTACTTACTTAATATGCAATTTCAGGTTTTATTCCAGTCTTCTTCAGTCTGTCTTCGCACTATTCAAAAACCAGGTGTTCAATTCACCATAAGCCGTGGTACGGATGTAGAGACAGAAAGAAACCCCAAAACAATAGTATTCCGTTTAATTGAACATACAGTTAAAATGGTAGTTTTTTCCTAAGAGTTGCACAAGTGATGATAATGGCAAGAGCTAATAAAGATGTCAGCAAGGGCGTAGGCAACAAATCCTCCGTAAGAAGATAGGAGAGGAAAGATACCGGGCTTACAATATTCTTATAAATTTCTTCGTGGAGCATACAGCCACTAACAAAGCCCAAAGCTTGACCATGTGACATAGATAGCACTGTCTTCTCGGGTTTGTTAGAGAACATCTCCTTGAGCCAGTAGAATATCGGTATGACGAAGAATGTTGCGCAGTATCCTTCTGGGATGCAGCCACTGTTACTTGCGAATTCAGTCGCCACGAAGGGAATGGCGAATTTATGCGCCACAGAGGATGAATAATCTTTGATAGCTGTTACATATTTGTTGCTTGTTCCTGTAAAAGTACACACCTGTTAGTAAAAGATTCCTCCATTATATGGAAATATAAAATAGAAAATGTCCGGCTCGCAGGAACTGTGTCAACTTAGCGCGTTTCCATAACGTTTTTATCCCTAGTGTTATTTGGAAAGCTTGGGATAGATACAGTTAATATTTCATTTGACTATTTTGTGAAAATGTAAACATCTGCTACCAATCTCGACGATTTCAGGAGACAAAATGCACAGAAAACTCGGAGTAGCCAACTGTAAGCGTAAATCACTCACTCCACCTCCCGGACTTCCGCTTATTTTAAAGATAACCATTATTTTAAGGAACTGCGCCTCATATACCTAGTTCCATTAGTAAAGGAATAGGAGCAGTCATTGGAAGCTTTTGAACTTTCGTGAAAAATATAAAATGAAATCTCAAAATGAAGGAAGATTTAAGGCTTCACAAAAGGATACTGACTCAATACCCCGCCTTAGAAAACACTATTACCTATACGTTTCTCATTTTCTTACCTTGCTTTACTAGAACAAATAAATTAACGCCTTAAGCAAGTAAATAACGATATATATATATATATATATATATATATATATATATATATATATATATATATATATTAGCCTTTGTTGTGTACTCTCAATAAATAAATAAAAAAATATATATATATATATATATATATATATATATATATATATATATATATCATGATGACTAGATAGTTAGCCGTCGAGGTGATAAGTAAAGATGGAATGGTTGGGATTCGACTAAAGAAAACCTCAATATGATTTTTGTTAAAAAAATCTATATTTTGGACGTTTCGGCTACTCATTGGTAGCCTTCGTCAGCTAAAATGACAATAAAAACAGAAACTAATACAAAAAAAAAGTTTATAATTGAGATAAGTAACAGAACTATAAATACACTTAACTTATTATAAAAGAACAATTTGGTCTAAAATTCTTAGAATGAGTAGAATGAAAATCAAAATAAACATAACAAAAAAAGAAGAAGAAAGGCTATTATATTGAAGTTTATATAAGTCTATAGGTGCTAATAGTAACATAAATTAATTATAACAAACAAATAAGATACTACATACCTATGGAAATGCCTGGAGGCAGAGGAAGACCAATGTTGACAGTTAAGTAACCATTGTAGAAGTGTCTAAGAAAAGAGGAATCTACTAGGGTAAATGAAACGGAAACAAACCAGTTGGTGGGAGGTCGGTAGGGATCAAAGGCCTGTTTATGACATTTTTATGACAGGAAAGGAGAGAAAGGTGTTAATGGAAGGATACACAAGGGGCATGGGAAAATACTAGGTGGGAGGTCGGGAGAGTTTTTGAAAAATATTAGCGTACATAGGAGAAATACCTTGTTTGTCAGTTTTGTAGTTTATATTGTTTTTGTTTAGGTTTATGTGTACAAATTCAGAGATCTGTAGTCTTTTTTTGTTTCGTTCTGTAGAAAGAATTTTCTTCCACAATGGTTACTTTACTGTCAACTTCTTTTTTTGTTATGTTTCTTTTGATTTTCATTCTACTCATTCTAAGAATTTTAGACCAAATTGTTCTTTTATAATAAGTTAAGTGTATTTATAGTTCTGTTACTTATCTCAATTATAAACTTTTTTTTTGTATTAGTTTCTGTTTTTCTTGTCATTCTAGCTGACGAAGGCTACCAATGAGTAGCCGAAACGTCCAAAATATAGATTTTTTTTTTAACAAAAATCATATTGAGGTTTTCTTTAGCCGAATCCCAACCATTCCATCTTTACTGATATATATATATATATATATATATATATATATATATATATATATATATAAATCACCGTTACATTCGTGATCTATGGGTTCTGAAACATGAACTTTTCTAGTCGGGACTTCCGAATTGCGCCATGAGGTCAACTTCATAAGCGGGCTTCCTCCCTATGGAGGGGAACGCTTTAAAATGCCATAATAACCGTTTTTGTAGAACATTTATTAACCTTGCGAATGTATGATTTACACTTACCACGATTTTCTTAACCTATTCGAGATATCTTAGAAAATCTCAAAACTGCACGTCTGTTAATAATATAAATGTTTTTCATTACTTCCTCAACTCTAAACTTTACCCAAATTTCTACATCATTATTTGGATGAACGCCAAACGTCTTGAAAACTTTTATGTTGTGGAGTGAAATAAACGAATATTCTACTTTTTCCCAGTTCTCTCGAAAGCATTTATAGATATGCTTTCATTTTATTCCCCACGTCACATTACCTATGAAAAGTGTATCTGGAAGTATATAAATGGAAAGCGGTAAGCGTAAAATTGCAATTTTTGCTGTTTTCGGCTGGTTAATGAACAAGACCTTTCGTTTCAGATGAAGTATTTTTCTAACAAGTGTCACCATAATCGGATCATTTTTAAGGCTGATCTAGAACTAAAACATACAAATATGTGTATACAAATTTGAACCACCGTTATCTATGAGTTCTGAAAATTGATATTGTCTAGTAGTGAGCACCACATCGTGCGACACCGGGTTGGTATCCTAGGCGCGTTTCCCTTCTAAGGATCAAGAGAGGAAGGACGCCAAAATACTATATTAAATGACTAACAAATTCAATAAATGGCAAGTTTAAATTTGAATTTTGTGTATTTCCTATTGACAAGAAGATAAGATCCATTCTTAACATAATAATAAATGCTTATCGAAGCTACTGCCTACCAGCTTGACAGATGTCCTTTTATTTCCTCCTAAATGAAAGTTCTGACGTCTCATTCATTTTGTGGAAAACACTAAACTATAAATCAAGATGGAAAATGTGGAAAATATCGTTGTAATGGTAGTGCCATTTGAAAAGCTTGAATTAGATAACTAGTATTTTGCTAACAATTTCAGCACCTACTCCAATGAGACCTTAAGAAATGTGAGATGTTTTACTCCATTATGTACTGAAGGTTTGCAATAACGGAAATAACTCACGTGGCCTCTTCGTCTTCCTCTCGGAAAGCTATGTTATAAACAACAGAATATGTTGATCATGAGGGTTTTGGTCTATTTTTATTCAATAAAAACTACATTTTATAGTTAAATTGTATTTATTAATGCCAACGTTTCGGCTTGATATACAAGCCTTCTTCAGGGCTATGGAGAAGAGGGACAACTGTCCAGTTTCATGTAGGCTACATTGCTCCAAGAAATGTAGCCTCCACGAACGAAATGTAGCCTCTACGAACGAAATGTAGCCTCCACGAACGAAATGTAGCCTCCACGAACGAAATGTAGCCTCCACGAACGAAATGTAGCCCCTACGAACGAAATGTAGCCTCCACGAACGAAATGTAGCCTCCACGAATGAAATGTAGATTCCACGAACGAAATGTAGCCTCCACGAAATGGGACAGTCTCCTCCATAGCCCTGAAGAAGGCTTGTATATTGCCGAAACGTTGGCGCTAATAAATACAATTTAACTATAAAATGTGGTTTTTATTGAATAAAAAAAGACCAAAACCCCGATGATCAACATATTCCGCCGCTATGAAGAAAGAAATCGATCAGGCGTAAAAATAAGAAGAAAAGAAAAGAAAACTATTTGCAAAGAATCGTTATGCAGCAGATTTCTGGTCTGATTAATTGTTCCTCTTCTTATAGCTTTGATGAAAGCTTAAAAATAATGGCAAAAGTTTGTCATAAGTACAAACATTTATTCAACTATTATGACCCAGCCCATAAACTATCTCCATCATGGTAATCTTCAAAGACAACAATCTCTTCTGAACTATCAATAAATAGCAAAACGACAGCAATTACATACAACAAAGAAGAATAATAAAGTTTCCCTGTGAAGGTAGTTGTGACCTTAACACTTACCATTTCCATCCAGATCTTACTTACCTTAACTGTTAAGGTTATCAATGCTTTGTTGTTGAAAACATTTGAAATAAAACAGAACTACTCCTCTTCATTTGTACTAAAGAGCCAATCTAGAGAGATCCAAAAACAATCTTCTGTTTTAACCTTCTGTTCTTCATTGGAAGTGATAAGTTTTCGGTTCAGTATCGGAATTTGTAATTTGGCAGGCTTTTGTATTTTACAAAATTATAAGTTATATCTACTAAATTTTCTTAGTAAATTTAAATTGTCACTTGTAAATTTTTAATATCTACGACTGAATAATGTTAAAAAGTAAACCTAACATTATTTTCGACATTACTAATGTCATCAAAACACTTTTGGCGGCAAGAATGCAATATTTTATGAACGAGTTCTGAAAAAAAAAACATTCTCTCCTCAAGAAGCAGGAAATCAGGAATATGTTAATAAATTTCATTATGAAAATCAAGTCAGCCTGCCAGAAAATAAATTGTGTAAGATCTGGAAAACCTCAAAAAAGTCAGACTCCCAGGAATTTTGTCATTTATTCACGTTTCCATGATTTTTTTACCACTAGTTCTTAGCTTAGAATAGAAACAGTTAATTTTTGGGGGGGGGGGGTGCATCGATTGCCATGGTAATTGGTGCCATGTTGTTTTCACGAATTTTGCAAAAAAAGTAGGTATAAAAAAAACAATTTTGGTGGGCGAAATGACCTTTTAAATACAAAAGTATTATTGTACCAAATTGTATCAAAATCATATCATTTGTGAGACAGCTAGAGAGCAAACACTTATACAACAAATATATATATATATATGTTTTGTTTTAAGTTTCTTCGCTGGGGTTGATATGATTGATTTGTGAGACGGCTTCTCTCTCCAGCGGTGTTCTTCCTCTCCTTTGCGCAATATTTCGTCGGGTTCATCTCCGACTTCTTCGGGCTGCTATCTGTCGTCCTCGGTGGTTGTCAAGGGAATGATTTTTTTTTTTTTTTTTTTTTTCCTAAACCCCACTTTAGATAAAAGAGAAATAAAAAGCATGCAAGGAAGGGCATGATGAAAACGAAAGTGAAAGAAAAACGTGCAGAAACGCAAAGAAAAACTAAGGACCTCGAACGACACAGGCGGGCGTAAGGGCCACAGGTAGAGGGAGGATGAGGGAGGAGGTGTCCTTATTCTGCATTAATGCACTTGAAGGCGGTAAGTAAAGGAGAAAAAGGTGTAGGATTCCCAAAGGGAGGTATGTGTAATGTGCTGTGTGGGGCACAGCGATAGAGGAGGAGGTAAAACGAAAGATAGTCGGAGAGTAGAAGAAAGAAGAAAGGGGAAGAAGGTCAGTTATACTGTCTTACGTGTCAAGTGTCAGTGTAACTTGTGTTTGTTGGATTGTTCCTAGCGTGTTCTAAAATGTGTTGTGTTCTAGTACGTCTACTAGTCGTCGTGTGAACTCTGTTGGTCCTTGCCAGCGTCCTGGTCGTCCAGGTGGTGTGATGTCGTTAAAGAGTGGATTGTCATGGTACTTAAGTCCGTCAAAGAATTTGATGTGACGTCGTTTTATGAATTCTGAAACTGTAGGGAGTTCTAAAAGTTTGTGTAAGTCGGGGGCTTTGAGTTTATTGTGTGAGGTGCTCCGTGTGACTGTTTTGAGTATTCGGTTCTGAAAAGATTGTAGTGTTCTGAGTATGGTGGGGTTCAGAAACCGAAAGAGTGGTGTGCCGTATAGTAGTGCCGGTCGTAGGACTCCTTTGTATATGAGTAGCTTCAGTCTGAGTGAGAGGTTTGGTGAATTGAGTAAATATCCAAGAGAGCGGGCTTTCGTCCTGACAAGCTTTAGCTTCTTGGTAAAGTGTGTGTGAAAACTGAGGTGTGTTCCTAAGTGTATCCCCAAGTAATTGATATGTCTTTTTAACTTGATTCTTTTGTTTCTAACCGTGAAATACTTGGGGCGTGCTCGTGTTGAATTGCCATGAAAGGCGAAGAGTAGTGCGTCTGTCTTGGTCGGGTTTACTGTGATGTGTATTCGTCGCAGTTCGTCTACTACGTCTGCGCAAACCTCTTCAGCTTGTTTTAATGCCTTTGAATGTGACATGGATGTGCTGTATATCGCGATATCGTCGGCGTATGCGGCTATTTTTGTGTTTGGGTACTGTTCACCGACGATTTCTGATGTGTAAATGGAAAAGAGTGTTGGTGCGAGTACTGACCCCTGTGGTACACCGCAGGGGATTGGGTGTGTGCTGGAGAGGCTTGCCCCTACCCTACCGTCATAGTACGTCCGTATAGGAAAGAGTGTATTATGTTATAGAGTTGTTCTGGACATTCGTAAGTTCTGAGTTGCTGCATGAGTATATTATGTGAAACAGAGTCAAAAGCTTTCGTACAGTCAATCGATATGAGTGCTGTAGTCCGGTTCATGAGCATGTTGTTGGTGATGTGTGATTGGAGCCTTACTAGCTGGTGTGCTGAACTGTGTGCAGGGCGGAAGCCGAACTGCTCAGCAGGGATTATATCCTCCTCTGCGCAAAAGTCTTTCAGATATCTCAGTATGATCTTTTCATACACTTTTGATAGATGAGGCAGTAGGCTTATGGGTCTGTAGTGTTCAGGTGTGTCGCCCTTTTTGTTAGGTTTGAGTAGTGGAGTGATGATGGCGTGTCTCCAGTGTTCGGGGAAGTGTCTGAGGCGGAGGCATGTGTTATATATGTGTACGAGATAGTGTAGTCCTTTTCTTGGTAGCTGTTTGAGTAATATGTACTGAAGTCTGTCATGTCCTGGGGATTTATTCCCTCGTGTCTGTCTGAGTATGGCTGTCAGTTGTTTTGGTGAGACGTACATGTAATTGTCTTGTAGTGTAAGTCTGTATTCAGGTGTACGGTCTTTGTTGCGAGTCTGAGCGTCATGTGTGTAGTAGGTAGCGAGTATGTCCGCCTGGTCTTTTTCGTCTAGTAGTGTATCTTGTCTGTGTATTTTTACTGTGTTAGTCTTATGCGTGCGTGTTCGTATGAGCCTCCAGAATTGCCTAAAGTCACCATGTGTCTGCCTGAGTTTCTCATGCCACATGGACGTCTTCCATTGTGACATGAGAGTGCGTATTTGTGTAGTGAGTGAATTTAGTGCAGTTTTATAGTGCCTGTCTCGTGTTCTGTACCAAATGTTTTTGATGTTATTTCGTTGTTTGATGAGTGTGAGAATGTGCTGTGGTGGTTTCCTAAGATTTGGAGGTGCTGGCGCGAACTTAGGAATGCTCGAGTCGGCCGCGAAGGTGATTGTGTCTGTGAATTGTTTAATGGCCTCGTCGAGAATTTGTGTGTCATGTATGGGTGTGATAGGGGGGGTGTGTTCGTGTATGAGGTGTTTGTATTTGTGCCAGTCTGCCTTGCTGTAGTGGTAGTTTGTGGCTGTGGGTATGGGGATGTGCCCGTGTAGTTCGTATAAGACCGGCCTGTGGTCTGATGTGATAAAATCGAGTGCAGTGCACGCGGTTATTACGTGTGGTTGTCGCGTAATTAGCAAGTCAATCGTTGAAGTCATGCTGGGATCTGCGAAGTGTCTGAATGTGTGTGTGCCTGGGTGTATGACTGTCAGGGGGTATTTAGTCAGCTTAGTCCCTGCGGGGTTATTTCTCGTATTATGCCAGGCAGTGTGTCTAGCGTTCAGGTCACCTATGAGTATGTGTCGTCTGTCTGTCGAAGTTTCCGAAAGGAGAAGTCCCAGTCGTGAAAGTCGTCCTCTCGGTCTCCGATAGTATGCGGTCAGTTTGTACGTCTTGTTCAGTTTTACTATAATTGTCAGAACAAAATTGTATTCGTCTGGGTCTATGATAGGGTCTATCCGTTGAAAGCGTGTACCGTGTCGAAGGCCGATGGCGACTCCACCGGCTAGTGTATTGTCCATGTCGTGCCGGAGAAGTGTATAGCCCTGGAAGTGTGCGTAACTACCTCTGGTCAGTCGTGTGTCGGTTAGTATGAATACAGTGGGCTGTATTTGTCGTAGAAGTAAGTCCACGTCTTGTAGTTTTGGAGTTAGTCCGTTCGTGTTTAAATTGAGTATAGTGTGTCTGGTCATTTTGTTATCAGTTTTGTCATAAGTTCTACTAATGTTCTTATCATTGACATCATGTCGGTCATGGTGTTTGTCAGTCGTTCGACCCATGCGGGTGTACTGTCACTGGTATGTTGTTGTGGTGCGATAGGTGTTGGTATTTGGTAGATAGGTGGTGTTGGTGGGGTGGGAAGTAGAGCTGGTCTGGTGTTTTGTGTGCGTTGTGGAAGTGGTTGTGTCGGTGGTGGTGGTGGAGGGGGAAGCTGTGTGGTGAGGCCAGTGAAGGCATTGGAGTAGCTGAATGCTGGGTCAACTGTTCTATATGTACGTGTGGGTGTGCTGTTTGCCGGGGGGGCTACAGTTGTTTGTCGGGCTTTTCGGCTCTTCTCGAGAAGGTTGAGCCGGGTTGGGCATTGCCTGTAAGAGGCGGGGTGCTCTTCCTGACAGTTAGGACATTTCAGTGAATTGTTAGCTCGATCGCAGTCTTTTGACGCGTGTGAATTGCCGCAACGGACACAACGTTCGCGCAAGTTACAGTTGTTTCTGGTGTGGCCGAAGCGCTGGCACCGGAAACACTGGGAGATGCTGTTTTCTCCCCTATAGGGTTTGATGTATACAATTATTTGATCGATCGATTTGATCGATTTTAAGTGTGAGGGGTTAAACTTGTGATCGAACGTGAGTATGATGGGTGGGATGGGGACCCTAGTTCCGTCGGTCTGGGTCTTGCTCATACGCTTCACTGACACGAGATGTTCAGTGTTGAGCTGTTGTTTTACGCTCTCTAGCGGGTGGTCGATGTCCAGCCCGAGGAGCACGAAGTTTTGGTTCTTTGGGGAGCCCTTAGGAGTGAAGGAGTAGAATTGTGTCTTGTTCGTGGTCAGTTTAGTTTTTATGGCTTCAAAGGTAGTGAGGTCCTGGGCAAAAATTTTGTTTCCGTCTTTACATCTCTGTACAGTGTATTTGGAGATTCCGGCATTGTTTAGTGTGCGTACGAGGCTGTTAACCTCGGTGTAGTGTGGTGGTAGTATGATTGGTGGTGGCCTAATTTTGTTGAGGGGCTCAAACCTGTTCTGTGTGGTGGTCGGGGCTGGGGAAATTTTAGTGGGTGGATTTTTGGGCGCCACCTTTCGGTGCTTCCTGCCCTTACTTGGTTTTACCAGCGTGAAGATTTCACTATCTGTAAGGGGTTCGCTCTCCGAGGAGCTACTTGTGTCAATGGGCCTTTTAGAGGCCGGAGGGAGGCCAGGGAAGTCTGTAGTATTTTCAAGATCGGCGCCCTGCTCCATAGGAGACTCAGGGCCCAGTATGCTGAAGAGACGTTCCATCTCTTCTGTGGTGAAGGTTCTGGTAGAGAGGGTTATAGTGAGGGTCTCTTGGGTGAGATGTGAGCTGGTAGTGGGTGGTGGTGTGAGTGTACGTGTCTGGTGGAGGGGAGTGTGTTCATGTGAGTACATGGTGGGGGGTGGCCCTGGCGTGAAGAGGGGGTAAAAGAGAGAGGGGAGAGTCAGAGTGGGGGTAGTCAGAGTGGGGGTACCCTGGTGGTGGGGGCCGCCTGCGGTCGTACCTGTACCGACCGACAGACGGGTGGGCAAAGCCCCGGAATGCAGAACCCCTTAGCAATTCCCTTGTGGGTCCGGACCCAACGGCTTGCTTAGAGATCCTGGATGTGCCCCTTACTCTCTTCTTCTGCAACTGCTGCTGGTCCTGGCTGCTACACCAGGCGCTTCTGCTCTTACGAGCTTACTGACCGAGCGGGTGCTCGGGGCCTAGCTTCTTGAGTAGCTGGTCCTACTGGAGATCACTGGAGAGCTGCCGGCGAATGCACAAGAGCTGTGATGAGGTAGAAGAGTTCCAAGTAAGCAGACGATGTGTTCTGAACAGGAGTTCATGAAGGAATGAATGATTTTTTCCCGGAATTTCCCTCCTTTATAGCCCTACTTCGTAGGCTATGCGGGCCAATGGTGTAGGGGGTCCGTGGGCCAATAGGGATCGAGGGCTGTCTTTGTCCGTCCGTCGTCTGTAGTTCATCAGTGGTCCGTGTGGGGCGCTGGTCTTCAGTCCTTGTTTTCACCTCTCTCTTCTTAAGGATGGGCCGCCAGATGTCCGGGAGGATGAGGCCATCTTCCCTATTGAAGTTCACCGGATGCTTATATATTTCTATGGCTTCTCTAATAAGTCTTCTTGTCAAATTGGTCTCCTTGGCTAGGGTCTTGGCTTGGTCGAATCTTGCTTGGGGCACTCTTCTCCGTGTGTTGCCACCGCAGAAGTTTTGGTGCGCCCCAGCCTGTACACGCTGCTGACTACAGGCTGGGGCGCACACGGAGAAGAGTGCCCCAAGCAAGTATTATTCGACCAAGCCAAGACCCTAGCCAAGGAGACCAATTTGACAAGAAGACTTATTAGAGAAGCCATAGAAATATATAAGCATCCGGTGAACTTCAATAGGGAAGATGGCCTCATCCTCCCGGACATCTGGCGGCCCATCCTTAAGAAGAGAGAGGTGAAAACAAGGACTGAAGACCAGCGCCCCACACGGACCACTGATGAACTACAGACGACGGACGGACAAAGACAGCCCTCGAGCCCTATTGGCCCACGGACCCCCTACACCATTGGCCCGCATAGCCTACGAAGTAGGGCTATAAAGGAGGGAAATTCCGGGAAAAAATCATTCCTATAATCACACCACTACTCAAACCCAACAAAAAGGGCGACACACCTGAACACTACAGACCAATTAGCCTACTGCCTCATTTATCAAAAGTATATGAAAAGATAATACTGAGATATCTTAAAGACTTTTGCGCAGAGGAGGATATTATCCCTGCTGAGCAGTTCGGTTTCCGCCCTGCACACAGTTCAGAACACCAGCTAGTAAGGCTCCAATCACATATCACAAACAACATGCTCATGAACCGGACTACAGCACTCATATCGATTGACTGTACGAAAGCCTTTGACTCTGTTTCACATAATATACTCATGCAGCAACTCAGAACTTACGAATGTCCAGAACAACTCTATAACATAATACACTCTTTTCTATACGGACGTACTATGACGGTTAGGGTAGGGGCAAGCCTCTCCGGCACACACCCAATCCCCTGCGGTGTACCACAGGGGTCAGTACTCGCACCAACACTCTTTTCCATTTACACATCAGAAATCGTCGGTGAACAGTACCCAGACACAAAAATAGCCGCATACGCCGACGATATCGCGATATACAGCACATCCATGTCACATTCAAAGGCATTAAAACAAGCTGAAGAGGTTTGCGCAGACGTAGTAGACGAACTGCGACGAATACACATCACAGTAAACCCGACCAAGACAGACGCACTACTCTTCGCCTTTCATGGCAATTCAACACGAGCACGCCCCAAGTATTTCACGGTTAGAAACAAAAGAAACAAGTTAAAAAGACATATCAATTACTTGGGGATACACTTAGGAACACACCTCAGTTTTCACACACACTTTACCAAGAAGCTAAAGCTTGTCAGGACGAAAGCCCGCTCTCTTGGATATTTACTCAATTCACCAAACCTCTCACTCAGACTGAAGCTACTCATATACAAAGGAGTCCTACGACCGGCACTACTATACGGCACACCACTCTTTCGGTTTCTGAACCCCACCATACTCAGAACACTACAATCTTTTCAGAACCGAATACTCAAAACAGTCACACGGAGCACCTCACACAATAAACTCAAAGCCCCCGACTTACACAAACTTTTAGAACTCCCTACAGTTTCAGAATTCATAAAACGACGTCACATCTAATTCTTTGACGGACTTAAGTACCATGACAATCCACTCTTTAACGACATCACACCACCTGGATGACCAGGACGCTGGCAAGGACCAACAGAGTTCACACGACGACTAGTAGACGTACTAGAACACAACACATTTCCAACAAACACAAGTTACACTGACACTTGACACGTAAGACAGTATAACTGACCTTCTTCCCCTTTCTTCTTTCTTCTACTCTCCGACTATCTTTCGTTTTACCTCCTCCTCTATCGCTGTGCCCCACACAGCACATTACACATACCTCCCTTTGGGAATCCTACACCTTTTTCTCCTTTACTTACCGCCTTCAAGTGCATTAATGCAGAATAAGGACACCTCCTCCCTCATCCTCCCCCTACCTGTGGCCCTTACGCCCGCCTGTGTCGTTCGAGGTCCTTAGTTTTTTCTTTGCGTTTCTGCCCGTTTTTCTTTCACTTTCGTTTTCATCATGCCCTTCCTTGCATGCTTTTTATTTCTCTTTTATCTAAAGTGGGGTTTAGGAAAAAAAAAAAAAAAAAAAAATCATTCCCTTGACAACCACCGAGGACGACAGATAGCAGCCCGAAGAAGTCGGAGATGAACCCGACGAAATATTGCGCAAAGGAGAGGAAGAACACCGCTGGAGAGAGAAGCCGTCTCACAAATCAATCATATATATATATATATATATATATATATATATATATATATATATATATACATATATAAATATATGTATATATATTTATGTTTTATATTTATATATGTATGTATACGTACAAATATTTGCCGCTGATATTTTTATTATCTACGGGTTCTGAAACGTGGACTTATCTCGTTGGCACTTCCGGATAACATCATCAGGCTGACGTCATAAGCATAACATATGAAGGAAGGAAACGCACTAATAGTTACAACAGTAAATAGCTCAACAACTGCTCAGAAGCTCTACCAACTTATTTTCATTATTCAGGTGTAAAACTTGAACATAACCTCTAAAATAAGAAACTTTATTTATTTCTTAAGAAACCATGTTTTTTAGACCTGAAAAATACTTTTTTAACTGACTTGTCAACCTATATGTGTTTAGACAAAAGTATTAGTAAATAATACCCATTAAAAAAATTAGACATTTCAAATGAATAATCCTTTCAAAAAAAGTGAGCTTTATTTAGATAATTTTAAAATGGCAATTTCTTCTCCATAACGACCCAAATGAGTAAATTTCCCAAAGCTTGGAGAATAGTAGTGTAGGCGGGGACATCAAACATTTCTTGAGAGACGAGAGTCCAGAGGAAAACGTCAAATCCCACTGTATCTTTTACGCCACCTTCTTTAATAGCACAAGCATTACCAATCCCTAGTGTATGGCCATGGGATAACGAAAGGTATACTTTGCTGAATTCCTTGTCCGCCAATCTCATACCCCAATCTATGGCTGGAATCATGAAGAATTCTGGAGCAAGTTCTTTAGGGATACAGCCGGTGGTCAATTCTGTAACGAAGAAAGGTATGCCGAAATTCTTCGCCAATTTCGCAACTTCGGCTCTAACCGTGGATACTCTTGAGTTGTCCGACACTGCAAAAAAACCATATCCCACTTAGAGAGTATTAATGTTCAAGGGAAAATTTAAATATAAATATCAAAAGCAATGTAATACAAAACCTCACATAAGTAAATAAGAAATATATTTACCTTTTCATACATGGACAAAATATTTTAAAATTGAAGAGGTCGGGGTAAAATAGTGCCAAGCAACATTTTTAACAAAACTTAACTGTAGCGGGGTCTCCCGTGGTCTAGTGGCTAGCGCGCTGGATTCATAAGCGGGAGATGGTGGGTTCGATCCCCTCCGGCGACAGGAATTTTCTCATCTCAGGGCTCGCTGAGAAAATTCCTGGCTGGAGGCCGGCGCTAATGGCCAAGATTTGTCGATGCGCCCCCCAAAAAAAAAAAAAAATCTGTAGCTGCTATATGTTGGATATCATGTAGGACTATCAGTCTATGATGCAAATTCTAATAAAATATGACTACAAGCTCTGTATGCTACTTAATCTTGTTGTCCCTAACCATTTAAACTGAATATCCCACATAATATTTAACAAACAGCAGCTACAGTTAAGTTTTGTTAAAAATGTCGCTTGGCACTATTTTGCCCCGACCCCTTCAATTATATCTATGAGTCGTTAGTGAATTCATTTAAATGACAATGATGCCGTTATCCATAAAAGTATGATAGTCGCCAATACCCATGTTTTAGGATGCACAACTAATCATGAAGTTTACTGACAAAATGCTTTATCACTTTATTTCCACTTAATTTCTTTACTTATAATCCATAACTAGTGTTTTGTTTGTTTTGTTTTTTCGTTCGTGATTCGAATATTGAAGCCTTTGGCATTTCTATACTTGTATTTTATTTGTGTGTGGTATATCTCGTAACATGGAGTAGTGCGGGAAACGCAACAAAATCTTTTCATCATATTGAAATGTCTTATTTTTTTTTTTAATTTTACTCCACACAACACCAACTGCTACTGCTGGTGAGATAGGAGAACTATTAGAAGAAAAAGCCATTAGATATCGCGAGAATTCAGTTTTTAGAGAGATCATAGCGTCTTTGCCAGCCCGCACCAGTGCGGGAGTGGCGTTGGGGGAGAATCTCTGTCAGCACGCACCCGTGTGGGAGCATTGGTGAACTGAATGGCCATTATACTTTGCTTAAAACATATAAAAACACAGATACCGAATAAGATCAAATATGACTACTTATTTATCATTTAACCAATATTGGTGGTCATGTTTTTCTTTAGAACTATCCTATATACAGTGTGTCCCAAATTTAAATAACAAAACTTCAGGAGCGTTTAGGGGACCGAAAAACTAAGACAAAAAGTCCTTTAGAGATTTGCTCGTTTTTGCTTCGTTTTGGAGAAAATTCTCTCGCTCCGCTTCTAAAGCGTAACCGCTGCGGAAACCGTTTGCGACAACTCGCATCAGCATCAAGAGATTGAATTTTAGTAATTGATTTCTTGAAATAATTCGCAATGAAAAAATTTTTCCATTGAAAATTTAAATAAGTATGTACAAATATGAAAATTTATTTCGTTTCTTGTTTTTCGATTTTCTCCAAAACGAAGCAAAAACGAGCAAATCTCTAAGGGACTTTTTGCCTTAGTTTTCCGCTCCCCTACACGCTCCTGAAGTTTCGCCATTTAAATTCGGCACACCCTGTATATAAATTATTTCCTCTTCGAATAATAGTTGACAGGGAAATACAAAAAGTTGTTTCCAACCATATTTCAACAACCAAGCAGTCATTTATTTAGAACAATTATAACAATTACAAAAATAAAAATATCATTGCCAATTACTTACATTATTTATTATTATCTTAACATTGTATATTAGGTCTATTAATAATATCATTGGTTCTTGCGGTGGTTCAACCCCAGACTGTTTCCGAGATGTTGGTTTGAATCCAGCCTGGGGAGATGTATTTTTTTAGATGATGGGGTCACTGAAAGAAGACCTTTCTTCACCTTTCTACACTTTCTATTATATGTTGTAAAAAGTTATATTTCGTCGTGGTAGATATTTTAGTGTGCTTCCCTAAAGGGAGGGAAACCTGCTTATGACGTCAACCCGAGAACGTAATCTGTAAGTAGTGAAAAGAGATGTCGACAATTCATAATCCATTGTACAACAAAAAAAAAAAAGATTCTAGATAAGTCCCAGAGAAGAAATTAAAAAAAAAAAAATCATGAGTAATTATCAGGCCTTCCCTTTGAGAGAGACCCCTGAATGCGTTCCCAGTAGGGCAGTAGGGTGACTGCAACTAGAAGTGCATTGAAGTGCAACACCTCAAGGGTTGCCCTAAGGCAAAAAGTCCGTCACGCAGGAGCTGCATAACTAAGCACTTTCCTCAGAATTTGGGTAGTGTAGACTGCTTTCCAGAACAATTTGCTTAAAATATCCTACATAAATAAAATAAAAACATGAATAGTTCTTTTTTAAATTTGTAATGTGTAACTGATCAATTATTAATTTGCTTCCAGAGTTATGTTTACACATGGTACCTATTGCACTACGTAATAAATACAAAAAACCTGATATTATCGTAGTTTGATCTAACGCAGGAACAGGATACAGTCACTCTAGTGGTAGAAAGCGCTCCTTGCGGCGGCTTTGTGAACCTACGTCTGGCGGGCTTTTCTATTGAAATATATTACAAATTAAACCCCCGCTTTCCGATTGACCGATTCAGCTCATTTTTACAAAACTTCTTTCTCATGAGTTACCCACGACGTATACCGCGTTTCGTTACAATACAGCAGAAATTACGACCGGTATGAGTATATTAGAAATTTGGGTCCGGAGTAAACCCCCCCTTCTAATGAACCGATTTAGTTTATTTTTACAACAGATATTTACCTGTAGATTACCACTAGGAATACCAAGTTTCGTCGAAATGACCCAAAAATCACGGCTGATAGTGGCGAATTGGTATTGTGGGTCCGGAGTAACCCCCCCCCCCCCCCTCCTAATGGACCGATTTATTTTATGTTTACAACACATATTTACCTGTGGATTACCACTACGAATACCGAGTTTCGTCGAAATATACCAAAAATCACGGCTGGTAGTGGCGAATTGGTATTGTGGGTCCGGAGTAAACCCCCCCCCCCCCCTCCTAATGAACCGATTTAGTTTATTTTTACAACACATATTTACCTGTGGAGTACCACTACGAATACCGAGTTTCGTCGAAATATACCAAAAATCACGGCTGGTAGTGGCGAATTGGTATTGTGGGTCCGGAGTAAACCCCCCCTTCTAATGAACCGATTTAGTTCATTTTTATATCTCACTTTTCTCTCTATATTACCACTACGAATACCAAGTTTCGTTGAAATATAACAAATATTACGGCTGACATAGTCAAATTAGTGTTTTGGGTTGGGGGTAAACCCCCCCTTCCGGTGGACCGACTTTGGTGGTTAACGAACTCGTTCAATCGATTGCTAATTGAATGCTATATACCAAGTTTCGAGACGAAAAAACAAAAACTCTGGCCGCTATCGTGTTAACAGACATATATATATATATATATATATATATATATATATATATATATATAGATATATATATATATATATATATATATATATATATATATAGATATATATATAAATTTTAAAGGGGGTCATTTTCGGTGTCTACTAGGTAGGATCGATAAAGATTTGAAGAAATTTTTCAAAAATTCCGTCATGAGTCCAACCTCAATAGCTACTTTCCTTCGGAGGAAAGTGCTAATAAGTGTAGAGATGTATCTAATGTTTTGGGTGCTTTATGGATTAGCACATTAATGCTGATCATAAATGCAGCGCATCGAACACTTTCTGGCAATCAGTGGTGACCCAAGTGACGTTGGTCATCTTTGACACAGACAGTGCAAACAAAAAGAAACACCAGTACTTGTTTTGGGAACAAGATGGAAGGAAGATGGATTGAAATAGAAATAAAGTGTATAGAAGAGGAAAGGATTTCATAGATAATGAATTGATAGAATCTAATTGAAATTATAGTTTAAGGAATAGAAGGAACATTATGAATGGATGATAAACACTGAGTGGCCATAACCCAGTGATTGCCCAAATATGGATTCACCTATTACTGCCAGGAGGTCTAAAGATATGGTCCTTCAAGGAAGGTGGCTGTGTTCTACGGAATTATTATTATTCTTGATCCTAACCTAATTTTCAAAAATTAATAACACAGGTCTAAAAAAAAAAGAAAAGAAAAAAAAAACACTCGGTGTGGTATGGTCCTTATGAGTTTGTTTGATGATGATTTTGTTTCAGATTTTTTCTCTATTTGACCTTCAAATGACCTCTAGAAAACGCGTAAGGTCAAACGAACTACGGATTCGGTCTCAGGGATCTCAAAAACATACGCATGAAATTTTTTTTTCACTATTTGACCTTCAAATGACCTTGAATCTGATGTGATGAAGGTTAACCAACCCAGTCATCGTACTCAGCAACCCCGAAAGGACTATACTACTCCGAGTGTTTTGTTTAGATCAAACGTTGACCTTTGTAATTTTCAAGAGTAACATTATTGACCTCCATTACCACCTGTGTTTCATGTTAGTCCTACAGATTTAGAAAATGTAACCAACAATTACCTTGGGACATGCATTTGTTAATAAAAAACTAATCATTCATTACGAAGAAATAAAATTTACCCTATTGCTCTTAATTATAAATAATAAAATAAACTTAATATTATTTTTCTTTTTTACATCTTCTAATCATACTTCTACTTACCATGTCCAACCACACCCATGAGACCCTTGAACGCATACAACCCGAATCCTACCGCTGCATAAGGATGGTCTTTGGCCGACTGGAGACCCCACCCAGCTGCCGTCATGAGTAAAGCATCGGCCACCAAGCTTAGTGTTCTACCACCGCCACCGCCACCGCCACCAAAGCCACCACCTCCGCCACCACCTCCTTCCTCTTCTTCACTCATCCTCGTGGAAACACTTTATTAATTTAAACTATAGAATTGTTCTAATTTTGACTCGAACTTGCACATGAATAAATTTTTCAAATAGTTACAGCTGTTTTATTTATATATGTAAAAATAATAATAACCTTATTATTTGTTAAAACTTCTTTATCTGCGATATTTTCAATTTTTCATGAAAATTACGAGAATAAAAATAACAGGTTTCCCTCCTAACTATTAATATCTATTATTTGATTCATTCTTCTTTTCTATTAAAAAAACCGAAAGGTTTTTTATACATATATGTAGCCCGGAGGTAAACGACACCGTCCATTTTTTTATTAAATTAAAAACGAGCAAATCTCTAAATGGCTTGATGTCTTAGTTCTTTGGTCTCATGTACGCTACTGCCATTTAAATTCGGGACGCCCAGTAGTATATGTGTTCTCCAGAGATAAAGAATACCAAGTCCATTTTTTATTCATTCATTCATCCTCTCGAACAGCAGTTTAGGACGCCCTGTTATCTGTTCACTTTTCAATCTACTGCCATTTAAATTCGGGACGCCCAGTAGTATATGTGTACTCCAGAGGTAAAGAATACCAAGTCCATTTTTTATTCATTCATTCATCCTCTCGAACAGCAGTTTAGGACGCCCTGTTATCTGTTCACTTTTCAATCTACTGCCATTTAAATTCGGGACGCCCAGTAGTATATGTGTACTCCAGAGATAAAGAATACCAAGTCCATTTTTTATTCATTCATTCATCCTCTCGAACAGCAGTTTAGGACGCCCTGTTATCTGTTCACTTTTCAATCTACTGCCATTTAAATTCGGGACGCCCAGTAGTATATGTGTACTCCAGAGATAAAGAATACCAAGTCCATTTTTTATTCATTCATTCATCCTCTCGAACAGCAGTTTAGGACGCCCTGTTATCTGTTCACTTTTCAATCTACTGCCATTTAAATTCGGGACGCCCAGTAGTATATGTGTACTCCAGAGATAAAGAATACCAAGTCCATTTTTTATTCATTCATTCATCCTCTCGAACAGCAGTTTAGGACGCCCTGTTATCTGTTCACTTTTCAATCTACTGCCATTTAAATTCGGGACGCCCAGTAGTATATGTGTACTCCAGAGATAAAGAATACCAAGTCCATTTTTTATTCATTCATTCATCCTCTCGAACAGCAGTTTAGGACGCCCTGTTATCTGTTCACTTTTCAATCTACTGCCATTTAAATTCGGGACGCCCAGTAGTATATGTGTACTCCAGAGGTAAAGAATACCAAGTCCATTTTTTATTCATTCATTCATCCTCTCGAACAGCAGTTTAGGACGCCCTGTTATCTGTTCACTTTTCAATCTACTGCCATTTAAATTCGGGACGCCCAGTAGTATATGTGTACTCCAGAGATAAAGAATACCAAGTCCATTTTTTATTCATTGGCTGAATCATAGACAGTAATATGTAATTAAATATTATAAAAGGTAATTTGAGAGATAGTGCCTGGAAAAAGGAAATTTTGAATACATTCACATTTCACCCCTCTCGAACAGCAATTTAGGACGCCCTGTTTTCTGTTCACTTTTCAATCTATGCTCCGTTTTTAATCATTTTATGATGTTCGACACCGGTGAAATAGGCTTACTGATTTGTCTCTTGCTGAAATAGGTCTCTTGGCTGATTTGTTTTAATTTACATCCCTTTTCGTGCGTAGAATCTACATGCAGACGAGTCTCAATCGACGTTGGTATTTACTATTTCATGCTCGCGGTTATTGAGGTGAAACATGCAGCTGTGGAGACGTTAGGGCTAGTACTGAATATTTCCTACAACGTAAGAATAAAGTTGATACGATAATGCCCAGAAAAGTGCTTAGAATTAAGAAGAACCGAAAATTCCGATTACTTTTGTGACCTGTGAATTCTATGTTTTAATCTATTCTTACATCTATTTTCGTTATGAATAAATTATTTTGCGCGAATTTCAGGTTATTTTGATCCTTAGGAATTGTACGTTATGGGCCAATCAAAAAAAGCTCAACAAATTGCACTTTTGATAAGTAAATACAAACTTAATTTCGTTTTTCCAATTACTTTTGAGAGACACTGTAAATACAAGGAGTCTATATTAAATATGAAACATAACAGCAACACGCTTAGGCATGTTCCTCAAGCAGGGCCTTCTATCTCGCCGTTTTAGAAACTACCTACCTTTGATAGGAGAAAGTACCGGGATGACTTCGTGTCTTGGGTCGTGGGGTCGATTCTCGATGGGGGGGGGGGGGGGAAGACAATACCGTACCCTAGCTGAAATATGTTATGTAAAAATGTAAATAATCTATCCATTTATTATTATTTCTCAAGGGATTTTATTCTCAATAAGCCATAACTTCCTTAATACCTCATCAATTTTCTTAAATGAGGCATCATATTGAAGCTATTTTTAACCACTACGCCGAGAAAATATACAAATCACTAAAATTTTAGTTGTTTTTCGAAAAATTACTATTGAAAATAAAAGGTTTTTGAATACGTGATAATTAAAAAACGTACCATTACATGTAAAAAATATATAATCGTACAAGTTAAATATCATCGTTTCAGATGATGAAGATGAATTTGAAAAAAAAAAAAAAAATTGATGACTAGATGAAGGGTATTAATTAATCATAGCCAACCAAGGTGAGGAATAACCCTTCAAAGCTCCACAACTTACTTTTATTTTAAACTTTACTTTTAATTTTATTACTTTTTTTTTTACTTTTATTTTTTTTTGTTTTAATGTTTAGTAGCATAATGATATGTAGATTTGCTGCGACATTTTTTCAGGATCAACATTTTGCGGATACAAACTTGTACCAATAGTCAGAAATTGGAAAGAATTTGAGGCTGTGCTATGCGGAAAAAATAAGAAAATTCGTGAAACCAATAGAACTTTTCTAAATTTGTACTGGCAGAATTTATGTGGCGTCAAAAATTAGAGCGACGGATCCATTATTTTTTCAGTGACTGCCTTCTTGTTTATAAATAATATTTTGGGTCGTCCGTTTTAATCATAATATATTAAAAAAATAGTTTTTTTATTGGTGGTGCAATAACAGAAAAGTACCAAAAATTCCTCCGGCACTTAATAACAAAAATATACTCATAATAAAACAATAGCGCAAACTTTTAATAATATTGCAATAATTAAAATTCAGAATTTTAATTTGTTTGTAAGATAACTTAGATCGCCATTTATTTAATATTTTTCTATTCGGTCCTTTGTTTGGCACACGTGTCCGAGTAGGTCCAACTTGTAGGGCAACTTCGGTAATACAGCTGGGAATTACTTGAAATTTATTGAGGTTATATTCGACTTTCTGGTGTGCTTTCGGGGCACACAAGTTAACATGACAAAATTCATGCACTATTATAATGAAATTGATAAAACTGGTGGGTAGTACTTGTTTGATATCAGCAGCATCATGGGCGCTCTTCGTCACCAAGACCACTCACCACTATGACAAGTTAGCTTACAGTTTCTTCCTCTCTTCTGGCGTCGTTGGCATTCTTGCTTCAGGTACTTCCTTGTTGCTCATTGTTATTTATTTGGATGGTAACAATTTAAGTGTATAAAATATAACATTTTATAAACTTTTACATAGACTGTAACACTATTGGAAGGAAAGCAAATAAAAAAGTAGCGTCCCATAAAGTTGTAATACTTGTTTGCGACTAATTAGTTGACTTTTTGGTAATTTTTATTTACTCCTTTATCTCTTATAACTTCAATAAACGACTTTTCGGTGCACCAATTAGTTTTTTGGTTACTTCTGGCTCAATTGAATTCCATTCTGAGATTATAACATTCTTAAGCCCATTTTTGTTTTTAGCAAGTCGTTTTATAATTATTCTTACCATTTAATCCTATAGACACGGGTACCTTATACATGAGACTGTGGAAGTGCACAATATTTAATAATCTATATCAATTATTGTCTCTTTCAGCTAATTGCCATTTTAAATATTTTTTTCAAGTTGTTTTTAGCATTTCACACAAATTCTCGATGGGATAGAACCCGAAAGGGAGTATACAAAACTTTACAGGAATTATATAAAAGCCTTGTACTTGGGGTTTTTATAACCAAGAATTTCTTGGTCTTGGAATACCCCATGTAAACAAATGTGAATCAGATTTTCTTAATGATAAAAGATTTGCTTTCCCTTCATAAATCGGCATAACGTTACATACAAGTATTTAACTCACAGCTTTCTGATCAAAAATTAATTAATTATTTAAGGTCAACAAAGATGGTAGGTGAATATATATATTCCTATACATATTTACATACAAATATATATTATATTGTATATAAAATACACCACTAACTCAGTTTCAGATGATGATCTCGTGGAAAAGCATGCAGAGATAGGATCTAATCGATCGCACATGTTTGGCACCTCGCTTATATCTACTGAAATATGCCTAGCGGCAGGATTCGACAATGTGTTGTCATTTTCAAATCTCGTACTCCCAGTTATACATACGGTAATAAAACTTAAATGCTTAATTTGGAATAATCATTCCCGGCTCTCACCGAGAATTTCATTTTTTTCTATAAGGATCAAATCCTTTAAAACAGCAAATTTTGAAGTCCAAACAATTTTTATGGCTATCTATATAAATAAAGATGATAATAATTTTCATAATGAACTGGCAACAGGGCATTTCTTCATTTATTGGTATCTGTTTTACTCCTAGTTTGTAGTTGTTGATGGAGAATCAATCAACAATACATTCTGATTGGTCAGAATCAGTTTCCAGGTTGGATAAAAAAAGTCAACCCCTCCAATATTTTTTTATCAAGATCTTTTGATAAGTAAAGATGGAATGGTTGGGATTCGGCTAAATAAACCTCAATATGATTTTGTTTTAAAAAAATCTATATTTCGGACGTTTTAAAACAAAATCATATTGAGGTTTATTTAGCCGAATCCCAACCATTCCATCTTTACTTATCACCTCGACGGCTAACTATCTAATCATCAAGATCTTTTGAGTACTAACGTCTCATCTTCTGTGCTGCAATTATACAATAATATTTAATAATTCAACATCTTCAATCCGTATATATATATTATATATATATGTATATATATATATATATATATATATATATATATATATATAATATAATATAATAAACCTTTAACAAAAAGTTAAAACAATAGAAGGAGGCCCCCGGTGGGTGTGAGTGCTTAGGCATATGCACTCTGTGGTCATGGGTTTGACCACTAGGGGTGGTGGATTTTATTTTAAAAAAAGAAAAGGCATCATCCCTACCCCCTACTAGAAAGTCCGTCACGCAGGAGCTGCATAACTAAGCACTTTCCTCAGAATTTGGGTAGTGTAGACTGCTTTCCAGAACAATTTGCTTAAAATATCCTACATAAATAAAATAAAAACATGAATAGTTCTCTTTTAATTTTGTAATGAGTAACTGATAAATTATTAATTTGCTTCCAGAGTTATGTTTACACATAGTACCTACTGCACTACGTAATAAATACAAAAAACCTCATATTATCGTATTTTGATCTAAGGCAGGAACCGGATACAGTCCCTCTAGCGCTCCTTGCGGCGCCTTTGTGAACCTATGTCTGGCTGCCTTTTCTATTGAAATATATTGCAAAGTAAACCCCCCGATTCAGCTCATTTTTACAACATTTCTTTCTCATGAGTTACCCACGACGTATACTGCGTTTCGTTACAATAAAGCAGAAATTACGACCAGTATGAGTATATTAGTAATTTGGGTCCGGAGTAAACCCCCCCTCCTAAAGAACCGATTTAGTTTATTTTTATTTTATGTTTACAACACATATTTACCTGTAGATTACCACTACGAATACCGAGTTTCGTCGAAATATACCAAAAATCACGGTTGGTAGTGGCGAATTGGTATTGTGGGTCTGGAGTAAACCCCCCCTCCTAATGAACCGATTTAGTTTATTTTTACGACACATATTTACCTGTAGATTACCACTACGAATACCGAGTTTCGTCGAAATATACCAAAAATCATGGCTGGTAGTGGCGAATTGGTATAGTCGGTCCGGAGTAAACCCCCCCTCCTTATGAACCGATTTAGTTCATTTTTATATCTCACTTTTCTCTCTATAATACTACTACGAATACCAAGTTTTGTTGAAATATAACAAATATTACGGCTGAAATTAGTGTTTTGGGCTCGGGGTAAACCCCCCCCCCCTTACGGTGGACCGATTTTGGTGGTTAACGAACTCGTTCAATCGTTTGCTAATTGAATGCTATATACCAAGTTTCGTGACGAAAAAACAAAAACTCTGGCCGCTATCGTGTTAACAGACATATATATATATATATATATATATATATATATATATATATATATATATATATATATGCATATATATATATATATATATATATATATATATATATAGATATATATAAATTTTAACGGGGGTCATTTTCGCTGTCTACTAGGTAGGATCGATAAAGATTTGAAGAAATTTTTCAAAAATTCCGTCATGAGTCCAACCTCAATAGCTACTTTCCTTCGGAGGAAAGTGCTAAAAAGAAGCTAACCTATAGATAAACCATCCTAAAATTCTTTCTCAATAATAAATGGACGTTAAAATTTAAATGAATAAAAACAATAAAAGCTTTGGGAAATCCAACCGATAACAGCAAAGATCAAATATAAATGTTAATATATATATACCAATAATGTTACCAAGGCAAGAGGCAAGGGAAACCCAACTCACAATTCCTCCCCTGTAGTTCCTGTGGCTGCTGATTGATGCAGGCTTATTTTTTACTTTTTTAAAGAGAAAAATAATGATGTTTTAGCATCTGGCTGAAAGTTTATTGTCGTAATTTTTTTATATCTAGTTGATCCTTGAAGGACCTTTGCCAATAAATCAGGTTGTCCGGAAGGTTTTGTAGAGATTTTAAAACTAATGTTTCCTCTTCTTTAACTTACAATACAAAAGCAAATATTCTTTGTACTCATTATAAGTAGAAAGAATTGAGATAAAACCTTATTTTAAAAATCTCTACAAACAGCCCAATAGAAATTCTTTAGAAGAGTGATTCACTTTTTTATGAACCTTTGAAACTCAATTCTTACTTGTTAAAAAACTATGCTATCTCATGCACTTAAATTTGTTAACATTGAAAAAGTTATTTCCACATGCATACACAACCTAATTTACAGTGCAATTACGTGGAAACAACTGGAAGTACCATAGATTTTGTAGTAGTATTATAGACATTTTACTAATCTGCTTTATGTTAGGTAGCATCGAAGAGGCAACACCGAGAAAGACTTCTTGATACTTCCATTTGGTATAGCACTGTTCTCTTGGCTTGTGCCTGTCATACATTTAAAGTGAACGTTGGGTATCTACTGACACTCACCTTGGCCATTGGACAACCGAGAATTAGTAACATGTATCATTTCTTAATGGTACTGGGCGTTATACTGGCAAGAACAACTATATCCCAAATAAAAGAGGTTGCCAAATAAACATCCTATACAAAATTCTTACTTATAAAATATAGTTTAATTCATTTATTTTATTTTTTTCACCCATAGAGCAATAACTTATTTTATATCTATCCCTAGAAGTAAGGGCAAAAGTTGCCTTGCCCCTCTCAACATTCAACAAGAAACAGATGCCACCTGGTCTATATAGTTGGATTACCAGAATCCTGTTCGGTTGAGTTGTGCGAGATTGAGAACACTAGCTACCGACGCATGTGCAACAGCTTTTATCTATCTTTAACAGCTGGCAAACCTTATTTGCGGCCACTTTTATACTGGCAACTCGATTCTATCATGCACAAAAATAAATTATCTTTAATTTGATACACAACAGTTTTTTTTAAATCATTTATTGGTTCCAAGATACAAACCCATAACCATTATGACTACACAACAGTTGAATGCACATTATGAGTGCAAAATCGTTACAAAAAATTAATTAATTATATTTCAATTAAACCTACTTTACTGCCGAATTTTGACAAGCAACCTGGTAAAAATGTATTCAGTTATTCGTAATTTTATGAAAAAAAAAAAAAAAATAGATTTTGTTCACATATCAGATGAGTGTAGTAATCTTGCAGCCGGATCTTGGACTATTACAGAGTGTATCTCCATCCTTTTTGCCCCAATATGCAGGGCGAGGATAACAATTATACACTAATATAATAAGCTGGCAGAGGACAACTGATATGCCCAGTTGTGGGGCTTCACGACCTCCATTGCAAGTACTGAAAATTCACAGTACACTTACACTGACATAAGTTTACTTACAGTACACACCCCGGGATCACCTTCCCTAGGTAGTTAACTTAGCAGTAGGTATAAAATGATCTATCCATAAAAATTAACAATGAAAAGCTACTAGACTTACATGAATCTGGAGCGAGGGCTCCTCCAGATGGAATTGTCATTCTCTACCAAATGTTTTTGCTATGCTACTGACTACAGCCCATTCAGTTTGATGGTAATCCCTCATGCACGAAATTCTGAGGGAAATATTCTTGGCAGTTCCGCCATTTAAATTTCCATTACAATGAACAACACACTACTTTAAGCTCAATAAAAACTGATAATGTCTCGTTTAGGACCAGGGCAGGCTTTGAGAGGTCAGGCAAGGTATAGTGTTTAATATTTATCAATACTTATACAAAGCTAAGGCTAAAAACAATTTAAGCTACAGCCTGTACAAATAGATAGTTCAGTTGGTAGGAAAAGGGCGTGACCTACATTACCCAAGCACGAAATTGGCGTTAAAATTCTCTCTGTTATAACATATATCAGTCTACGCTTTGGCTAAGTATTGATAAATATTAGACTCTATTTCCTTTGTTTCACCTATCAAAGCCTTTACTAGTCTTAAACGAGACATAATCAGTTTTTATAATGTTTCACGTATCGTATTGTTCCTTGAAACAGGAGTTTGAAAACTCAGGAACATTGCCCTCAAAATTTTGCGCATTTGGAATTGAACTTTTCCACCTATCTGAACAGGCTATAGTAAAGTATTCAAGTAACTTGTAATAAATAAGTAACTAAAAAAAAAAAATGAATATTTCTTATTTAAATAACATTCTTTTTCCAAATTGTTTACATAATAACAATCAAATCTTTATTTTTAATTGAATCCTATATGATTCAAATATACAAGGTTTGTAAATCATTTAATGAAATTTATTATTTGCTTACAGAAATTTGGCTAGAGTTAAAGTATAAACATTATAAAAATGGTAAATTACACATCTAAAGTTTCACATGCCTTAAGAAAATTTTATAGCACATTTCCAACTCCTTAAATTTTCTATTTCTTTCAACAATGTTAGTCATCTTCCAAATCCTATATGTAATATATATATATATATATATATATATATATATATATATATATATATATATATATATATATACATTTTTTAACTTGTTTTTGTTTCTTCTGATTGGGCATCTCCTTGTTCATATGAATGCTGGGGAGAACATATAACAAGCCTCGGAGATGATCCGGGAGAAGAATATGGCGATCGATCTTGAAAGAAATTATAATTTGATTCTTCATTAACATTAGAAACATTTTCCTCCTCTTTTGAATTAGATTCGGATTTAGAAATTATAGAAGTTCTTTCTTTGGCATCTGAAGTGCTTGGATTATCTTCTTGAGATTTTATTTCTTTCGATCTGATTAGGTTAACAATACTTAAAATCTTATTTCTCAGAATGTTATCAACAGTCTTATCATCTGGAGCTTGATTAAGCACAGTTTTGACTGTTGAACAAAATTTATTCGGGTCTTTTAACAGAGGAAGATCTATCAAATCTCGAATCGAGTACTGAGATATCTCAAAAGGTGAAGTATCAAGAGCTTGTTGAGAATTCACTGGAAGAATTAGTTCCTTTGTTGATCCACTTTGAGAATCATCCACACATGGATTATTGGGTGCTCTGTTCAATTTTTTTGATCCTCTTTTTCGTTTTTTCACAGGGTAGTAGCATGGAGCTCCTGGAAATGAAATGGTATTTATGTTATACTAATTTAAAGTCAATTTTTTAAAAAGTTAGCATGTTCAGTGCGGTACATGGTCGATTGACCCCGTGTTTAACTTTCCACTAGTGCAGAGCGTGTAATAGGTAAACTTTCAAAAAATGGTCCAAAAATCTATCAAAATTCGATAAAAAATTATAGGGGGTCAAGTGACCCCGCCCTACTCTTCTCGGAAAAAAGGTCCACAGACCCCTTTACGGACCAAATCTGCAGTTCAAGGAGATTTTGTCAAAAGCATTAGCTCAGGAAGCAGAAGAAGAAGTGTTGGAACAGCCTAGGACGACACCTAAACATGTCCACACGTTACCTCACGACGTTGGGAGGAAGAGGAAAAAATGTTCAGGCTGCTACGAAAAGCTTAGGAAAACCATGACCTCTAAAGAAGCTGATAAAAAAGTCCGCACATATTGTGAGGTTTACTCTACGAAGGTCTTTGTGTTCCGTGCTTCATTGATAGACACAAATCAATGCCCTAGTCATTATTTCCTATTGTTTAACCGCTTGAATTATTTTATTTTTTTAGTGTGGTATTATTATTTGTTTTTCTCAAATACTATTTTTTTAAAGCAATGTTTTATGTAAGTCAAATGTAAAAAAATTAAAATTAAATTTATTGTGAGTGTTATTAAAGGTTGTTGCGAATTTTGTTTTCATAAAATATGAAAAATTATATGGTTTATGGGAGGGGGGGGTACTCACCTCACAAAAGTCATTTCCTGTCTCCAAAATCTCATAAAATTAAATTTCAAGGAGGGAAAAGGTGCTTAGAATCTAAAAGAAAAATAATTTTTGTACGATTACGATTTCCATGAGGTTAATGAACTTTTTAATGAATCAATGAATGTCCTGCTGCCATTGTATACTCGCCTAAACCTATGGAGTGGGAAAACATTTGTTTGCCTAAATTAATCAATTTTCAGCTGGCTGGATAAGTTTAAACTAAGGAAAGAACACGGGGCCGATTGACCCCGTGTCGCACTTGTGGATAGTTACTGCACGGGGTTAATTGACCCCTTGTCGCACTTGTTGATGGTTACAAATTTTTCCAGCCACACTGGACGTGTTAAATTTGCTTGGCATGTTTACAAAAAGGGAAAATTGGTAATTCTTTTTTTACGGTGCACCGACAACTGAGCCATTAGCGCCAACATCCATGGTGCAGCCGGGAATTTTCTCAATGGGCACTTGAATGAGAAAAATCCGTGCTGCAGGGGAGACTCGAACGCCCATTTCCCACATGAGAATACAAGGAGTTAGCCACTAAGCTCCGGGAAGATCCTACACTAGTAATGTTTAAGAAAAAAGAAAAAAAATACATACAATATTTTGAGTCAATCAACTTTGTATGCCACATAAATTCCTGAATTCTACTAAAGAATGAGATTTTTAATAAGGTTACACTGTCTATGATGGTTTTGTTTCCAATTAACAAAAAGTCAATCATATCATTTTATTTAATTAATATTTTTTCTAAAGAAAAGCCACCAAGTTTGATAAAAACTAAAAGTTTGGTCCATTAGAACTTGGCATTTACACCAGAAAGCAATTGTAAATAAAACATTAATAATTGAACCAGCTGTTCATTACAAATTTAAATTAGCAAAACTATTTATGTTTATTTTTTATTTTTATTTAGGAAAAATAAATGGTATCAGCCCTATCCTGGCTAGAAAAGGGTGGTGGCTAGAGCCCGGAAGTTAGGCAAAATGTCGTTTTTATCTGACTGGATATATTGAAGAATCAGATAGAAATAAATATGTTTTCATGCATTTAGGAAGTGTAGAGACAATTTTTATTTTGCCTATTTTAAGATTTAAAGCTTCTTTTTGCCTTTTTTTTATCATCATGCATTTTTTCCCCTGCGGTTTAAACATTTTAAAAAGCACATAATGAATTTGCGTCCATCGAAGTCAAAAAAAGGTTGCACAAATTAAATTACATATTGCCGTTACAATTATCTATTTGAAAGCTAGATTTTCCCAACCCATGGATTGAACCTCTGTAAATAACAGAACCTTCCTTAGTAGAAGGAATGCATTCGCATAATGAATACCAGGAATGAGAAAGGATGAGAGAAGAACATCTCCTTCCTCATGCCCCTTTTGCTGTGACAATGTCTAATTACCTGGTATTCTGGATTTCGAAATGATAAGATAATGCAGAGGAAGTTTTTCCACGATGAAAAACATTTTCTCTGAGAAGGTCCATGACAGTTGATACTTCGAAAAAGCATCTTGTTGTAGCTTGTAACAGAGGAAAGTAAGAGTAAGTACACTAATTATGTTATAAATTGGTAATAAAGAAATGAACGAATATTTAAAATACATTTTTTCATTAATATTGAGTGAGATTCCTCTTTGCCTTCATTCCTTATAAATGCCTATTTTAATTACAGTGCTATTTTCAGTATTTCAAGTGCCTTTTTTCCTGCCTATTTTAATCAAAAATAAATGCCAAACTTCCGGGCTCTAGTGGTGACCTATAGACAACCCGTCCTAAAATTTTTTTGTCAATAATAAATGGGCTGTAAATGTAAATAAAATTATTTTGTATTTATATTGTTTAGTGTAAGCACATAGGCAGCGCCGGTGGAAAATCACGTCTGGCGTGGACTCATCAGTGAGCATGTTATCAGTCCATTTTTTATTTCTTTTCTTTTTTAGTTTAGACAAAAGGGTATATTAGTTCTGTATAATTTTCTTATCGAAGTTTATATCTCAATATTATATATGTATCAAAACACATAATCACTACATGTAATATGCCAAATAAGGCAATGGTACATGTGTACACAATAAATGTACTCTTCATAGGGATACTATGAAGAGAGAAAAAAAAAAGCCTAATCGCCACTCCCAGCCAAAAAAATACGCGAATAAATTATATTGCCTTCTTTTCTGTAAATTCAGATGGGAAATACATGCAAATCAAAACATATTTTTACTGAGGACTACTTGATTCATCGAAAATCCGTTTGTACAGATCTTCTTTGTTTTTTTAGTACTTTTAAAAAATAATAAACATATGGGTAAAGAAAGAACCCTTCCTTTCAAATGTCTATTTGAACCCTTAGAAGTGTTATTTTCTTATTTCGGAGGGCCCCTTGATATTGATCTTGACGAGACCTACAACTTTGCTCCTTCAAAAAAATGTTGATATCTCTAACCGTTATTAACAGTTATTTCTCTTGTAGACTGTTTATCTGGGCCACCTTGTATATATATATATATATATATATATATATATATATATATATATATATATATATATATAATATATATATATATATTAGAGTTAATTTTACTTTCCATGGACCCAAGATAAGAATAATATTTATTTATATATAATAGAGAGAGATACTCAGAAACAATGACCATTTCATACTGTTAAATAAAATATTGTAGCCTCACCTCTGTGAAACATCCATTCAAATGACTTTTCAAGGTGTCCGTACTTAGATTCATGATCTGATATTTCTTTATCGATCCACGAGTCAGTCGCTTTATTGCCATTCACTGATAGTACATTCTGGGGGAAAAAATGAGGAAGATAAATTTCACTTGCTCTTACAACAGAGTAAAAACTATAAAATTACAGAGTAGGTTAATAAATTGTAAATCAAACGCAAACAATAACATCAACAACAAGTCACAAGATTCCTTCAAAGTAGACATTTTATAGTTCTAGCACCCGAAGGAATTAATTAAAGTAATTTTTGAAACATTTTTTCAAATCTTCATAAGTCATACCTACTAGATACCAAAAATTACCCCTGATAAAATATTTATATACAGTGACTCACAAAACCGTTTCAATGATATGAAAGTTAAGATATTATAGAAAAAAAAATTAGACCAGTATAATATTTACTCCTGCGGGTCAAAATAATTTAGTTGGGACTAGGAGATATATTTCTTGAAGGATTTTGAGGGGATTAGTCATTGGTTACACTCTCAGGGGTACGATTTCCGTTGTTGGTTCTTTGCAACAGTTTTGTGGCCGATATTGGGGAGTGAAGTTAAAGATGTAATGTGTCAAGTTAACTATTTATAATAGTTACTATCGAGCAAAAAGGACATAAAAAATAACATTTAAGCCAGATAAATTTAAAAAAATGAGGATGAACTCAATTTTCTCTGACATAAACAACAGTATTAAGCTTTTGGTCACTGAAGGCCTTTTGATGAGACAAATTGCTGCTCGAGTGGGTTTGAATGTTCTTACAGTAAGTAGATATGTAATAAAAGATATTCTTTATTGTTCGAAACATTTTGGAGGTCAACCAAGAAAAATTTCAGAAAGGAACAGCAAGTTACTTGCTCGACTGTTTAGGATGGGCGAGATCGACACTCCTGTACAAGACCAGCATAGACTTAAACAGACATGGGGCTTCAAATTAATGCTGAAACTATTCCAAGAACACTAATAAGTCAGCATATGAGACAAGGGTAAAGGTCACTGAGCCATTCCATCAAGAACACAGGCAACTACGACTGACATTTTGTGGTAATCATGAAAATTGAACAATTGCTGACTCGAGAAGAGTTGTCAGGTCAGAAAAAAACAAAAATAAATCGTTTTAGGACTGATGGACAATGCCGACTTTGGAAAAAATCCTGGGTCTCCCATTACTAACAGGGAATTCTAGTCTACTCGAAAATATGCAGGTGGCAATCAAATGGTCTGGGGTTCATAAAGGATCTAAATGTTGTATGGATTGCCAGAATAGGAAGGAAAATGATCCCTAAGGAATATTTAAGTATTTTCCAGTCATCTCAACTGCCAAGTTTTAAAATCCAAAATGAAGATATTATATTTCAACAGGATAATGATCCAAAGCACATTGCAAAATAAGTGGAATGGTTTGCAAATCATTGAATTAACTTGTTACATTGGCCCCTTGGTCTCCTAATATAGATATTATTGAGCGCTTTTCATTCCATAAAAAACAAAATTTTGCAAAGTACGAAAATTCATCATAATCGATTGAAGAATTATGTGGGCGAAACTAATTGATATAGAACGATAACCCGTCATAATTTTCAAACAATCTTGTGAAAAGTGTTCCAAAAAGAATTCAGACCATAATTAAAGCCAAAGGAAGCAATAAAAAGTACTAGATAAGGTTTTATAATAGTAAGTCACAAAAGTGTTTTTATTAAGTCACAAAAGTGTTGCAATCAGCTCAATTTGCAATGTTTTTCAGAATTTCTTTTTATACTTCCATAAAATTATTATTATGTTAATTTCTAATTATTAAGTATGTGTTAAAACCATATATATTTGTTTCATTATCTAACAAACATTTCTAACAGCGAGGTATTCAAATTTTGTAAGCAAGAGCTATCATTGCAACAGTTCGGTGAGTCACTGTATATATGTGTATGTATATATATATATATATATATATATATATATATATATATATATATATATATATATATATTTATATATATACATACATACACCCCCTTGGTATGCAGGCCATCATGATCCTTGGCCTTATGGACTATGTCCTTCCATGAGCTGCGGTTCTTAGCAGCTCCTTCAATTTTTTACTTCCAGTTTAACAGCATCTCTTGCTGCCTCATCTTTCTTCCAGCCTACCTATTTTTTTCTTATTCCCTAGGATTGCTATGGCCAGCATCTTCAAATTACAGGTTGCATCCACTCTAATCACAGGTTAGGTCCACTCTAAGCAGAAATTACTCACTCTGCCTTCTCAACTTTCGTTCATTCTTGAGCAAAGCTATACTTTGTCATTCATTGTCTAATCTTGTTTCTCAGTTTAGGTACCTTGTTTTACTGGATAATTAATTTTCAATGCAATTAAAGAAATATAACCAATAGAAAACAGAGACAAAAAAATGTTCAAAGGAACAAAACTAGCACTTTCAAAATTTTAAGCAATGATTTTTTCGACTAAACAAAAATTATACTATTTTTCTTCATTTGATACATACCTTTAAGTTATTATGTAGATGTCTCAATTTAGATGGTATACCTTCACAACACAAGTTTTCTCCTAGCTAAAATTAATCAGGACAAATAAAACATTAATATATATTTATTAAATTAATAATGAGGAATCAACATTTATGTAAATAATAATACAATATCAGTGCCTTTCCAATGAGTTTAAGAATTTGTGAGCATCTTAAAACATTAATTTTAGAGAATTCTTTACTATGAATTTCATCCAAGCAACCATTAACGATCTCCGGTTTTGTAAAAATATACTGTTTCAACAATTTGTTTAGAAGAATGAGCCAATATTCTCTCTCCATAAATCTGCAACAATAATATATGTTCATTATACTGTATTAATTATTTTTATACTCGTTTGGTTTCAGGGAAAAAATTTGCATGCAGAAAAAAAATATTTTATAAGGTGGTGAATGAAAGTTTGTTATCAATAATATATTTTCAATTTCAAAGTGGTGAAAGATATTATAATTAAAATAATTTTACTCTCTAATAATCTCCTTTATTAGATGCTCTATGTGTTTCAATAGGGAAGACTTACAACAAAACCATTTTGATGGGACATACTTAAAAGATGGACATCTATAATACTGCATAAAGAAAAGAATCTCATTTAACAAAAAAAAAAACTAATCACAATAAGCCTATCATTAAACCCTGAAAAAAACATTACTAAAAAAATACTTAGATTTATATATATATATATATATATATATATATATATATATATATATATATATATATGTATATATATATATACACACACACACACACACACACATATATATATATATATATATATATATATATATATATATATATGTACACACACACACACATTTAACAGTATTTTGGTGGAATGAGGAGATCGCTGCACTTCGGAAAACATGCATTGGTACGAGGAGAGTAGCACAGCGGGCGAGAGGTCGCCCCTCTTACGAACAGCTGAAACAAGAACACAAGGAAGCTAGGAGGGCTCTAGGAAAGGCTATTAAAGAAAGTAAACGAAATAGCTGGAAGAAGCTATGCGAAGAGGTAGAAAAGGATACTTGGGGAATGCCCTACAAAACGATTATGGCAAAACTGAAAGGTTCAAGTTTGTCACCTCCTACTTCTCCCGATCTGCTGGAGAAGATAGTTAAAACTCTTTTTCCAAGGCAAAAGGAAATGGTTAAAAGTGTGGATCAGCTATCTGAGGAGGACCAATTGCCTGAGATCACACAGGAAGAACTAGACGACGCCTGCAAAAAAGTCAATAACACTAAGGCTTCAGGCCCAGACAATATCCCAAATGTCACTCTCAAAGAGGCTGTTAAATCTAGGCCAGATCTATTCCTCGAAGCTTATAATTGTTGTCTCCGTGAAGGCATTTTTCCCTCCCTCTGGAAGAAACAAAATTTTGTTCTCTTACCAAAAGGCAAGGGTCCTCCAGAAGAACCTTCATCTTACAGACCAGTTTGTCTCCTGGACACCACAGGAAAAGTTCTGGAGAGGATTGTTTACAACAGAGTAAGCGAAACTAGTGAAAGTATCTGGGGTCTGGCAGAGAATCAGTATGGGTTCCGAAAAGGAAGATCGACAATTGATGCTATCAACCTTGTAGTAAAAACCGCCCGAGAAGCCATTGCAGGTAAGAGGTGGAGGAGAGGGAGCAAACAGTATTGTGCTGTAATAACCTTGGACATAAAGAATGCTTTCAATTCACCAAGATGGGATTGTATTATGGACGGATTGGAAAAAATGGAAGTCCCACAGTACCTCCTGCGGATTATCAGGAACTATTTTTCTGAAAGATACCTGAGATACGAAACAGATGACGGCTCGAAAATCTATAAGATTACAGGCGGCGTTCCTCAGGGTTCGGTTTTAGGTCCTTTGCTGTGGAATGTGATGTACGACACAGACTCAGACTTCCTATGCCAGAGGAAACGACTTTGATGGGCTTCGCGGATGATCTTGCGGTAGTAGTTTGTGGAAAGCTCCTGGAAGAAATTACATACGATGCGAATAAGGCTATCACAACCATTCGTCAGTGGCTTTCTTCTGTAGGCCTAAAGCTTGCAGATCATAAAACTGAGTTACTATTAGTTACAAGCCGTAAAGTCATGGAGTCTATCACTATAAATGTCGGAGAAATTGACATATCTTCTCAGACATCCATCAGATACCTCGGTGTGCAGATTGATGCGAGATTGCGTTTTGCTGAACATTTGCAGATGATCAGTACTAAAGCAGCACGTTCTACAGAGGCTCTTGCTCGGATTATGCCAAACATCGGTGGTCCAGGACAAAATCGAAGAAGACTGCTGGAACAATCACTAGCTCTATCTTGCTGTATGCAGCTCCTGTTTGGTCCAGAGATATGAAGGTAAAGGCATACGCACAAAATTGTAACACGATTTATCGTCGAAGTGCTTTACGTATCTGCAGAGCTTTCCGTGCGGTATCTTATGATGCAGCGTGTGTTGTTGCAGACATGCCTCCAATTGACCTCTTGGCAGAAGAGCGTAGTAGGATCTACCGGAGGAAGAGAGATCCAGACACGCATTGGAAGACTGTTGATAAAGAGGAGAAAAACTTGACGATGGAGAACTGGCAAAGGCGTTGGGATGCTTCAACATCGAGAAGATGGACACATCGTTTAATACCTCTCATCAAAACATGGAGAGAAAGGAAGCATGGAGAAGTAGATTTTTATCTAACTCAAATGCTCACTGGGCACGGCTGTTTCAGAGCTTACCTAGCTCATTTTAAGTTTGAGAATGCGCCGTCATGCCCTACATGCGCCCCTAAAGATGAGACTGAGGAACATGTGTTCTTCGAATGCCCGAGATTTCGCATCGAAAATGCAGGACTGGACAGAAAACTAGGTGAGCCCTTGAAGCCAGAAAATGTGGTCAGCCTCATCCTGGCTAATACCGAGAACTGGGAGGCTGTGTCAGAATACACTGCTCTCATAGGCAAGAAGCTGAGAAATGAAGAACAACAGAGAAAGGGCCTGACTGCGGCTCAAAATAATGAAGTCCAGTAATGAAGAAGGCTTAGGGCCAACTCCCCCCTGCGAAGTAATGCCTGAGGGCGGTTCCACAGGGTGGTTGAGGTGTATAGGGAGGTGGTTTTTTAGTGAGTAGCTCTCACACTGTAGTGGCTTTTTCCACTTCGTCTCATGCAAGATTTTTCCCCAACCCTAAAAAGAAAAAAAAAAAAAAACAAAAACAAAAAAAAAACACAACACACACATTATATGTATGTATGTGTGTTTGTATGTTAGTGGCAAATTAGTAATATGCCCACCATTGATATGAGCTAAGATAACGTAATTCCTCTGAGCCAGACTTTTAAGAATTTAAAAACTTACTGTATATCATGTAAAATAAATGGATTTTCCTTCTCAGTCCAATCCATTACTTTTTCCTTTTCTGTATTTAACAAGTTCTTAAATCGATCTTCAATGCGCCTATTTAAAGATTCAGGGAAATAATTCCCGGTCTCTATATGATGTTTCCCTCGTAAAACATTCAATTCAGTAGCATAATCCCACATTTCCATATCCTCTTCATCCTACAAATATTCAACAAAATTTGTTAATAATAAGCAACAACTAGTACTAGCGAAAAAAATATTAATGTAATATTCCTCGAACAACGTATGATGCGTTTGTGTCTGTTTTACTTCTGTTTTTCTGATCATCATCAAGGAGTGTTACCCAACTGCTGCACCCTAAAACTTTATTTGTAGACCTAGCCGTTGTATCTTGAATGTCTAAGGGCTCCAAAATACAAGACAATTATAATATTTGTCTTTCTAAATCCTTTTTTTCTCCAAAAGAAATTTTCTGAGGTCAAATTTAATTATAACTCCTTGGTATGATCACTTCCTCAGACCATAAATATGTCTTTTATTTATTATTATCTCCACCTTTCACGAATAACGTTTTGGCTTTCAGGCCATTCTTAATACCAGCAGCCACATTATTAAACCCTTTATTTTAGGCCTTGTCATCCTGGCAACTTCTCATACAAATTCATTTTATAGGTATAATCTAGTCCTTAAGCACAGCCATTTTTCGGCTGATGAAAAACGGCTGTGCTCTGGAACATGGTTTTAGGAGTGAAATTGGCACAAACAAAATCTTAACGCCTACGTTTTTGGGTTCATATGCTTGCAAACACTCGTTTTATAGCTACCAATAACTGCTTCAATTCCTTTACTAATTGCACTAGGAGTATGAATGGAACCGCACTAGGATGACTCAGTTCCTGTGAGTCGGACTTCTTTTGACCTACCAGCTCCTATCAATAGTCTCTGAATATATATATATATATATATATATATATATATATATATATATATATATATATATACATATATATATATATTATTTTTGAGGTTTCTTCGCTGGGGAGAATTTTTGATGTGCTTTTTCTTTTTCAACTTTTTTGTTTAAACAAAAAAGTCGGAAAAAAAAAAAAAAACCTGGACAACGGTCTGATGAAGCAGGATGGGATTCCTGCAAAATATCACCCAGAAAAAATGACCGCTGGAGAATGCCGTACTAACATAAAAAAAATATATATATATATATATATATATATATATATATATATATATATATATATATATATAATGAGTACTTTAAGCAGACTTGATATATTTTCTGTGTAACAAAATTGTTTTAGCAAAATTAAAATTGCTGAAATCAAAATCAATTTGTTTTTACTCAAACCGCAAGAATTCTGGAAACAAAACATTAAAAGTGCAAGTGTAAAAAATTATGTTGAGAATTCTTAATACCAATTTAGTCATTAAGAGGCAATACTACCTTGTGTGGTCAAAATCAAAGTCATCTCCAATTTATGGATAACAAATAAATCAATATTTTTCAATTCTTTCATAAGTTTTAAGGGATGTTAAAGTAACCAAAAAAACAGTTTTAAATGGTAAACAATTCTTCATTTTCTATTAAAATATCCGTTTATAATCGAGCATAAAACCGTAATAATTCAATGAATGAAAAAATCTACTTTACTAGCAAATAACATTAGGAATCTGCAGTTAAAATTTGAAGTTAATCGGGTGAAAATAATTGCAAGGTGTGATTATTGCTAGTTGAAATTATTTATATAACTCAAATTTAATAAATAACACTTGATTAACATTAATCAAGCATGTATAAAAAAAAAGAGAATAAAATATTTAGTACCTTAAATGTTTCTGGGCGCCCAGCAATTCGATCAATTTCATAAACCTGACCAGATGGTGTGTATGCAGAAATGTACTGAGGGGTTATTGGACAAGCAAAAATTTCCATAGGAGTGCTTTCATCTTCTAGAAAAGAAAGGTTGCCCCATTAAAAATTAATGGTTTGAAAAAAAAATGGCAGGAGTTTCTCTCCAAAATTGTTTAAAACATTAACTTATATTTGCGATGTTTCAAACCTGTTTAGGTTCATCATCAGGCATCTTAAATTTAGTCGTGTTAAGGTCTATTATAATTTTTAAATTTCATATTAAGGACCATCAATTTTGAATTTTGATAGTAAACATTAAATCCGGGTAAGAATCTTCATAATTTGTTCAGTAGACAAGTCAAATTCAAAGTGCAAATTTTGAAACGTCGCAAATGTAAGTCAATGTTTTAAACAATTTTTGGGAGAAACTCCTACCAGTTACTTCAAGAATCCATTGATCCTTCCCCACCCTCTCCTTCAACATACATAAAATGTCAATTGTGCTTGGTTGGAGGTGCATAAGATCATTTTGACATACTAAGACAAAATATTAGATTCTGACCAAAACAGCAAACAGTGATGCTTAAAACTATTACCCAATCCCGCAACCATTATATAACATAAGATTTCATATCTAAGAGACGAAGAATAAATTATTTGTGTAGAAATTACTTCATCACTAAGCCCTAGGGTAGGAGAAATCACAAACACATTTAGAAGAGAGTGGAGGGGGAGATATTTAAAGATGGTTAGGAGGAGATGTAAATAGTAGACATGGCTAGGGAATACATGATCTGGTGGCTGCTTGGGAGTGTTATTTGTGGGGCATCGACTTCAAGATTTTACATATGCATGATGTCACAGGAGTGCTTGTGGCACTGGTATTAGTGGCGGAATAGTGGATGTTTTAATGAGTTTACTCGCAATGTGTTTTTACGATATGGAAAATATTGGATGATGCAGTTGCCAAGGTTTGGGATCTTTTTATATTTTCTTAAAAACTTTTAAAACTGTTGGGAAATTTTGGTACATGGAAGGTGACCATTCGAAAATGTTTTGGTGTTTTAAATGGACTTTCTTAGTGTTTTAGTATTTTTTTTAATTGGTTTTTGCAGTCATATTAATTTGACAGTAAAACAAGAAACGTAAATGAGACAAAATTTTTGGTTGCTTGTCATAGATCTTTCCGAGGGGAAGTTGGCAGTGCCTAAAATCTAAGTTTTCATGCGAGTAAGGTGTTTTAATTTTTCATAAAATATTAACTATATTTATTGCAGGCTTTCCATACGACACTAGGGATAAAACGGTTATAAAAATGTGCTAAGATGATGCAGTTCCTGCAAGTCAGAATTTTCCTTTTTCAGTGAACAGTATTTAGATAATGTGAAAGAATTTTGTTTGCCTGGGGTGGGCAGTAATAATATTTTTGTCTTGTTTTTTCATCTCGTTTTGGTGAATTTTAATTATGTTTTTATATGATTTTTGGTTGTCTAGAGTGCTATGGTAGTTAAGACCACCGGGACTTATGCAGTAATATTTTTAAAGAAATCGGGTATTTTAGAGGTGGGAAATATGTTAGTGAGAGATTTATTTAGGAAGGATTTGAAGTATATGGAAGATACTGAAAATGAGAGGATATGTTTCCTGACAGCCTGAGGGCTGTCAAAGAAAAGTACTTGGAGATTGATGATGATGGGAATCTATTTGGCTAGGGAATATGATCAATCCAAAGTAGAATTTAAGGTAAGACTGGTAAACTGGAATAGCTGGTTACAACCATCTCCAATAGGGTTTAGGAGTGTGCTATATTTATATTTGTTAAAAGAATATATATTTAAAATAAAAAAGGAATTACCTATAGATTCTTGAGGTTTGACACTCTCTCCAATAACAGCCAATTCATAAGTTTCAAAAGGTTCTCTAAGAAGTTGTTCCTTCTCTGTTTTGTCATTACTTGAGCCACTATCAAAGAAATAATTATTTCCTTCCTCAGGTACAATGTGATCTGAAAGCGGTTCTTCTTTTATTTCATAAAAAGGCATTGGCCACTGAGTAATAGTTTCTTCTTCATTTTCAAATGTGCTAGTAATTGCATCTCTGATAAGAGATATTGTTTGTGAAGCGATTATTGAATTAGATTCACTCTCTTTTTGTGGAAAATGTTCTATTGAGTACATTTCCTCATTCATGTTTGTGACTAAACCATTTTTTTCGCTTAGATGAACAGTATTATCATATTTATTGGCAAGTGCTACATCGTCAAAGTAAGGTGGATAAACTAAAGGGTGTGTTGATATCCTATTTTCGTCGTCATAAGAGATATCTGAGATTTTGTTTGAATCCAAGCCATTTTTAATCTGAGATGATTTTATTATATTCACACCATTATCAATACATTTTTCTGTGGTTCTTTGAGAGCCGTAGAAACTTCTGTCCCAATCATTTTCCATATTAAAATAATTGTTGGCATTCATATCTATGTTACAATATTGTACGGATTGATGGTCATTTATATTAGAATGCAGAACAGTTTCTTCAAACCTTCCTGTACTTGATGTTTCATGATTGTATTCATTGGTGAAATAGGTAGCTTGTTTCTCACATACCTTGTAATTTTCTGACCAATGTAGGTCAGAAGAATTTATTTCTAAACATTGTTGACTCACTTTGGACAATGGAATGTTACTTTCCACTTCTTGGTAATATTTTTCATCAATATTAACATTAATATTGGTGAAAGTTTCATATGCTTTGGCTGGGAAATTTGAGCTTCCATTCATTTTTACTGAATTAAGTAAAAAGTAAGTAAGTTTTTGTGATTTAATTAAATTTACTAAGGAAAAGGGGAGAAGGTCCTATATTATGAGGTCAAATAACTTAATATATTCATCTTACACCCCATTTAATTGTTAAAAAAGTCTGTGACACAAAATAAATCTGGTTTTGTTGAAAGACATAGAAAAACAGTGTTGCCAACTTAGATGATGAAACCAGTATAGTAATAATTTGAAACAAGTATGTTTTCTGAATATTTAGGTAATAAGAAGATAATATATATATATATATATATATATATATATATATATATATATATATATATATATATATCAATAGCCATTAGCTTCCAATATTAATTATTATTTTTATGACAATTATATATCGTTATAATATCTTTAAAAATTATCTCTCAGGAAACTACATTTTAGACATGACGGGAAGGGGGGCATTTCTTTCAAGGATTTCTAATCCTACCCTCAAGACCCACTGTATACTTTTCTTTCTGTTTTTTATTACGTTGCAACTTCATGTATGCCATTAGCATGATGCAAGACGCAATATAATTCTTTAATATAACCTTAAAGAGAACAATAATTATTGCCCAGTAAAAGTTCTCAAAATTTCCTGTATCTTATCTGGTACGCGAACCATTTTTTCTTTGTAGAATGTTTGCCACAACTACTAGTTTGTGATATATATTAAATCAATTACAAGCCGTGCGTTTGGACGTTAACTGCCTAATTGAAATAAGTATGTCTTGCGTAAGCGCTGTTATCAATTCCCTTCAATATGAACTGAGAGTTTAATCAACGCAGAAATGACTATACCTGAACGTATAATAATCTAGGTAAACTTCTCTACCAGTCCTATTCCATTATATTATATGCCCTACAACGTTAGGGTTTATACGATATTTCATAATTTATTCTTTTATATTTTTTGCGATTTGAACGCAAAATTATAAAATAATAAATTACATTATTTTTTCACATGAACTCGTCCAATCTTTTGTTATGGGGATTCTATATATCAAGTTTCTTATAGAAAAAAAAAATGTGATCACTTTCGTGTTAAATTACGCACATTAATAAATTAATAAAAAAAAAAAATGATGAGAAAACTTCACATTCCTTAACAATTAAAATTAGAAGCTTTTTTGTTTTATAAAAATGTACATTGCTTACAAGGGAACATCCCCAAGTGTCCGGAGCCGAAACTTTGTATATTTATTAAACATGTGAAAATAATCGATACGTATTTTTTTAAATCGGCTCAATCGCACCTTTGTGAAAAGTGAAAGCACCTTTCCAAAGTATACTTCAAGTATTCTAACCATGGGCGTATATAGAATATATTTCGGGAGGGGCTGGGACTGGCTGGTTGTTTTAAACAACTAAAACGCTATTACACCCAAAATAAAATATTTTTTTTTGAACATAGTGATCTTATTTAGTTTATTTTTAAGGGTTTATGACACATTTTTATCGATCAACTCAAAATTTCGGGGGGGGGAGGGGGCTGCAGCCCCCTTTCCTTATATACGCCCATGATTCTAACAAGGGGAGTATACAGTGGTGAGGTCACCGATTTGGTCCATTTTTTTCTGGTGATTGATTCTACATCGAAAAATAAGCTGAGAAATAAAATAAAATAGGTTGAAAATGCTTTATTTTATATATCGAGTTTAGAAAATGATATCGACACGATTCTTTCACCAATTCATTTGTTTTATAGAGTAGCTTAAATGAAAAATACAATCATTAAACAATAATTTATATTTCGTCAAATAAATTCACGTAATATGCTTATGTTTGAAGTAAACTAGTATTATACATTTTTTTACACCCAAAATAATAGATTTAAAATCAGCACCCCAAAAAACCCCAATGAGGTAAATATAATCGACAACAAAAAATAATACTTTTTTCCTTCAATATTTACCTCATTAGGGTTTCTTAGGGTGCTGATTTTAAATATGCTATTATTTTTGGTGTAAAAAATGTAAAAGGCTAGTTTGTGTCAAACGCAAGCATATTTTTGAATATATTTGCCAAAATATAAATTATTATATATAAATATATATTTTATATACTTAATATTCTCTACTCAAGAAACCAGGTGTGTGCATATGCGGATGATATATGTCTGATAGCTCGCAGTGTCCCAGCACTTAAAGAGATGTTTGTTATTTTCAATGATGACAGTAAAAAAATGGGGCTGAGAATCAATGAAGGAAAAACTAAATATATGACTACTAATAAAACAGGATGTAACTATGCTAATATAAAACTTTGTAAGACCCCGTATTTATCAAGAGGCTCAAAGGCTCGACTTTATGAAACATTAATTAGACTAATTTTGACATATGGAGCCAAAACATGGACGCTTTCATCAATAGCGGAAAATAAATTGGGCTCATTAGAACGTAAGATATTAAGAAGGATTTATGGCCCAATTTTTGATACCACCTCTCACTCATGGAGGCTCAGAAAAAACGATGAGCTTTACAAACTGTATGAAAGCGAAAATGTAATATGTTTCATTAAAGCCCGACGTATTGAATGGCTGGGACATGTTGAAAGAATGCCACAAGACAGAATGCCGAGCAAAATGTTGCATGGTAAGGTGATTGGAAGAATGAGGCCGACCACGAAGAAGATGGTTGGATGACGTAGAGGAGGACCTGAGTATGCTGGGTGTGACAGGATGGAGAGACAGAGCAACTGATAGAGCAACGTGGAGTCTCATTGTCAAGGAAGCCAAGGCCCCCCCGGGCTGTAGAGCTACATAAGTAAGTAATATATATATATATATATATATATATATATATATATATATATATATATATATATATATATAATTATCGATAGAGGTAATTTAAAATAGGATCATTGAAGATTTGATGACATTTTTCAAAAATTCTTTTGGAATGTACTTAAAAGCATTCAAAGGAGGGCTGAAATTTCATTCACTCTTAATAAAATGTTTGCATTATTTGTGCTAGTTTTTTCATACATTACATCAGGTAAACGAGCAAGTGCAAATAAATAACAAAAAACTTTATTTACAAAATTGAGACGTATAAATAAAAGAAAAATTACACATATATACAAGTTAGATATTTACAAAGAATTATTTACAATTATGATCATTAGTCAATGAATGCAATTCAAATCTCTTCAGTTTAAGAATGAATAAATATCATTCTAAGAAATCTTTTTTAAACTCTCTTTTTTTTTAATTTGTTTAAATCTATTTTTTTCTTAAATAAAATAATTTCATTATTTTGTTTAATTCTGAGGTAGCGAGATCTTGCTCCAAAGAGGCTTCCAGAATAAAACCAGTTGAGTTAAAATTCAGTTACAAATATCCACTGCTCTGGAAACAAAATAAATGATAACAATTAAGTTATATAAATTCAAATTACAAAAATCTAACATTTTTAAGATAAAATACAAAATAAAATCTGCAAAAGTGGCAATACAAAGATTTCATCATTAAAAAAAATTACTTATTTTTTTATATTAATTATTTTTTAAATTATAATTGATAAAAAAGTAAATAAAATACTTTCAAACAATTAAAAACTGCAGAGTCATCACTGCAGATATTTAATACTATATTAAAGCTCGGGCACACAGGACGCGATCTGTAGCGGTGGACAGCGTTTGAACGATTGTCGTGGTGGTATGCGATATGGGGACATTATAGGATGCAATATATTTTGTGAGCAATACAGTAAACTGGTTTCTTCCTAGAGAACAGGTCGTGCTTGTTTTCATAGTTCTGTTATTATTATTGTTGCAATGCACTAGTTTTATTCGGAAATGATTAGTTTGGGCGGGGAAGAACTGATTCTTCAACTATCGTTGCGAAATAGAAAGAAAATAAGATGTTGGGTACATGAAATCAATACAATGAGAGAATATTTGGAGGAATGAATAATTCAGTTTCTTCGCTCATTTTACCAAACTGATCATGCAACAAATCTATAATTTTTTACAACTGCATCGCAAGGCAATAAAGACAAGCTGGCAGCAACAGATAGTGCTTTGTTTGATGGGGCCAATGCAATACTGTGTAATATAAGTAGATCGCCTACCACCCTCGGTCAGATATTGCTGCCCATCGCGGCAGATTGCATCCTGTGTGCCCGAGCCTTTAGTAATGAGATTGTCCTCCAACGGATGTTTTTCATTCATTGTTTATTTTGCTTCTTAAGTCTCGAAGGATTGAGTTGTATCTTACACGGGTCAGATTGGAGCAATTCAACACACATATTAAAAAGAAATATCAGAACCCCAACTGTACTACATGTGAAATTCTCCGCTGCACAAATATGGGCAAACATATGTAAATTTATATTTATTGAGGATAGAATTTAACTTTGACAGATAAGTTTCCTACATATTTCCCACACTGCTCTACCAGTTTATATGTGCAGACACAATTGAAACATTTTGAAAAATTGCAAAAGATCAAAATTTTAGCTCTTCTCAAAATCTCGTTTTAGGACTAAAGTGCTCACTCAAAAGACAATGGTTCCTCTTTATACCGCATTACAGTATATTTTTGAAAATTGACAACTGAAGCCCAATCAGACATTTGATAGGCACCTAATCATAAAACAGGAGGATCTGGGTACAAATTCTGGCCTGGTGAAAGTAATGATTTGAAACTTTTCAAGTATTAAGTCCATGGTTTCATTTTATTATATTCATGAACTCTTTAAGATTGTAATATATGATAGAATTTATATACCTCATAGCTCAGTGCCACTACAGGAATTCTCTGAGCCTTCATTTTTACTTTGAGCTGAATTCTTTTTGTTTCTTTTATTTTTCTTTTGGTTTCGTCTTTTCCTTTTGTTGATCAATGCCTTAGTCTTTATCTCACTCACTTTATCTAGAAGCACAAAGGAATGTTTATTTTTCCAAATAATGGCCAAAGACCCAAAAACCAATATGGCTAAAACATAAATTCATAATTGTAATTGGAGTAATCGTTCAAAAAGATATGTCTTACCTGGATGACTCATAACTTCGAGCTTGGATGAGCACTTGGCAACCTTAGGATGAAAAGTAGCAGGAATTCGGGAAAAGTGAGCACAAGTTGGTGTCAAAACCATTTGATCAATTTGATTCCATACTGCTTTTGAAGAAGCTATGTTATTACAATCAACATTCAGGTACCCCAGATTAGAATTATAGTTATGTTTACTGAAACAGAGAATATGAACAAAATTAAATTGGATACTAAATAATTCTAAGCATGCATTCAACATTGTCACACACCATGGGTGTATATAAGGGGGGGGGCTGAGTAAGGTGCCCCCCCCCCCGAAATATTGATTTGATGGGTAAAAATGTGCCATAAGCAGGCACAGGTGCAGTAAGGAGGCACCTCATCAATCAAAAATAAAGAGCAGAAAATAATAATTGAGAAGAAAATAAAAAAACCTTTTTTCTTCTTTATAAAGTTGAGCAAAAGTTCCATTTTCAGGAGTGTGTGACAAAAGATAGTTCCCAGGAGCAAGTTCAGAAAGCTGCACCAGAAGAGAATGAAGAGACGAGAGTTTGTCGTAAGGGCTCTTCGAATGATGCCGCTGAAACTCTATAGTTAAATCACGGAAATTTTTTGTCTCAAACATAATTAAATCGCCAGTGAGTGGGTCCAAGCGAACTGCAAATAAAATATATTTATTGAAATAAACTGAAATTACTGTAAAATGCCAACCAAAAAAATAACTCTTTATGTAGTACGTTTTAGCCTAAACAGCGTTTCCCAACCTTTTTTGGCTCGTGTACGACTTGGCATATCATGTTAAATTGTACCATTATATAAAAATGATTGTATTTTATGAAATCTGTTGTTGAAAAGGCAAAAAAAAAAGTTTTTTTTTTTTTTTTTTTTTCATTTGGAAATGAAAAATAAACTAAAAAAAAAAACTAATGAACCTTTTCATGGTGAGATTCAAATAAACATTATCAAAACAAAAGAAGGTGGACATAAATTATTAGAGATAACAGATTTAATATTTTTAAATAAATAAAACATTTGAGTTATAAAATTTCAAAAATATGGACACATCGTCTTTACAATGTCAAACTATCGAATATGCAAATCGGAGCAAACTAGTGAACTAACATATTCTATCCATTGACGAAGTAATTTATTGAACAATGCTCTTCTTGGATACTTTATTTAAGGCATTAAAGGCTATTCTAAAGTGGTTAGAGTTGTGATAATTTGTGACAAGCCATATCATCCAAAATCCAAGAGCAAAGTCTCAAATCTGAAAAACGAGATTTTTCATATTCGATAGTTTGACATGGTAGGGACAATATTATGAATTTTCAGATTTGCAAGCACAAAATAAAGTTCACCAAATGAAACAATCCTGTCTACCAGATAGGATTTTTTAAAAAAATAATATTAATGGTAACAAACATGTTTACTAGAGCTTAGTCTTGAGGTATTGTCAAATTTTCAGAGCTCTGACTGGAACTTGTCTAATCTCACTTGAGCCTTCTTTATATGTCATTGTAATAAGAGGTATGATTGTTCGATAGAAATATAAGGAAAACTCAATAAGATTGCTTAAATTAATCTTCATATTTCAATATAATATTGTAGAGAGTACCTCGTAACAACTGGCATTGAGGACGTATTAAAATGTTGCCCCAATCACGAGTTATTTCACTGACAGTAGTGACCTCAGCTCCAAATTCTGGTTGATATTCAAGCTTTGTAGAAATTAGGTGAATCCACTTTTTATTCTGCAACTAAAAATCACAACATAAAGTCAAAATTAAATTACAGATTATAAAACAAAAGATGGCGACATAAAAAACAACGTTATATATAAAAGGTGATAGCTTCATGAGCTAGTACGTTTTAGAGAAAAATTAATGTTAGCAGACTTGATAGAAATGCTGGACATTTCTTTGGGAGTGAGACAAAAAGAGAGAAAATAAAAAAATTAAATAAAAGTTAATTTATGCTTTTTAAAAATACTTACAACCTTAGCACCTTCTTTGCACCTTATAACTAAGTCTAAATCTTTTAAATTAGATTTCAATAAAACATTTGATGTTTCACACTTCAATGAGAAAAGATTATATGATATTTTTTCTAGTAATTCTCCTTCTTTTTCAGGTTGCTCCTTTTGAGGTGAATTTTTAACTAGATTAGATGTGCTTTCTTCTTTATGAACCTAAAAAAATGTTTTTAATGTGAGTAAAAAATCATATAATATTAAATTTCAGTGTGATTTTACTTGTGATAATTCACTTTCTTTTCCTAAATTTTTGTTATATTAAATAATAAAACAGCCTCATTGGGAATCGAACTTCATTATTCAAATTTAGGTTTGATCATCCTGCCAATAGACAGACAGCTGATTATATCTTCTTGTGCTCTTAAATTTTCCTTATTAACTTTAAAATAGATATGAATGAGTCATATAAATTTGATGCTGGCCACTACTGTCAAAAAACAGGATCAACAGAATGTTCCGAATCTAAAATGGGTATACTTTTTTCCTCAGGCCAATGGGAGGTCATGCTCTGATTAATTCTTCTTTCTTCTGCTTGGATGCGGTTCTGGTGTCTTCTTTACCCAGCAATCTGAACCCTTGTCCAAGTTGATATGGTTTGGATCTATATAGATTTTTATTTTGCTCTACTATAAGCTTCTTGCTGAGGAAATTATCGTTAGGGTCCTGGCTTGGTGACAGAAACTTTTTTCTTGTGTATTCAATAATTTTAATAAAATCCTTATAATGTCATTTTACTTTATTTGTTATCCCTTAAAATTTGAAAGACAGAAGTTATTTTTAGATTAGACAATAAAAATCATTATTTCCAAAACAAGAAAGAATTAGTCGATTTTTGTTTAAAATAATAGGTTAAATGATAAGTATAACAGTTTTTTTTTTTTTTTTTTTTTTATTTGGCAAGACTGATACTTTCTTAAGGTCCAGACAAAAGCAGCAAAAGACAACAGCCTTCTACCTTCTTTGAATAGTTTTAATCTCAATTAAGAAAGTAACCAATAATAAATTTAGAAACTTGTGTAATAAATAAATGTTACACTAAAAAAAGCACCTTCAAAACATTGAAAACAGAAAGAAGAGGAATGTAAGTGTCAGGATATTTAGTAAGAAGTAGTCGAGTACTGCAAATATTGGAGCAATTTAAAAGCACGAAAAGTCTGAAAATATTTAATAATATTAATGCAGTAGACTCCCCCTAATATGGCATTGTCGGATTAGAGAAAACACCGGATTAGAGGATTCAGTTAGAAGCTGTCACTTATATAGTTAAAAAAAAACTTATTATTTGAGGATACAAAAATATGTACCATTTTTACCAGAGGGCTTCTGTCACCCCTTTATTGATCTGTTCAAGAGCTCTTAACTTCTGCTCAATCGACAAAGTTACCTTCTTCCCTTTTGGGGTGATAACAGAGCAAATTAAAATAAAAATGCTTTTAAAACTAGCATTCCACTCGCGATAAGCATTCAAACTAGGCTGGTTAAAATTATGCGTTCCAGCCGCACGTGCCTAGGTAGAAACATTTATCTTCTTATTAGAAACACAAGTTCCTGCCTCTAAAATGAAACATATATGCCTTTGTTGACTTCTATTCAATAAATTCCCCCCCCCCCAAAAAAAAAAGAAAATGTTTGCTAGCCCTCGGGCCGGTCTAGATCTGCTAACTCATTCCTCTCGGAGACCGCCAGATTAGAGAGAGCGACAGATAAGGGAGACTCTACTGTATAAACAATAATTAATTTAATTTTAAAAAGATACCTTTTATACAGACAATAAGTGGCCTTGAACCACTCTGCTTTGTGGAGGAAGATGCCATAAAAAAAATGTAAGATTAAGACAAGAAATACTTGTTGATGCCTCACCTTATTAGATTTTTGTACAATTGGGATGTAAGCTGGTTCATCTTCTATGTCAATAGTAAGCTCATTTTCTGAATCTGTTGAAAATAAGGTTTCATCGTTATCGTTAACGTCATCTTGATTGTCATCTGAGGATAAATTCTTCTTTTGACTAGTGCTATTAACAAGTTCACAGCCTGATTTGCTGCTTAGAAAAGGCTTGTTTTCATTTTGGATATCTTTCTTTTCATTGACATTACTGGATTCAATTCCAAAACATTCTAATTTGGATAAATCAAAAGAACTTTCTTTGGAAAAGTCATCCAGGTCATCATAAGAAACAACTTTCTTGTTTATCTTTTGTTTCCTGGAAATATTATTAAAAACGTATAACAAATATACACAGAAGTTTATGAAAGGTTTACATAAATAGAAATCATTGCATATTATTAAAACATAGCCTTATTAAAATATTTACTAACCATTTTCAAAAGAAAAGATAATGTACACAACTAACGGCCTACCTCACTCTCCATGAACTATTCATGACATTCTGGAAACAATGTCATACCAAGTAAATTATGAAATGAATTTAAAAAAAGCAAGCTGGTTGCAGGAAAGGCTTCTCAAAAATCAAGCAAATTGAGACAAGAATGAGAAGATGAAGAACATAAACTAGTTCCAGATTCCTTTACTTCTTTATTTTCAAAAGGACTTCCAATTGAAAAATGAGTTTGACAGGAAGGTTCCCTGTCTGCTCATTACTATTGTTATAACTGGATTATTTGTGACTAAATTGGGCAAAACAGTTGAGAAACATGACATTTAAAACACGTAATGACATACAACTTCCTAATAAAATTAAAGAACCAGAAGTTTTGGTTGTAAGCTTTGGGACCCTGAAAAATCAGAGAAACACATTGTGGTCATGGCTACATTACAGAAACATTTAAGTGGATGGAGAACACAAAGAATGGAGAAACAGTCTTGTAATAAATGAACTGGGGGGGGGGGACAAATATACTTATTTCTTCCTCTTATGGCACAGTAAGGAGACAGCTTGATTTTGCCTTTATTTGGGCCAAAGTTCAGTAAAGAATCCCAAAAATAAACACTTGAAAATAAAAACATTAATGTGTATTAGAGAACAAAATTGTATTATGCTACACATCCACTATTTTTCAACAAAAAAAAAAAAATAGTACATTTAACAACTTCAGAAAAGTAAACTTACGTGTGTTTATTTTATTTTATTACCTGTTAGCTTGCTGTAAAAGCTCACAGATTTTCTTCTTGCTAAACCATTTGATCCTATCAACTGCTGTTAGTGACTTTGGAGGTAAAACTTTGTCAATGTAGACGACTTTTTTTTGTGAGATTTCTAAAAATAATTCAGAAGGTTACAAATTTAAAAAAAGTAACTACAAGTAGATGGGTAAATAGAAGTTAAATTTATTATATTTTTCTGTGATTGACAACAGAAAAATATAATAAATTTACTTTTATAATAATTTACTTTTATTCAGAGTAATAGTCTCTGAAGATTAATTATTCTGAATAAATGAAGGATTATATTATAATCCCTCTTTTACATTTTTTCATATTGGGCTTTTTACTGAATAAAGTTTAAAATAGCTTCCATTACACGTTTTTAGTGTAAATTAATTCACAGACCACTGCCATAACAGTTTTAACAGTACAGATAACCCATAGTTTGCGCTTATTGCCTAGGATGTCAGCATTCATTACTTGCACTCGACTGAAAACTATGAGAAAAATAGTAATTTACTGAGTTGTTAAGAACTCCAATTCTTGTACTCGATTCATACCACCCTCACATAACTTCAAAATCCTCAATAATACTGCAGAAGTCAATGAGTGAAACTAATCTAAATGGCAAAATAAACTTTACACTGTAAGTACTATTTAAGTATTTAATAAATTACAAAATAATAACATTTTCAATATAGACCATTGTTACTACAATGAAAAATATAGTTTTTAAGTTTAAATATATCAGTTATTTTAACCTTACCTTCCTTATGCAATTTCACTGTAATGGGCAATTCCCATGACCTCGTGACAACGCCTGGATGATTATCTAGCAAACATAGAAAACTACTTGCCGACATGACGATTTGGGCACCATTCTGTAGAGCTAGTAATTCTGATATTTTATCTTTACTAACTGAAACACAAAGAACCCATTTCACTGAAAACAATTTACAAATAAAACCAATGCAGAGTCTATAGACTGTACAAGGATAAAAAGTCCGTCACGCAGGAGCTGCATAACTAAGCACTTTCCTCAGAATTTGGGTAGTGTAGACTGCTTTCCAGAACAATTTGCTTAAAATATCCTACATAAATAAAATAAAAACGTGAATAGTTCTCATTTTGTAATGAGTAACTGATCAATTATTAATTTGCATCCAGAGTTATGTTTACACATGGTACCTACTACACTACGTAATAAATACAAAAATCCTCATATTATCGTATTTTGATCTAACGCAGGAACAGGATACAGTCACACTAGTGGTAGAAAGCGCTCCTTGCGGCGGCTTTGTGAACCTACGTCTGCCGGCTTTTCTATTCAAATATATTACAAATTAAACCCCCGCTTTCCGATTGACCGATTCAGCTCATTTTTAAAACACTTCTTTCTCATGAGTTACCCACGACGTATACAGCGTTTCGTTACAATACAGCAGAAATTACGACCGGTATGAGTATATTAGGAATTTGGGTCCGGAGTAAACCCCCCCCCTTCTAATGAACCGATTTAGTTTCTTTTTACAACACATATTTACCTGTAGATTACCACTACGAATACCGAGTTTCGTCGAAATATACCAAAAATCACGGCTGGTAGTGGCGAATTGGTATTGTGGGTCCGGAGTAAACCCCCCCTCCTAATGAACCGATTTCGTTTATTTTTACAACACATATTTACCTGTGGATTAGCACTACGAATACCGAGTTTCGTCGAAATATACCAAAAATCACGGCTGGTAGTGGCGAATTGGTATTGTGGGCTTGGAGTAAACCCCCCCTTCTAATGAACCGATTTAGTTCATTTTTATATCTCACTTTTCTCTCTATATTAACACTACGAATACCAAGTTTCGTTGAAATATAACAAATATTACGGCTGACATAGTCGAATAAGTGTTTTAGGTTCGGGGTAAACCCCCCCTACCGGTGGACCGACTTTGGTGGTTAACGAACTCGTTCAATCGTTTGCTAATTGAATGCTATATACCAAGTTTCGTGATGAAAAAACAAAAACTCTGGCCGCTATCGTGTTAACAGACACATATATATACAGGGTGTCCCGTAAATGTCTAGTCATATTGCGAGGGGTGATAGAGGACCCTTAGTGGAACAAAAAATGTTCTATGACGATTTCCCGAATTCTCGCCCATAAGGGAGAAAACGTCGTTTTATGGTTTTTCGAGACAAACGTACTTTTTAGAAGAATAATCGTTGTAGCTCCGTCCCAGGTGGTACTACTAAAAAGGGTGTGAAACCAATCGAAAGCTGAGTAAATTTACTATAAGACTAGTTGAGAGTAAACGTAAAAATGAATGAATGTAAGTATGTATATCTTACCAAAAGAACGCAATTCTAAATTTCCTGACATTTCATTGATATTTCTTTCCAGCGTTACTCCTCAATAAGCAGGATCTGAGATTTCCGGGTTTCAGAAAAACTTCCTCATTTAACCAGCTTTCCATTCATGTATCACAACCCTGTGTTATTGAAGTATTTGAACGATTTAAGAACAAAAGTTTTAAAAGAAACATGGGTCTGTGAAAAGAAAATTATATTTTTTTCTTCAATTTATTCAAAAAGCTGAAGGGAAATATTTTTTTTATAAATGTTTACATAAATATTAAGTAAATATTTACTTAAAAGAATAA